>QEWY01002726.1:758100-955916 GCA_006503575.1 Baylisascaris schroederi
TATATTCTAATCTTTAGAATGGGGAGGGGAAGAAGAGATGAAGAGGAAGGAAATGGTTTTTTTCCTTTACTCGAATAATCTTTCGTGCAGGGCTTCTATTGCTTGATTACGATATTTTATAGTATTAATGGAATACGGTGTTGTTCATCAGTTGTTTTTTTTTTTACCGTGATGGCTTATTTGTTGATGAAAAATGAGTGCGAAAATCATTGAAAGGTTTTGTATCTGTGAATTAATGAATATGTTTATTGCTTCATGATTGCATAAGGTCGATCTCTAAACATTGCCTTTGCTTTCAGTTTCAAGTTCGAGTCTTTGAACAACTTGCGGTGTTCAGAAATGAATCTCTTCGGGGGTCCCATATATAAAGAGTGGAAAATTTTTTATAATTTTTACGATATGAATGAAGAAATATTAACAATTTTTACGATGTCAATGAGAAATTTCCATAAGTTTTACAAAACGAACAAAAATTTTTTTACATTTTTTATGCCAATAAAAAAAATCTCAGTAATTTTTATAATATGATTTAAGACGGTTTCGTTGACATTAATGAGGAATGATACACTTCAAAACTGAAAAACGCTATTTAGGTATTTTGTATTTCTCAAAAAAAATGCCTAATGTGATATGTTGGTTGTATTGCGTTCTTTATAAAACCATACGATAATGTGTTATGCTGCATGTGATTTCTTCAAACATATACATGTTTGGTAGTGCACCCAATATTTTCAGCTATGGTAAATATTTTACCTAGTACGTGAAAGATGCTGGTTGAAAAAATACCGCATTTTGTACCAACAAAAATGAATGACGTAACATATTACAGACGATGGGGCAAGTTTCTGCAAACCTTTACATATACCGCATTATACCATCCAATTGGTATTGGTACCATTGTGGCTACAATGTATTTGCAACTGGTAAATGAAGAGATTCCATGAAATCCGTGAAATGAGAAGAATTTAAAAATTTTCCGCATTTCTTCTTCGATGCAAGTTGCAGCTTAATAATAAATCAATGTGACACTCGATGGCACTATTGTGTTCGATGGAAGCTGCATCTCATCAGTTGGTTGCGTTTCATAGTTTATCCTCGTTGTCGAGTGGAATATTGTTGGCTCAATTTGATTCTTCATTTAATAGTAGTTTGTATTTTTAATTAAACGGGATCGAAGAGATATCAAGAATGTAGATAAAACCACATATGTTTTTTTTTTATTTAGTTAGAATTGCTTAAAATATTCTATTTTTATTTAACACGTAGTACTTAAATATTTGAAAATAGTTGAATTTTTGTATTATCAGTGCTTAAACATTATCAATGTTTAAATAACTCAGAAATTAGCTCCTCAAGCATTTCTTCTTTGATAAATAAAAATATTCGTGAGGTTTTACTTATGCGAAACGATTTAGACGTGTTAAATTTGCATGATCTCTATTAAGCGAAACTTTGGATCCTTAATTTGGAAATTTCATCTCGTTGTCCACCCATCTGCATATATTCTTGAAATTAGAAGGTGATGCTAAATCTGTAGCTCAAATTTCATTGTATAATATGGATACGAACTATAAGCGATCTTTTTCTATGGGTGAAATCATATAATCGATCGCTTTTTTTCTAAAAAATGCGATTATTTAGCCGTTTGCCATTTTTTTTTTTTGGATGGTCGGGTATCCGGTTTTCCGGTGAGTTTAAATATATGATAAGCGCATGCTGTGCTAATCCCCCTGGCGTGCTTTGCAGTTTTCTTTTATTTGAGAGGGAATCGATTCCGATCACATTACTTAGTAGTATAGTAACTTTTGCGATGAATGAAGTATAGAAGTATGCAATTACTCAAGCATTTAAACTCATTACTTAAATAAGTAAAGGTGCTTTTTTATTATTGTAAAGCTAATTTGTAGTTATTCATCAGTTTGGCTGTTATTTATATACTATCTTTGCGTTCTTTTTGCATCCAATAAAAAATCACAAGAAGCAATTCCGCTGGGATTCGAATCCCCCCTCTTGCAAGTGCTTTTCCTTATATTACCAGCAACAAAACTAATTACAGGTTGGAGAAAACATTAAAAGCTTTTTATAGTTTGATTCGGAAAATCACTCTCGTCATCGTTAATTCCACGGGTAGTAGTGCTTTTCAAGATTGGAAGGATAGAGGGAAATGGGCAGAATTCAGGTTGTGAAGAAATCTTAGAGCAGAAGAATTGCAGAATTTCGTTTCTAAAAACATTAACTTTAGCCATCCCACTGAATGGATCGATGTGTTTACGGATCCGTTAGCTCTTCGATTGCAGCCGCCTGTCACCAACTAAGGTTTTTGATCATCGATGCGCCGTAAATTTTTTTCTTAGTTTCATTCTTAATTTCTTAATTTCGAAACGATTATTATGTAGATTAATTTCTCTAAAAGTATTTTTATCGTTGCAATAGATCACTTTTTTCAAATATAAAAATGAAATATTTTCTGAAAAATTTCCAAGTTTTTTTATTGCATCTAGACGGATTAACCTATTCATCTATTCTTACTGTTAATCATAAATGATATCTTAGCTGCTAATTTTGCAGATTTTAGCGCAAATGTCTAAACTCTTAAATTTCACTATTCATCGCCATAACAAAGTTCCTCAAAAAATTAATCTCACAAATGCAAAAGTTATGCATACAGTTTTCTAATTTAATCTATAATTTTTCTCTATTTTCTTCTCAACGTCGCATTTCGCAATGCCTTCACTTTTCTTCTGCCTTTTTTTTTTCATTCTTCACTTCGTTTAACGAATTTATCTGCAATCCACTTTGATGGCATTTCAAGATGAATCTATGCGGTTAAAGTATCGTATGATGCATCATCTAATATCGAGCAAAACTGAATATGTTCAATGATAGATGAATGTTACCTGTTATTATCTGCTTATCTGTTTGTTGCATCAATCTTTCTTTCCCTTTAATGCACACATAAAATATTAATCTAAAGCATGGAAATGAACGAATCGTTGTCGAACGATAGAAATACGATAGAAGATTATCACATATTCGATTGCTCATTCTTATATTCAACACATCATATCTATGATCAATGATAATTTTAATGTTTTCTTTCGTTGATATCGATTTACTTCCGCTGATTTGATTTCTTTTTTCTGCTATATTTTAGTGGGATTCCTTATGCACGTTATATGGACATCAACTGGACAACGCAAGGAATTGGCAAGTAAAGAAACAAAATGGAATCGACTTATTGAGAACGATCCACTTACGCTTGATAATTTCGTATCTTTTAATGGCACTTATATATGTCTCATCGATGGAGAACTTGTAAGTTTTTACTTTATATATAATTAATGCAGTAAATTAAATAGTAAGAGTAACATAAATACTAGTGAATCGAACTTTACTTTTGAGTTTATTTTGTATATATCATCATTATTTTGTTCTCGATTATCCGCAATAGTGAAAGACAGATGCCATTCGGTGCGACCGATGTTTATAGAATATTAAGATGATGGAAGTCATCAAACATCACAAAAATGAACTCAGATGGAAGTATACTTCAAAGATTCTGAAAGAGTCAAACGAAATATCTTGGTTACTAGGAGGCTTTCATAGCTATTTATGTTGTGCAAAATCATTTATCATCAAAGACGTTGAGGTAAATTAGCCACATATTTGGTGGATTATGCTATGAAAACTGTAGTACGTAACAATTCCGTTACCTATCTAATACTTGACTATTCCATTTCCTGTCTGTTGTAAGTCCATACCGATTCATAAATGTTGTCTATTCAGTGCGGCCATTTTGTTTCAGCAATTTGAAGCATTTAAAAATAGTGGACATTGCATTATTCCTTCAAAAGTTCTATGAATTATAATTAAAATCGCTGATTTTATTCACTTCAATTTTGAGCTTCTTTCAGTTCAGCATTCGTAGATCGAAAACGAGTATATATGTGTGTGAGGGAAAGAAAGAGCGGAAATGGGTGAAGAACTTTTGATGACACATTGTCAATTCCAACCGATAAGAACAAACAAAACATTGCACATTGCTTATTCATCGTTTTCTTTTGCACGTTAACATCAGCGAACGTGAAACATTTCAAAGAAATTTACATTTATGAGTGGGGAAACTATGAACTTTTTTTTTTGAGGTGAATGGAGAGGTGTTTTATTTATGTACAACATAAACCCGTAGTTGATTGATGAAAGGAATTTATGCACTGAGTCATAAAATATGTACACATTCCCTGTCACCCTTTCCTCTATTTTATATAAAGCAATTTTTATTCCTTTTGATGAGATAAGATAAAAGTAATACCCCTATTTGATTTAAAACAATGCGAAACTCACTGTGTAATCCCCTTCACCCATCAATATAGAGCAACAGTCACATCAAAAAATTTAGTTTAATGATCTCCATACCTTCTACGAATCAAGCATATAAAAACCGAAAACCTCTAAGTGGTCAGATAATGGCTTCATTATTACCAGTTTATTGTATGTTTAATGATGCAGCATATAAGTTCTCTTAGCCAATTATTACAATTATTACTGTCGAGCTGTTTGACACAAGTGGAATCAAATCACTTAGCTATAGCCTTATTCGGATTGAAAGTATTTTTAACTGAGGGAGATTTATTTCAGAAATGTTTCATTTACGATTTTTTGTTTTCATGTTGTGAATTTATTCAAGCTATTTTTGAATAATCGATGAGAGGAGGTTCCTGCGATCACAGAACCCATTCCCCTCCCCTCTTTCCCCCTTCTTGCAATGAAAAATGATTAGGGGTTTACTTATTCGGCAAACAAAAGTGCTTGAATATGGAACTGGCGCTATGGGAATAATGCTATTTTTTGCAGTTCAAAATATCACTGGATGGTAGAAAAGATCATTTTCTACCACGCGATTCACCTCTCTCGTCATTGAGGTTTTCCTTCTTAAATGCTTCATTCGGTACCCTCTTTCTGGTGGATGAAGAAGGTCATTTATATGCGTGTGGAAAATCGAATTATGGTCAATGTGGTTTGGTGATTGAGGATGACGTCACTCAGTTTAGAGAAGTCAAGCTGGTTGCACCACTTGCAGTATGTCCTCACGGTGTTACAGTCACTTCACATGAGTGAGTTTCCGTCTATTATACTCGTTTCCTGTTCATTTCATGTTTTCATAGTAAGGTGACAGTGATATCGAGATAAGAGCTTCATTGTAAATTTCGTCTTCTTTTGTAGATTTTTGAAAAGTAAAATACCCATTTGGGGAATATTATTTGTATGCGCATGTCGGTGTCTGTCTATGTCTATCTGTTTGTCTGTTAATTTTAGCTCGCAGAATAAGATGATGGAATCTGTTATATATAATCCTTAAAATGAGATACGCTAATAAAGCGAATATTGCTATTAGTTTTGAATATTCAATTATCACATAAAATATGCAAATCAAATTTTTCGATGAATGTGTTCAGTTGGGCTAAAGAAAATTTTTGTGTGTAGATTGGTGCGACTATCTGACCTCAAGGTGGAGTGTAGGATTGGATCTTACTTCGTTTTTTTTGGATATTTCTGCAACCAGCGGATTGCTTGGGTGGGCCGAGTTGCCAAATTTTAGGTCACAGAGTAGACAGAGATAGAAAGAGATCTTCGTCCTCAGAATAATGCATAACCATCGAAGGAGACAATATGTATATATATATATATATATATATATATATATATATATATATATATATATATATATATATATAACGATTTACGACATTTTTGGAGAGGACCGTCTAGTATGAAAACGATTGGTTCACTACATCAAGCTACGATGGATGGATACATCAAAGTCAACAACAATAAGAGCTGATAAACTTGCCAGAGCTGAGAAAACGTTGGAGTCGTCCTTAGTGAATATGAGTATGCAAATAATCTTAAACCTGGCAGCCATCGCTGTAGTTGAGGTTTGATTTCGGGGTGATGGGGAAGGGAACCGTTGAATTTCAAATCATCATTACTCGCAACGTTGATGTCGCATGGTGAAAACAGTGATATTTTTCAACTCCTCAGTGCCATCTCTTTGGAAAAGAATAACACAAAAAATTTACTCTCGTTAAGCAAATAATTCGAGAATTCGCAGCAAATAGTGTGATTGGCATTCCTAGGCACCGTAGACCTGAAAAACGACAGATTTTGCACCATGTATATCGCTAAATTTCATCATTAGCGGTACCTAGGAGCTATTCACCTAATATTCTCTTCACTACTGAAGACCGCCATATCTCGGCTTAAGTACTGTTTTATCCATCCCATCAGCTCCCACTTCATCCTTCTGTTGCCTCATTTAGCTGAGGCAGAGGAAAGGTATTTCATAACCACTGCACTTCAAACATTGACCCTTACCTATATCTGACTCCTTGGAGCCCACCTTTCATGAATCGCCAACCAGTATTGTTTCCCATATATTGTACCTATTATTATAGGCCAATTTGTGTGCGACAAGTATCAGCTTCACAAAGACTTGTTTGTGTAATTGATGAAGACGGTCGTTTATGGAGCTACGGAGATAGGTCGTTGAAGGTCGACTCCAATGGACGCATCGAGGCTAAGCCGATGCCATTTTCGCCGAGTCGAAAAGCCTTGCAGATTGATGCTGGATGGTGAGTCTTAACTGTCCCTAAAAAGTCGCTGAATTTACACCTGCTGATTCAGTGATAGCCCATCAAAGATCAGATTATTCCTTCCACATTCACATTCTTATCACTAACATCTCTTAGGAAAGTGGTCATAAGCGGAAGGAAAGTGGTCATAAGCGGATCTAAACGTCCTGATAATGGTGCGATCTGTTCCGGTTTTGTCGGTTTTCCTTTTTCGTTAGTTTTTTTCATAATAGATGGTTATCATTCTATAATTTGCACCTAAAAATTGAGGGTTGGCAGTGAAGATCTTCAGAATGGAATAATGCTCAGTTGGCAGTGAAGATCTTCAGAATGGAATAATGCTCAGATGAAACATATGAAATAGGTGAATGTGCTTGCTGTTATGTCATCGCCTAGTCTGGACTACGTTAATTTTCGATTAAAGGAGAGTTCTAGATCCAGGAAGAAAATAGCGAGGATGAAAGCATAGAAAAAGTTTGTAGAGGTTTTGTGACAAGCATTGCATAGTAGTGCACTCTTCCGTCCCTTTCCATTCCCTCCCCCTCTTTACCACCCATCTTTCATTCTTTGACGAAGGCAACACCCAGCACACGTTTCGATTCCCGAAAAAGATCGTTTAGGTGATGGTGAAGGGAAGAAAAACTAGAAAAAAAAATGCATTCCAACACTTAGAGCCCGTATTTCCTGTCTCCAAGGGCGAACTTAATGAAGAGTGTTTTCTTTCATTATCCTGCATCAATGATGCAAAAACATGAATAGGCTAATTAGGTTCCATTTGAATAGAGTGATCCAAAAGTGGACCAATTTTCACATCATATGCTATGGCGGGGAGTTAAGCCATTTGGAAATTAGAATCTACGTTTTCAATTTTCTGAAAGCAGCTCCCCGGGTCTGTGAAACTGGTCGAAAAGGGGAAGGTATAGTAATAGGATTCTTGGAAGGGCTTGCTGACATAATCGGTGCTATGCTACCGTTCATCCACCGCTAAGCTGAACAGAAATAAATGTTCTGGTGTGGTCTAACCTCTGAATTAATATGTTTTTCTCAAGGCAGCACCTACGTTACCTTTTTATACTAATAACATTTTTGACACATAAAGATAAGTTTAAGGAAAATGTTTCCGAATTGCATCACGAAAAGGCTAGGAAATCGTTCTTGTCAAGGAGTTTATTAAAAAACGATCCATCATTCAATAATTATACACCGCACTGAATGAGATGGTTGTATTGATAGTACAGCAGTAGAGAGAGAACCTAGTATCGGAGTAGTTAATTGGGAGTTTTGAGGAGGGGATGCATTTCACCTTCAAAATTTCAACGCTTGGACGTTGTTCTCTCGAAAAGTTCAACATATTCTATAGTTTTTTATTAGTATCTCTGCTATGCCTTTCTCTCCCTCTTCCATCAGCATTCCCTCGGTCCCTTAGTTTCCCGGTGAGTGATTTTATTTGAAAGTTATATGTCGTTATTAATAAAATGCCGGGTTTACCTCTATCGTTGTGTGCTGCGTTCACGGGCATATGTATTAGATATAAGGATCACAGGGTTGAAGCAAAATCGTTCACATTCACTTTTCCTTCATGGGGATTGAAAACCTTTCTGCATACTCAGTAAGGCGACCCCTAGTTGGATTGAGGGTGCCCATAATTGGGGATGGGCACGCTTTCATCTACTTTTTGCTTGGGAACCTATCTTTCTATTCTCCTCTCTGTACTTTCAGGATAGGAAATAATCTCAGATACCATTGTTTATCATTCATCTGCACTTATAAAATTTCGGAAAATATATTTCCTCACATCTGAAACATTGCATGTGATTATTATACCTCTGCATAATTTCGAATTTTTTCTTGATCTTCGTTCTGAAAGATAAATCTTTAATTCAGGTTAAACAACATTTTCATCCCTCTATCCATTTTTTTTTCTCACGGAGGCGAAGTTGCCGAAGGGATCGCGAAGTTCTATTCCGAGGATATCTGCATGGAGCTTAGATAGCACTTACATGCTCCCTTGCACTACAATTATTAAAACGGCTTTTCAAATTGATCCATCACTACTCGTTCTGATTGACAACTTTCTTGTATATAATTGGGGATCATAGGTTTGCCCTATGATAGCACCAACATTTTCCCTTCATATATCAGTGTTCCCAAAGTTCTCCATCTGTCCTCAATAACCCCAAAAATCGTTGAAGAGCAATCGGTGAATGGATAGATCCTTCCGCAAAGTGTTGTTGTCTGTTTATATGTTGGTGCTGACATTTTTATACACTAACGGAAAGGATTTCTTTGAAATGGCAAACTATATGACCATTTTTAGCGACATGAAAAATATTACTCTTTTTATATATGGGAAAATATTGGTAGATAAAGAAACCGCGAGTTTTCTGATATATACGTTGGCATAGCCAATGTTTGCATTATTGACGAGGTTGTATGGTGGTCAGGCCAGTGACCATTTGGGGTTTTTCTGTTCTCTTTGGCCTGTTTCCGATTAATTTCAAGGTGACGAAGGTATATTGCTACTCGATGAGTGCACTGGTGTGTAGCTTAAAAACGTCATTGCTGAGCCGTTGTAAAAAAGTTAATTTTCATTGAGTTGACTAGACGGTAATGTACGTTTGTGACGAGAGGCAGCGGAGTGAATAACTTAGATTGACTATATATATATATATATATATATATATATATTTTCTGGTTGGCATATAAGGATATGAGGATGCTTCCTTATTGGAAGGGAGGATTACTGTGATTGGAATGGCTCTTTGTTGGTCGCTCGAATTACTGTAGACGAAATGTTTCTGTCTAAATGGTGGGGTTGCGCTCATTGAAGTGCTTAGTTAACTGATGAGGTTACTGTAGTAGGAATCTTTAGTTTGCTTATTCACATATCGTATTGTTTTTTCTAATAAGGCAGAAGATTTATCATTTGGAGCATAGTTTATTTTCGCTGTTTAAGGAATTTGAAAAATGTTTATAGAAACATGTGATACTCAGAAACTATTATCTAATTTATATGGATTATCGATTGATTGTGAGAAATTTTCTATCATCAGAAATAAATATTCCGATACGATCTGATGGGTTACTGTAGTTGGGTTGTTCTGTTGTAGGTGTAGATTGGAGTACTGTAGATGTGGTGGATTGCTATCGGGTCATAGTTAGCAAATAGAAAGTATTTGAAGAGGAGTTGTTCAGGATGCACGAAAACCTCATGGATTAGAGGATATGGTAGAATGTGATGAGGAGACGTCAGCAAATTTGATGTCAGCGGCGAAGAATTTTCGACTACAATTTAAATCAGATTCTTCACAAAGGTTAGTAATAATTCTTATGAGGTAACAATATTTGATAAACTATTCATTTCTATAGTTTTTTTATTTTCAGATTTAAAGTTATATGATATCGCAATGTTGAGTAGCGTAGGTTTCTTAATGGATGATGAGCTGATGCTTGTTTTATATGGATTATTTATGTAATAGAGAAGATCTTATTGGTAATTTTATTGGAACACCAATAATGTCAATTTTTAATACGATAAAAATAAAGAATATAATGGAAACTGGTGACGGTGCTGAAATATTTGTTAATAATACAACAGCGATAGGTATTATTCGGCTATCGTATGGGGGTTGTAGATGTAGGGAAATGGAAGAGGGCGTAGTTGAGTGAAAAATCTATTGTGAAAATTTTTTCTTATTTTAAGGGAAGCACAAGAGAATTTATATACAGGGATGAATATTTTTGCATTTAAAAGAAATATTTCATAAATATCATCTGAAATAAAGTTATTTAATCCACGGATTAAAATCTCTTGCTGAGATTGGAGCTAGCTTCTAACTATCATCGTCTCTTTTTGCACTTCTTTCCTCGGTATCCATATGGCTAAAGATTTGTGAGAATGGCTCTCTCAAATCATTTTGGGGATATAAACATAGCACAATTTTCCAAATGTTCTAATTCATTTGTGAATAAATGGGAAAAGATAGTTTTATTCAATATCGATTCCTAATTTTGATTTTTTTTTCAACAATTCCTTTTTCCTACATTATGATTTGGTTGAGGGAATGGAAAGGGGTGTTATTCATAACTGTTTAACGAGAGGCCACCTTAAATTGCTATTGTGTTCCATTTTCATTTCAAATCATTGTTTTCAGTTCTCCGAGAGGAAAGACACTTCCAATGGCAAAGGAACCACACTCATGGGGAAGGGCGCGTGCTGTTAGGGAGGATGGATCGGCTGGAGCGATTGAAATGACAGCAGTAGGTCCATCGATTGGGCTTGAGCTTATGAATTTGCCCGGCGGGCATTTCACTTTCGTCTCTCTCGACAGTCTTCCGCTCACTTACATGGATTCGACAATTGGTAAATTTTTAATTGCGCTTCTAACGTTATGACTGCAATAAATAAAGATACACACAAAGGAGTGTGCAGTGTTACTTATGCCCATAGGACATAAGAACGATGTAGAGTGAGGGGGGTTAAGGGAAGCTAAGAGGTGAATAGTTAGTGGATCCTTGTAGGTTTTGAATTCGTTCGTTATGTAATGTAAGTGACGATATTTCTTCTCAGAATTTCTACAGTCTTCTGATCAACGCCATCAATTTGTATTGCAATAACATTGCTATCCATGTCCATCAAATTTTTATTAAGTATATGTCTTGCAGTTTTTGTGTTGCATTTGTGGCACTTTGGTTGTGTGTTTCACTATATAGTTTCTGCCTTTTAACAGGTGATTTTCAATGATTGTTTGCAAAAACTCCATTGTCAATTCCTCAAGATAGATTAAAATAATTGGTTCTCTTAGTGGTTTGTGTTAAAACGATCTATTTGTTTTATGTCATTGTCTATCTTCAGCAGCTAAGTAAAAGATAAATTCTTCTCAGAATTTCTACAGTCTTCTGATCAACGCCATCAATTTGTATTGCAATAACATTGCTATCCATGTCCATCAAATTTTTATTAAGTATATGTCTTGCAGTTTTTGTGTTGCATTTGTGGCACTGTGGTTGTGTGTTTCACTATATAGTTTCTGCCTTTTAACAGGTGATTTTCAATGATTGTTTGCAAAAACTCCATTGTCAATTCCTCAAGATAGATTAAAATAATTGGTTCTCTTAGTGGTTTGTGTTAAAACGATCTATTTGTTTTATGTCATTGTCTATCTTCAGCAGCTAAGTAAAAGATAAAGTTTCTTATGGCTTAACGAGTGATGCTTTCCTAGAAAAGAGCTCAGAAGAGAAGGGAACAGTGGATGTTGCAAGTGGGAGATTCAGGGGACCTTTATAGATGAGTATTTCTAAATGATAGTGTTGGGTATGGCGCTGAAGAGCCACCCTAAGATATCTGCTTATGATTCATCATTGGAGTGATCATTTTTATTCGTTTAGTCGATTCTCGTTTATTGTTCTCCACATAATGTCATTTATTGACTTACTTGCTTTTGTGCTGTCCTAGGCGATATCTGAGGCCTATATAAGTCGGGATTCAGCCCGTCAGAGTCCGTCTTCTTCATCCGTCAGTTTTCTTCGTCAGTTCTCCTATCGGCATTTGCCTTGTCATCGTCTACCTCTCTCTGTTATACTCCTCTCGAGAGCCGTTCTGCTGCCCATTAAATCATTTCTAGTATCTCCGTGTGCATTGACGTTCCAAACTCGGCCTTCTTCTTCAACAGTGTCGCTGCCCGACACAGCAGTTGGTGTACAGATACAATAAATAGCGAGGTGGAATGTTGTGCTTTTTGTGAAATGTTGGGAACTATCAACTTAGTCCTTTGAATCGTCGATGGGAAGGAATGTAAATAGGGGCGTGATTATTGAGGAAATTCTCTTCATGTGATGGCTTCAATGATTTTGGGCGATAAGGATACAGCTACCAGATTAAGGGTGTATAACTTTCGGTAACTGTGTGAATGCAGTCTGTATATTCACATAGATGATTAATTTTTTTCATTAGATCGGAATGTTGCAGAAAGTTGCTCGAATACTGATTGCACTACTAGTAGTGGCAATTCGTCACACCGGAGCGTGACATCAAGTCCACGCAAGAATGGAACATCAGCACCACTAGGTGGACGTGATGACAGACGCGCACCATTGGAGGTGTGGACATGGGGAGCGAACAATTTCGGCCAATTAGGACATAATGATCTGATTGCAAGGTATATATATTCGTTTTTATAGTCTATCTGAATGTTGCATCATTGGAATTGTTATATTTCATAAAAAAGTGTAGGAAACTAATGAAACCAATGAAAATAATACCGTTAAATGAGTGTTTTTTTTATAGGCGAGAACCATTCAAAGTGAGCGCATTATCGGGCATCTGTTGTGTAAAAGTTTCGGCAGGTGATAATCATACAGCCGCACTTACTGCCACTGGTGAGGTATGATTCTATATAATATTCATATTTATTAATGAAGAGATATATTAGGTGATGGTGTTGTTGGCTTAGTTGCTAATCGATAGAGATAACAGGTGAATTAATGCATAAATAATGAAAGCTTTTATGTGGAAGGAAAAACATATTTTGCAGAAATATGAGTGCATCGTTGTTTTGTGCATAATGCTATTGCTGATTCTATGACATTTAGTGAAAGGGTTTTATTTCTTCTTTTTGTTTTTATTATTTCTATCACTATCGATTTAACGATAGGAACTATTTTAAGTGCAAATTTTTGTGGGGATTATTTAATGGTATGGTATGAATGCGTCTGATTGAATGTCATAGGTTTAATAGCTGAGATCATTAGCCAAAAAGGAATTGAGGATGGGTGGAGGGAGTGAGGGGAATTATCCATTCCGTAAGCGCAGCAAATAGAAAAATATTTGGAAAGTAATTTGAGTAAAAGTTGCTAGATAGAGTTGAATTTGTTTGTATGAATTCTGCTAATAGGCACAATATTCGGGTGGGATTATTTCTAAGTTCCTTATCTTCATTTACGCCTGTTGGTCTTATGGAATTTGCGATAATCTTCGTATGTGAGTTAGATTATTTTGAGAATGTGCCCGAGATAGATGTCCCTAAAGGTCGTGGCTCGCTGTTTTTAGGAATTCCCCAGTAATTGGAAGAATTAATAAGTATTTTCAGCAAATTGCTAATAAATACGTGCCATTATTTATGTTTGCTTTTTTTTTTAAATCTATCTTGTTGATTCTCTTATCAGCTGCATCAATTCACATTTTATGTTTCATCGAACATTTTTTTAGAAAGAATAAAGGGATAGGTATCCTCGTTGATAAATTTTATTTAGTCTGTAAATTGTTGTCTTTTTCATGATGAAATTGAGTGATGTTAATGAATTGAACAGTAGTTTTATAGTAATTTTGCAGTTATACGTATGGGGTTCGAATAAATATGGTCAATTAAAACAATCCGATCAATCGTTTATTACGATACCTTCTTTATTCAGGGTTGGTGTTTGTTATTAATTTAGTTTATTATGAATTCTTTTGGTATATTATCAATGCTTACAGTGGTAATGACAGATAGACGAAGTGGTGCGTGAATGCATCATTACTTCTGAATATGCAAAAAAAAATCACTTTAAAAATAGAGAAACTATTCGATATTTCAGCACTGATGCTTTGTTCTGAATTGATTCCTTTCAAATATTGTGGAGTAGTTATTAATAATTATTACAATCTTTTGGATCTCCAACAAGTGGTATCAAACTTGAATTTTCACTAATAAAATATCGCGAATGCGAGAACGGTAGTGCGATTGCACGACGTGGTGATTGCTGCTGCTATGGGTTAGACAGGAAGAAGGATGGAACGAAAAGGGAAGGGAGGAGTCATGGGAGGGGGCTGTTCGTATATATCTGCATCCTTCGAAATAAAGTCATTCATGTACCGGTGACTAGGTCATTCTTATATCTACTAGATAGCTAGGAAAAAAAATTTGAATATCACAAATTTCAGGAAAAAAAATTTGAATACCCTTTTTATTCTGGAGCTTATCATTCTTGTCATTCCTGGCTCTCCTCATTAGTAGTATTTGTAGGACTTATCCCTACCTCTTCCTTTTCCTCTTTCATCAACTCTTATATTATCTATTTTATGCGTTCTTTTTTTCTTTGTGATTTAACGGTGTTTATATTCAGGTGGGTTCGCAGTCGTCTGTGTTAGATGTGAGTGCATCATTCTCGCAGACGACCGTGATTGTAAGTGGAATCGATGCGACGCCAACGGTCTACCTTTGTGGTCAAAATCCACCTGCGGATTTCTTCCATCCACAGATTTTTCGTATTTCCTCGGTTGAAAATGTGAGCATTTCTGCGCGTATAATATAGCGACGGATAAGATTTCTTTTGCAGTGTTGCCTTCAAATGGAAATTTTCAAAATTTGGGAACATATAGCAATCGAGGGCTTTATTCGAAGCTGTTATTTAGTTTATGGCCATCGTTAACAAGAAAATTTCGATTCATATTGCAGTATTCATTTTCCTGTTGCAAAGCACATAATTTCGTTTGAATTGTCTTTCAAGTTTTCACTTGTAAAAACGTTTAATATTGTGCTAAAGGCAACGGTGAAATAAAAACCCTCAAGTTTGATGTAATTGAACGCATCCGATGAATGGAAATTTAACGTTACTTCACTGATACGAATGAGACCTTAAAATGTTTAGTGACTTCGATTGCTTTTCCATTGCTATGGGAAGTGGAGGAATTCTTTCACAGTCGAAACCATATTCACTCCATTAAATCACTATTGCAATCATCTCTCCCTTAGTACAAGTCATAGTTTTATAGCCTTGGGTATTTTACGGCAATTTCTGAGATATTTTTAGATTCTGCCCTGAATGAGGCAATAGAGTTTTCTTACAAGCGATGAGGACCCATCTTTAGGATTCTGTTCGTGCGCTATCGTATAGCTGGCTGTACGACCATCTTCTTTTTTAGGTCAAACTTTAGACAAAACTTTGTTCCCGAGTTAAGAATTTATTTTATTCGTATATTTTTATTTCGATATAATTGTATTGCAGATTGGATTTCCTATGTGTGTGCGTTTATTGGGTACCGATCTCGTGTTGGGAGTACATGAGCGCAACACCGATGCAATTGACGAGTTGGGTGTGGCACATGTTTTTTCCTCTGTGTTTTCGCGTTTGAAGTTCGCCAAATTTAGTCGACAACTCGCCGATTTGTGTCAAATGATTCATGAGAGAAGTTTGCTTTTTTTTTTGTTTATATATTGTTAAAGTCGTTTGTTTTTTCAAATATTTGCTTGTGTATTATCACTTCCGCTAACCCTCTGACAAAGCTCGATTAAGTTGATTATTTATTGCTGGCGATCATATATTGTGATCACTGTGATGCAGAGGATGACGCCAGCTGTCATCAGTCAGCTGTCACTTGTTATTATAGAATGCGTAAACAAATTTCACGCCACTTTAATTTTGCACCTTTATTTGGGAGCACCAAATTTTAGCTTGCGGTTGCGGGGTTTGGGCTTAAACCTATATTGCCAACCGAAACCGACCAGTTTGTGCAGTGTCTCATAAAATGATTCGAAGGTATGCAACAACGCATAGATAAAGCATCATTAATCCGCCTTCCTATGAAAAGTCTATAAGAATGCAAGTAACAGTCTCTGGCGAATCTGCTGCATCATCGATAATCCCTTCATCATTTAAAATGCGAGGTGTAATCGATGGTGTTCACAACCAGCTAGTGAGTTAAGTTCACGAGCACTCATGTACAGGCTTCATTTCTTTTTACTGAGGTGATGGGTGGTCGTAATTGTTGATGCTGTTAATCGCCCTTCATTAATACCTCTCATCCTTTTCCATGAAATGAATTTACTTTGTCGGGTGCAAATGGCCATCCTCCTGACTTCACTTCATCAGATAGAATCATGCTCGAAATATTATGTCTGAGGGTCATGGTCTGAACTCGATGTTTCCGCACTTGAGTTTGAATGTTCAGAAATCGGTCCCAAAGATGTAAATGGTAAAATGGAGCCGTTTTGAGTAGAAGGCAGTCTAATCTGCTATGCAGTTGCAAATGAATCCGAGGTAGTTGAGTTAAGAATAGGTAAAAGGAGTGATTCGATGATCTTAATAGATTAAGTTGCCTTAATCTATCGAATACAATTGTAATTCGTGTTGCATTCATCCATCTGCAGATATGTTGAGATCTATCTAAAGAAAATGTTTGACGAGGGGGACGGAGAATATGAGGGAAATTTATTTATTTATTTATTTATTTTTTTGAGTCGAAATGTAGCAAATTCAAGTCGCCCATAATAGAGTGGTGTTTGATTCGAAGAATTAATCTCTTGATAATATATCGTTATCAGAATCGATAATTGCAGGTCATATCGTAGGCGAACCGGAGATGTCAAATTTACTAAATAATCTCACGTTATCATCGTGTGCATTTGCTGTGCAAGTTGCTAGGTTCATCTTTACTTTTATTCTTTTAAACTTTTTGAAGTGTTATTCTTCATTTGTGCGGCTGAACGTAGTAATTACAATATTCTCGTTGCGATTCCAACGAGCAGTGATAATTCGTAGAGTTCGATTACATTGAATAACGCTGCCACTTCCATCCATTCATGAGTCGATTAATTTTGCGGTTAAGAGGCGTATCAAAATTTTATGAAATAGGCACATTTTAAGGCCCTTGTCACCAACGATATAGGCGAGATGATGCAGTCACCACTATTTGGGCCTTAACGGGTTCCCTTGACGTTCATAATTGAAAATAAATTTTGGCTAAGAGGTTAATTTCAGTCATTTTGATGGGAATGCTGATTTCGTCGATTTTATAGATAGCAGCCCGAGCAACCATTTTTCACTGATCCCGCAGAGGGAGTATAATGGATTAGGGTATAAATTCAGACATCATTAAGAAATTATTTATTTGCGTTCAGAATCGACTACTGCACTTTTGATAGCTCTATTCTATAATTTGAATAGTTTGTTTCTGAAGTATTATTCAGGGTGGCGGAATCTTGTCGTGCAGTATTAACGAACAAAGGTGACAGCTCGATGAGCGCTATGTTAGAAGCATCTCACAGCTTCTCATTGATGGATTCGTTGTGCAACTTCCATGCAGATTTCGTTGATTGTATTGCCTTCGGATGCTTCGCTGATATTGATCTCGGGTAAGTATAAGAGTTTCTGTTGTATTGCCGCCCTTTGGGGAGACGAGACGAGAAGCGGAGGTTTACTGACAGCTGAAAGAACCGATATGGCTGGTTCAAGGAAGGAGTGGCACGGCCATTCGGAATATCTGAATCAGCGCACATAACAGCAAGCGGGTTTGAAAGACATAGCCAGACGACCAGAGGAAAGGCGCATATAATAGGACACAGAAGAACAGATATTGCTGAGGTAGATATATGCAAAAGGGGTCGCAAGTATGCCGTTGCAGTAATTCTAATAGGTAGTGGCGAGAAGTTGTCGATGTGTTGTAATTTTTTGGCATCCTCCAACTTGAAGCATCCTCATTCTACTTTCATATTTCCTTTCATCCGTCAGTTTACTTCACTTTACTTTAATCAACGAAGCGTCCATTAAGAAAAAATGTCTTTTCATAGCATTTTCACTTCCACTTAGGAGGGGACGTTGAAAGGTCGTGTGAAAATTCGAGCTTAGATTCACTTCCTGCCCATCTGGTGCTGAAAAGACGATTCACCATTGTTCCGCTAAAGAAGGAAGTGGAAACTTCGCCGCTTTCATCCCAGTAGGGATGCTATGCGGAGTTGCTCGGTAGGACGAAGCCACCGACCGCGCAGTAACCAATACAAAATTACCCTGATCGCTGCCCCCAAAAGTTTCCTATTTGTATGGCCTTGGTGCAGGGATTTATTACTTAATCATTACATTGTGCTGTGCTGCATTTTCGGACTGAAAAAGCAGACTGAAGTTCGTAATCATGAAATGACTCAATATTTGTTGAAAAGCAGAATTCACTCTCTTTACTTCATTTTACTCGAAGTTTTTAACTGTTGAATGTGCCGCATTTTAGTCTATACATTTGCCCGTAATGCTGCTATCATTTAAGCAAATGTATGGCATCAGCGCTGTTATTTTTTTCTAGCAAGAGGAGGATGAAAAAGGCAAACAGTGATGGTTGGAAAATGAAATGTTTTGTGAAGGAAGCAGCCGTGTATCTCTTCATACTGAATAAATATTCTTTCCAGTACAGAAACGTAGTCTCAAAGTTTATTCATGGTTCTGAAAGGAGAGAATCCCATTTTTTCGCATTCTCAGCTTCAGTGCGTTTACTTGCTACTTATTTTAGTTATTATTATTCTATCGTATAGTTCGAAGCAGGTGAAAAATAGTACAATGTAGAGTACTGGAAACTAATATGCTTTGTCCACTATTGCAAATATTATCATACCCTTCCCCTGCCCCCTCCCTCTCTCTCCCCCTATCCTCTCTCTTTATGTTATCACATCATTTCTGGCAGTTTCTCTGTCTTAATTAACATGCTAAATGATGCTGTAAGAGGTGCTATGTACTTTATTGATTTCTTATTGTTGTAAAGTTGATTTTGCCAAGTGAAGATTTGATTTATTTGATGGTTTCTCAACGTTTTTTAAAGTTGAATTTTTCTGTTCAGACTTCAAGAAACAAAGTTGGAATGGGCAGAAGAGGTCGATCGCTTTGATAGGTAAGCTCCCGATTATGCGTAGGGAGGGAAAATTCTGAATAAACCACAGGTGCGGTTTTTCGACAATCCTTTTTGCTTTTTTTGACGCCCTCAAAATGTTTTCTGTTGGAGGAAGTTTGCTTCTTGCACTGCACTACTGAGAAAGACACTTCCTTCTCGCATTCCTGCTCTGTTTCTCTTTTATCACTGCTAATCTATTGCACTAAGCTTGCTTATATCCCTACCACCTTTGCTTGTTTAAAGGAGAAAGGGAAGGTGAAGTGAGGGATCAGGTAAGAAAAATGTGCGCACGAAGTTACTTGTTGGTAAACAATTGATAACGACAGTTTATTAATGCGCAGGTATCGACGATCCCAAATTTCGTGAGTCCATAATGCCTAGACAGGAAATCCATCCTCATATTTTTTGATTGAGCATATAATTGACATCTCCAGGATGTTTCGATATCAGCCACTTCCTGTTCACCATTTAAGAACTTTTTCCTATATATTGCATATGAATAAAAACAGTTACAGCCGTCGATGCCGCTGATTCCTCCTTCCTTGGTTATATGGAGATGTATATTTTAGTGTCGAAAAGCATGTAGAATAGGGTGTCACAGCATAAGTCACTGCCACATAAATAGTGCCACTGCTCGGAATGACGCGATCTTTTGCTATGTGAAATACAGTCGCTACCATATTTCTTGTAATAGAAGCCCTCTTTTTTCTGTGGGAAGTGGCCAGTTTTTAGGGATTTGTTCTCCTCATTTAGTGCTAATATGTAAGGATTGATTTTATTATTATTTATGCGCAGAAGAACTAAATTTTTTCCTTGTTCTCTTCTTATAATTACGTTCGCCTTTTTGAATTTAATTTAAATTTGCTATTTTATCGATTCGTTTTGGATATTGGATGTTAAGTTACTCTTCAACATTGATGGCTTCACTGTGCCATCAACTATTGTGAAGAAGCAATGATTTTCGAATATATAACCTAGATGAAGATTCTTGCTTATATGAGATCGTATATTTGAAGTTACAACTTTAATTGGATAGAGATTATTTTCATTTATGCATTAGATAAGTCAGAGATTATTGAATATGAACGTTTTATACGAGAATAAGGTGCACTGTTCATCTGCTCTCATCTACACACAGAGATCATAGTTGAGGCAATGATTTTGATTGTTCATTTTGCAGTGAATCGTTGTCGTCTTATGTGAACAAATTATGCTTGGAACATGAAGCAGAAAGTATGAAGCAATATCGGCGCTTGAGGAAACTCTTTCAAAAAGCGTTCGACTGCTTGCAGATATGGCGTAACGATGCGGAGACATATTTGAATGCACACTCGTCGGTAACGGTCGGTTCTTTTTGGTAATTCAACATTGTGTAGCTTTTATTTTAGTTTATTTTTTATCGTGGATTTCGTTTGTCACTATATACAATCAATGCGTTTTAACGAACCGATACTGTATTAGGCAGTCATATAAGCAAATAGTCGTTAATGTCAATAGAGTGGTACCTATTTGTTATGAATAATCCGCGAATGATCAGCTTTATCACCTAAATAAATCTATGCGCTTTAACAGCTTTGCATAAGTTTATGTCGTTTTTAAGGATAGTACTTGTATTTTTGTTTTAATTTTGGCCGTATTTGGCACTCGCGTTAATAGATAGAGCATTGCGTTAAGGTCATTAAGTCTTATCAAAATTCTAATGTATTTTTCAATATAAATTTACGGTGAAATCAAAAATACGGTATGTTTTTTAATGGTTGACGAACGTTTATCGTATTTGTTTTAATGCGAGCAATTATAACCAAATGTGTGAAGAAATGCAACATTTAAAAAGTGTTGTGGTTGTTGTTGAAGCAGGAACACTGTAGTTCTTATAAAGTAAATCAGTGATATGGGAGAGGAGAACTTCTTTTTTAAACAACCCATCCTTAGAATAAGGTTGGCTTGTTTTTTTTTGTTTTTTTTTTTCTTGAAATTAGAAAATCTGGAATAACCAAGGTTTCTCTGCAAGGAAATATTGTGTTTTCGAAATCGTGGACTCCGATTTATCGATCTTTCTATAACAGTTCAACCCTTTTTTTTTGTCACGTAGCATGCTTCTGCTGGAATATTTGAGTAAGTTGTGTTGTTCATGCCAAACTGTGAAGAACTTGTTTGGTGCTCTGATATAGGAAGGAGGACTATCAGTGAGCTTGCGTTGAGGTGATAGCTTCAGCGTCGCTTCAATGATTGCTAAGGCTGCAGGCCTCGGAAACATAGTTATCTCTTACTAGACCATTCCCTTCTGCAATCTTTCGTCACCGTGAGGTTTGGGGTCTTGAGACCTGATCGGCGACACTGCAGATCAGGGACTACCAAGTCCATATTGATCCTCGGAAAGCAACGCTCAACTAGTCTGTTGTCATAGGTTGAAGCAGAGAGCACTGTCAGTAATCGAATAGGCTGGCAATAAAAGCTGAGAGATGTAAAACTGCCGGAAATAGGCACGATTGCATCTTGATGTTGAAAGTTGTTGGAATCTCCTTCTGCTATAAATTTGTATAGCAATCCGACTAGTAGCTGTTTATTCCCAAGCATCATGATTTGGCATTCTATTCATAGTCTCGACTCTTGACTAAGGAGGTGTTGCCACCACCTGTAGCCATATGCATGCTGCAGTTGAAAGCTCGAACCTAACGAATGCAGCCATAGGTTGCACTCATTGTTTGCAGCCAGCGGCTGTCAGTTAGTTGCCTAGGACATGTTTTTGTAATCACTCAATTCCTGGTACCGATGTCATACCTGTGATGTAAAAGGAAGCCTATGAATTTGCCATCAAGGGATCTGGTTTTGCTCAAAGCGGATGCTTAATCTCTGAAATATTCGCTAAGCGTATTCTCTCTGTTTGTATATTTGTAGCAATATCTTATTAAGTGAATTGAACACAGAAAAAGTTAATTTCACGTTGATTTCACAGTTCATTATGATCATTCGCATCCATAGTCTGCAATGCTTTTAATAATTTGATATTTATTTAGAAATTTGATTTGAATTTGCATATGATGATAGGTGACGGCAATATTATATCTAATATTCAATTGACCATCTATACTCAGCAATTAGTTAGCGATTGTGTTGGAGATCTCAAGTGAGGGGTAAACGATTGCTGTGAATTTCTATCACAGCTAGAATATTCGCATATTTTTCAACGTTTATTATATTTCTTATTGACAATGAAGGTGTTCAGCGGGAACAGTCTTTTTGAGTATATAGCTGAAATTGTTTATTAGCAACTGTCTTTCTGATAGCCTTTCGATAGAAATTCGTAGTAATTTTTTCATTTGTAAGTAATTATGTTTTTAAATAATGCATTAAAAGATCTTAAAAAAAGTATGAGTGAGCATGCTTTAATGATGCGTTTTAAGGCGGTTTTTGTGGACTTATCAGGCCTGCGTGCTTTAACCATGCCTTTTTATATATGTTGTATATTAGGGAATTGAATAACCCAGTTTCACGTTAGTGCATAAATTTTCTGTATTTGATTGATTTTTTAAATCTAACTAATATTACCTAGTTTCTGTAGTGGGGAAAATATTGGCTATTCAGTGAAAAATGCCACTGATAAATTACATATTTTTGCATTTTTTTTTTCAAATCAGGCAACCACTTATGTTAGAGAATCCTACAATGCTTTCGATTTATTCGAAGTATTTGTATCCTCATTGTTTTTTTAAAGTTTTTCTTTTTTTGGTTTGAACGAGAAAAAGAGAAGTAAAGGAATGTTGTCCAAACAAAACGTTAACCTTGTGGTGTTTCATTGTTTGATTGATGATGTAGAAAGTGAAAATTGGATTGGGTGGCGCCCATTTTTGCTTTAACTTCATAAATCGTTTTCAACGACGATTTAGATTTTTTTTCGTTAGAGAGAGGGAAAATGTTTTTAATGTTTGGCGGCAATCTAACCGATGAAATCGTTGAGTAAAATAAGTGGAGCTTTTAAGGCGTTACCATATTCTACGATCAAAGAATGTGGAATTTATTTTATTTTTTTTTTTCTGATTGCCAACTACAGTGTGAATAGATTGCCTTATTGTGCACTTTTAGCTGTGCACAACTATGATTATCGAATAAGAAACTCAAGCTGCCAGCCGGTTGGTTGCATCGTCCGTAAATAGATTTTTGTTGTGAGCGATTATTTTCGTTAACCTGTTTTTGCACAGCGACGTCATTCATCGATTGTGCATCACGTGAGTGAGTGCTGTTTTTGATAGCATATCAAATTGCAATTGTGCCATCGTTTTATTGATAAAGTTATCAGTTAACAGCTGGCAATAAATATTATTGCCAGCTTTTCGAAACAATGCAAAAATGGATGAGTATGAAATAATTCCATGATTATTGAACTTATATTGATACTGATCTCTCCCCACTTTCCTCTTTTTCTTTCTTGTTCGCTCCACTCTCATCTATTCCCTTTTACGTGTAAATTTATGGGTTTTTTTTCGACGCAAGGACGAAGGATTGTATTTACTAAATCATTTTTTTGTTTTTTTTTATTTTTTTATTTTTTATTTTTCTCTTTTTTGGCCTGAACTTTAAAGGTTGTGTTCACCAAATTGATGTTACATGAGAAGGTAATCGATTAAATGTTTCCGACAAAAATTTCTCGATCGATGAGACGAAAGAAAATTTTCAATGATAGTTGAAAAGAATATTTCCACAAAAGTTATTAATTACAGCTGCTTGGGAAGCGTATTTCAGAATGTGTTTTTAAGTGAAAAACTTTTATTCTTTTCAGTTTTTCGTCTTTCTTACTTCCTTTTCCCTGAAAAATGATAAATATTGTTGTTATATTTTAATGCTGAGAGTATTTATTGTCGAATTTGGGATATCCAAAGAATTTGAAGTATGTGAAAATATTTTTCACCACAATTTTTTGAGTGAACCAGTTGGCGGGTTTCTTCATTTTCACTTCCTTGACGTATGAATAATTGTGCCGCTCACCATGTGCATTGTTGGATGTTGTGCACCTATGCGGTAATCTTATTGAGGTGTGCTGGGGAATGATGTCGATGTAAAAATTTTACAGTGGAATATTAAACGTGTTGTAAGCAGTGTTAATTAGGAGGTTGTATATTGTGTTGATATATCTAGAAGGTGAAAGAGAAATAAGATGGAATATGAATGTTATGCAACGTTGTGATCTCTTATAGTGTGTTGAAGAGTTCAATTTTATTGCACAAATTTACACATATACATTATGAAACGATTCATTACATTTACAGGAGTAGAAAAACATTTCAATGGGTATTTTACTTTGAGACTCTTTTGAAGTGGTGGACGGGTTTTGAATTTGACACTTGAGATGCTCGAATATTATCTGAAAACATCAGGAAGGGGGAAGGGGAGAGGAAAAGAGTTAGTACGGAATGGGGTTGAGGGGAGAGAAAGGAAGAGTCGAATAGTATGATGTATTGCTTTTGTTTTCGCATCGGAAAGCTTATTTACATTTAAGCATTGAGTGATGCTTCCGGGAAGCATTTCTATATGTACATAATTTGCGAAAGGCAATATAATTACAATTTTGGGTTACAACAATAATAATCAATGAGTAACGAATAATACAGTTAACAATATTATGCATACATAAATATTTTTTACATAACGGGTCACTTTCATCAATTTCTGTACATAATTAACAATGAACCCGTTT
This sequence comes from Baylisascaris schroederi, assembly GCA_006503575.1. Classification (NCBI taxonomy): domain Eukaryota; kingdom Metazoa; phylum Nematoda; class Chromadorea; order Rhabditida; family Ascarididae; genus Baylisascaris; species Baylisascaris schroederi. The sequence goes on from QEWY01002726.1 coordinate 783,053, forward strand.
GCATATATGAAAATACCAACCAGAATATGTACTATGCGGAGACCGTTTTAATTGGTACTCTATAATTTTGGGAAGAGGCGTTGTTCAGTGAAATGAATGAATGTATATGTAAGGGGTGACATATATTATATGTAAAGGGTGACAGGTATTTTATGTAAGGAGTGATAGGTATGTCTTCGGAGTTGCTTGCCAAAACAACTGTAGGTAATCGTTTTCCTGAATATTAAAGTTAATTCCTAGTATATTATTAAGCTGGTAAGCAATTCGTTGTAGATTGTTTACTTACGTTTTCCATCCTGTTTCTAGCCCTAAAGAAGAAGGGAGAGATGAGAATTTGCCGCGAAGTGGATGACATTAGTGCGTCAGCAAGTAATTTGTTAAAATGCGACACAATTTGTTAAGACGAGCAATATGCATGAATATCCGTTCTCTTAATTTTGAGACGATGAGTTAACGATCAAATGGATTGATTTTGGGTTCATTTACGGCTGAAACCGATTTTATAACCTCGAGAATTTCGCATTTCGGCAATAAATGAATTTGTGCAATCGCAACAGATGGTGCATACCATACCGACTGGATAACCTTTATCGCCAACGCATGCATTAAGCGGTATGAATGTTTGATAGCAGCTATGTAAAGGTTTAGTAAGAAGTTTGAAGCGAATACTACCATCGTTTGGAAGTGGTCCTTCACAACCAAGCATTTGGCATTTCGGCTTTGAAACCTGCAAAGCGTAGTTACTCTATCATCGTATTGAAATGTCACCAGAATTTTAGATATTTGTCACTTAGGATTCTAGTTGGATTTAGTGTTGATTTGATCGTGTTTGACTTTTTTGGATAAGCATTTAAAAATATGAATGCAGCGGATTTAAAGTTTTTCTCTTAAATCTTGAAATTGATGCAAATTTTGTATTCATTGGGGGCGCTAAAGAGGTATAGATGATAAAGTGTATCGTCAATCGTGAGTGCAGCTAAACAAGAAAAATTCCTCCATCGTTTCAGTAATGTTAGTTAATCATTTCTCTATGTAAACAATTTTTTAGGTGTTATATTTTTTCATCATTTCAAAATAAAATGGATGTTTTTATAACGAAGTGATCGCTGATGCATGTTTTTCTGTTTATTAGAGGACAATTTCCTTCAGATGGTATCATGGTCATTTTATGCATACAGTTTCGCGCTGTGTCATATGACCTTGTCCTATGAGTTGTGCATAAATTTATGAACAACAAAAAATAACTTCTAGAAGTGAAAGTCAATTTTTTTCATCATAGGCGATAAGCATCGATCAGTAAGAAATAAAGAATTACCTTATCAAGGTGTGCTCCTTGTAGGAAATAAGCAGCAGGATTAGTGATGGGTCCGAGTGCTGAATCGTCCGCATTGTTCGAATGCATAAATGATTCCAACGGATCGTTACTAATGACGAATGCATCACGTGGCATTGGCCCATTTGGTAGGATGCGTTTATTTTGTGGATAGAAATTATCTGGATGGATTACGGAGCTCACATGTACAATTGAGGCTTCTTGTTCAGCCGATCGCCAATGTTTTGATGATTTTTTATTTGCGGATGTTAAAGAGGGTCCGTTCACATCCAATTTGCCGTATTGCTGATTGAAAACATCGAGGATCTTTGTGGCTTTCTCACTTGGTGGTAATGGTGCCGATTTAGGGAGTGGATTGATTGCTGGATAGTTTGGTTCTGAAAGAATTAACCTTAGCGAATATTCTGTTCGTTTGATTCGTTAAGTGGAATATGCAAATCAACAAAACCGTCATTAATTATTCTTATAACATTTATTTATTTATATAATTTTATCTTCAATAGAGAATTTAATATACTAGAAGGAGTTGTATTATATGGATAGCGCGAAAAATTAAATTTATTGGAGAAATTCGACAAGTGGAAATGTTTTCTAGATCATATTCGATTAGAAAATTCGATGTATGATTCATAAAAACATCCGCTCCATCGCCTATGAAAATATTCGATATAAATTCACTGAGAAAATTCACTATTTTATCGGTGAGAATATTCGCTATATTGGTGATTGAGAATTTTCATATATTGTTAATTAATCACTAGGCCTGATCAAGAACGGTTAAAAGAAAGCTTTCGTTTTGAGTTTAAATGGAAACAAATTACACTGCGTTCGTTTTGAGTTTAAATGGAAACAAATTACACTGCGGGGGTTATAGTTGTTATCTCACATTGTTACTCACAGATTCCATTAATAGCAACCTAATTAAAGGAAGTATTTTTAATATATATATTTGTTTGAGTGTGAATATGACGAATAACCTGCAGGTGGATAATAGTTGAAACGTGAAGGATGTACTGAAGATGATATACTGGGGATAGCGTTGATCACTTGCAGATATGAGCAATAAAGAATTAGAAGAGCATTTGCAGCCATCATGTTAAGATATGGCAAGTGAAGTTGAGTAGGTTTAGTTGGGGTTGTGTGTCTGGGAGAGTGTTCGTCGAAATTTATAGTGGTGCATTGGAATGTTTGGGGCGGACACCACAACTCGGCGATTGGGCGCTGTTGTGCACAGGCGATGGCGTTGCTTACTTGAACGTTGAATGCACTTCTGCATCTTTTAACCGAAATCACTTTGCATCGACCATTATTGTTGCTCATCGATATACACTTATTAGTGATACCGTGCTTATATGCACATCTACAAATTAGCATTATATATATATATATATATATATATATATTTAATGTTCCAAATTCTTTGGTTTATTCTTCAGTCTACGAGAGATCTTCCGTTTCTCCAACTTTTCACTGAGTGCTTTCCTTCCCTTGAAGATGATGGTTCCACGAAGTGCAATACATATATTCGCATAATATTTCTTAAGATTAAGGTCTATCTTTTCGGAGCACTCATTTCTGCAGTATTGGTAAGCTGTAGAGCTGTATGCATTATTCGGTTCCTTTCGATGAAAATTTGAAAGTCGATCGACGGTTCATCAGCTGTGTTTTGTTTTGAATGTTCCTCCAAAACTAAATATGGCTATCTTATTTCTTTCTTCCTTCGAACAATTTTAACCACTTCCGTCTTCACTCATGCTATCTATGCTTATATTTGTTTTGGAAGGCGTGGTGCGCAAAGTTGGTGGGGAAGGGAGGGGCGCGTAAGGGTGGCAACATCCTTCGGGTTGTGAGCGAAGGTAGGAGGTGACATGGTTACACAACTCATTCTTCAGATGGCTGAAGAGGACCACACAAATGATATGAGGTATGCATCATCAATTCCCTCGGTAACACTTTAACAGGGTGGAAGCGTCGTTATCTCCACAGAGGGGACACTCTTCTGCATCCGAATCCTTGCTCTAATAACTTCAAATTCTCTAGATGGGAGGTGCATTGAAGTTAATGGCGTCATCCTTATCGGCGAAGCAACATTTATAAATCAAAAAGGTCCTTCAAATTTTTCGCCGCTTTCGTTTTGGACGATGTTACCATCCCGAAGAACAACAAATTAATTTAATTCGCCATTTATCAAAGATGAAATAAAACGATAAGAGATAAATTTTATTGAAAAAAGAAGGCACGTATGAGGATTGAATTCTGGCAGAGAAATGTTTCAAAAATTATTTCAATTACTATCGTTTATTAGCGAAACTTCCTCTTGTATTCTCCAGCAACTGGTAAGTATTTAAGGCATTATTAATTTGGAAAGTAAGGCTGAGAAATGCACAGCGGGAATACCTGAAAAGAACATAACAATACTAAATCGCGTCAAGGTTCAAAAAAAAATATCTCTCATTATATATTAGGGATTTCGACGATAAGAGATTAAGCGTCATATTCATCCTACTACCCTCTTTTTTATTGTCTCTCGCTATTTTTTTTTAAAAATCTTCTTTGTTTGCGTTTTCTTTTGTTTTTTTTTCTTTCATTCAAAGAAGTTTCAATATCACCTGTTCGGAAATGCGTTCGAGATTTGCCTTTGGCATCATCTTTTGCGTATCTGTTATATTATACAAATCATTGTTCTAAAACAATGTGAACTCCTCATTCAGGTATCGTAAAAAGTTCGCTAATAGTTTTCATGAATTTAACGATATCGCGAATGCGCTTTCGTGATTTTTGAATGTTTATTGCGAAACGATATTCACTGCATCGATGTATTTATTTTTTACTAATTTTTATGATCAATCAATATGTAGGAAAATGCATTCATCTATATGCATTATTAGATCGAATAATAGCTCGAAATTGTGCATCTCTTTAATATCACTATCACTGCTATATACTATTTATTATCATCGCGAAACTTTGCAACCGATTTATAAGAGCTTTTTTTTTTTTCATGGTGGAATGCGTTTTTATTATTTATGTTAGACGTGATGTGTTTTCCTAATTATCGATATAGCTGTATGCGTATTTTTATGAGAAATGATATACGGCCGATTTTTATGCTCAATTTACCAATGGATTGTTTCAATCGTTGAAGTTTTTAGGTATGACATATTTTATGAGTCATCTGTGGACTCACAGTGCACATTCGCTCTTCGGGGAAATTTTTGATTGAATCGCGAGGTCGTCGTATTCGACGATTTATTTTTTCGTTTGCGTTTTCAAAATACTTAATTTTCTCAAATTGCCCAACAATTTGCTAGAATTACTCTACAAAATGTGCACATAACACAGAATTTTTTGAGCATTTAAATAGGAACTTTTCAGATTATGATGACTGATGCTAAAGATTAATTCTGTATGGCTATACCTCTCATTAGTTGGATAGTGAAGAGGCGACGGGGAGGGTTATATAAGTTTGATTGAAATTCATTATAGATTTATCATTGACGGTATGTTTCTATCGTAATTTTTTAATATATTCGCACGTGGAATGGCAAATAGTCGCGTGGAATGTTTGCATATATTGATCCTAATTTTGCACGATTTAAATTAAGGAATATTATTATTGTAATCGATTTGGGGATCTCTTTCATTGTGCTCTACTTGCTAGTCGGGTTGATAGAGTACTCAAAATTTGCGATTCTTTCGCATTGAGTATTCCCTTGAGATCATTGCATTTTCGCTTGAGATTATTGCATTTTCGCTTGAGATTATTGCATTAGCGTGCATTTGAAGTCGTTAACGAACTAGAGTAGAAATGTATTTAATAGACATTCGATGAAGAAAGAACAACATAAAAAAGAATACCAGAAATATTGGCAACGTGAAATATTGCGAACATCAGTGATGACGCATAACGACGAACTTGTTTTGATATGACTCATCGATTCTTTTCTTTATTTATAATTGGTGTGTAATTAAAAGAATTTTTAGAGGGAAATTTACCGATGCCTTTGTAATTGCTGTTGCGATACTGACAGTAATTGCTGATAGGGCTTATTTAGGGAATGATTGTCGAAGCTTATCATTGAGAAACTAACTCATTGTGAATAAATATAGAGATTATATAGAGATTATTTTCTTATGAATAATATATAAAAATTGTTTAAAAGAAAATGAATTTTGAGTAGTTATAATAAAAGGGTGATGGTAAAGTCATAGACAACGGAGAATGGTTGAGAAGGAATCTAAGGGAATGAGGGCATTGAGATACGTTCATCTCTCGACCTTTAGTCAATCAGTAAACGTGTCGGCCCATTTTCAGAATGATTTACATCGTTGATAAAAATTCAATTCAAAGGAAAGCGACAGAAATAAGAAAGTTGTTGAGTTATGTTTGAATGAATATAAGTAGGAATGCTGTTAGTAATATGAGTCAATTTGTTAACATTACAGCTGAAATGTTCAGAGTTCTAATAAGCTTAGCTAGGGATCTATTGTAGAAATACCGATAGTTCATCGTTGCTTTATCGAATAATATTTCTTCGTTGTGTATATGGGCAATTCTTTTATCGAACTCAGCAACATTCACCATCAATATTTCATCTACGTATCTATTTACTTTAATAGCGGATTTTTTTTTTTTTTGGCATTTTGAAAGGGGCACTTTTTGCAATTGATAGAGCGAAGCTTGCAGTATCGGAGCTGGTATTGCCATCGGTTCCCTTCCCACTTCTCACCTGTACATGTGTCCAGGAAAACAAACGCAAATTTTATTGCAATAAGTTGAGGCATTAACCTTTAGTTGGCTCAAGCATCAGAATAAATTCCCACAAAGAGTAAGTATCAGTATAATATTTGCTATATATTGGCATTAGTGAAAGAAAGTGATATTAAGTATTGAAGGCTAGAGTATATTAAATGATGTGACAAGCTGCTAAAGAGTTGCTAAATCGATGCTATATATTACTGATAATCGCTTGAAGAGTATTCGTGCGGTCTAAAGCTTCATAGCAATTTGTGATACTAAAATATAAATGATAAGATTTGTTATATGTTAAAGTCTCATGAGGCTAATCACCCGATAGCTTTGTAGATAATCTTCTGAATGTTAGGGTGAGCCTGTCCTTGGATGTTGTTGCCTAATTATAGGAAATTTTTTGATAGTAAATTCGTTATGTTAGAGATTAAAGTATATTGTATAGTGCGATGATTTATGGGGTTACCTTATAGTGTGAGATACTCATTTAGTAGAATGAAATGAAAATTGGTGGATGGCAAATGTAAAACTCATCGTTACTGGAAGAGAAATATCGGTGTAACACTGTTATTTGTAGGAAGGTTTNATTATTATTATTGTTGTTGTTGTTATTATTATTATTATTATTATTTCGATTTTAGGGCACATATACTTATAGTTGCCTATACATAAATTAATCCTCAAAATAATTGAATTTGAAGAATATTTTGAGGAAGGAAAAATTTGAACTCTTAGGGAATATTTCGATCAATTATATCCTTTTTACGTTTCACTTTTCTCATAAAATTTTTCAGTATTTAAAAAGAGAGAATGTGCGAACGAGTTTTAATGAACAGGAGAAATATTTTTTGGCGATTTTGAGCGAATTATTTGAAATTTTTTCTCAATTTTCAACTAATTTGGCAGTATTGATATTGACAGATGTTGTCAGATTTGACGTTGCCGATTATTTTATTATCTTTGACTTCAGTTTTCAAATTCAATGTTTCAAATTCTTTTTAAATTCGAAACTTTTTTAGAAATTTTAAATTATTTTTATTATGAAGATTCCTTGGAGACTCTTCTATAAACTTTTATGTATAGGATTTTAAGAAAACGGGTGCCTGACGCACTTTGTTTATTGAATATGGAAGCATGGAGGTGTGTGTACTTAGTAATGTGATTAACTTGTAAAAAGAGTAAGAAGGGTGAATTGTGTTCAAATGGTGCGAGTAGTTCGATCATAGGCGTTCATGGGTGGGACCAGTTGCAAATAGTTTTGAAGAGAGTTAAATTCGATGGAGCATTGATGAATAAAATGAACAACTCGATATTCTCAATATCTTTTTGTATTGTTGAATACTGGTTAATACAGATTGGCGAAGAATTTTTTCTCGTTTTGTGCAGTTAACGGCACTTGAATGCAACGGCCAACCAATATATGAAGTTTTGTTGCGCAGTCATATGTATAACTCTTCTGAGCTTCAATTAAGCCACTAACGGTACAACCTGGTGTGTATTATGTGAATAGTTAACTGCTTTAGAGGATGATTTCATCTTCTCTATTGTCTATGACAATGATGTTTTTGAAATCTTTTCATAGATAAATATACATCCCACTATCCATTGAGTTGATTCACTTAGGGATATAGGAGTTGGTAAAAAAAAAAAAATTTCCTATCTCCAAAAAGATATGGGAGCTGGCAAAAAAAAACAAACTTTCTAATAGAAGAGCGCAGTCGGAGTCGGTAAAGAACACTTTCTATTACACGAAATAAATCTTCGGCTTCTATGCAATGATGATAAGATAGGCGTGTATATATGTTGAATGGGGGGTTTCGTTGTGTAACGTTCTCTATGTTTTTGTGATGCTTGAACGCACTCAATTCGGAGAGGACGCCCACTAATAACATTTAAACGAACATTTGCACATTCCTTTCTCGTACGTTTCAAGTTCAAAATTTTTTACGTCGACAAATTTTCTGCATACCAAACTGATTTTTCTCTCTTGAATACTGACGAAAACACTCGAGGAATTTTTTATATTGGTCACCGCTTGAGAATTATGCATTAGCAATTAAAGAGAGTTCATATGAACATAATTGCTGGAGAATTTTTCTCGTTGATGAGAGAATTATTTCTTCAGGCATAAGTAGTGGAGCATGAGAAAAGAATCTTCTCATATCACATTTTTGGCAATTTTTTCCCTTGGAGGGAGGAAAACACCAATTGATGAAGGAAGGTTTGTTTGAGGTGGTGGATGGGCCGGAGGAGGGATAGAGGCGGAGTGGTAGGAAGATGCAATCCCGCGGAGGTGCTGGGATGCACGAAGTGCATTTTTTTCCGAAAGAAGGAAAATGCATAATGCAGGCGAAGATGTTTTTTCATTAATGTGTTTTCATTAATCGGTTAAAGGAAAAGAGAGGGAGGAGTTGGGATATGAAAGAAATGAAACTTTCAAATAATAATTTAATGGCAATGGAGCTAAAGATGGCGATTGAGTTTTCTACGGAATTGTAGCCGATTTACTGGAAAGGGATTTTCTTTAGATAAAGGTGGAGCCGATTTTAAAATGTTCATTTAATCGTTGAGTACGCCATCTATTTGTAGTGATAAACATTAATAAATGCACTATATAAATTTTGCTCTTGTGAGATTAACGGTGGATAATGCGTTTTAGTGCATCGAAGTTGTTTGTTCAAGGAGGGCTAAATATAAGTGTAAGCTATAGAAGAATAGCTTGCCAGATGAAAATGTATATAAAGTATTGAAGTTGCATTCTATATAATATGTTTTCATGAACGTGAATCAATGTAATAGGTTCAACTCCCCCCTCCCTCAATCTCCCCTCCTCTCCTGCGAAAATTTCTGCTCGAGTTTTGTTCCAATTTATCTTTCATGCGCTTTTGCAAATTCACATCTGTAAGGCTCATTGTATTGGAGTAAGTGCATATGCAGTCTGTCTGTGCATATTTGTCTATCTATGTGCTTGGTAATTTAAACACAAGAGCAACTTAGGCTGAATCTATAAAACTTGTTCTGTTCAGTATAGCCTGATATACCAACTTTCGAGTAAATCCATCAGCCCTAAGAATAGTAGCCACATTCGCCTCAAATACTTCAGAAAATAAATATATTTTACGATTGGTCAAGCTTAATATTATTGCCGATTGATTATATAAACGAATATTTTCTAGGTTTTTACGAGTGGTAAGATCGGTTGGCATTTTTTACTATCAACCTGGCGTGCTATTGCATTTGTTTTCGCTGAGCAGTTACAAAATTTCATAGTTTATGTAAAGCTTTTCTATTTTTATAGTGAAGTGTGGCTTTCATCGTTTTAAGTGTTCTAAGTGCATCAGAATTTACAGAAATTCCTCATTATTGCAACTTTCTTCCATTAGTTTTGTGATGTTTTTTCAGGCAATTTGCTCTTCAGAGAATTATGGTCGTTAACCTTACCTCTTTTTGAATTAGTACAATAAGTTGCAGTAGTTAACCTTGAACAAGTTAATTAGTACAACCAGCAAGTATCCAATTTTTCAATTTTGATGGTGTCGAATGATGTCTGCTCAATCAAAGACAAATAACTAAGCATTTTTCATTGGTTGCATCGCTTGACTTGATACAATCGTATATTGTTGTTTCACTGGTTGCATGCTTTATATTGTTGAAAGGTGTGGCAGATGAACTACAGCCAATAGTAGATGAACGAACCGTCACACATTTATTAAGTATTGTTATTTCAAGGTCTGGGTGTATGTAAGTAGTAACATTGTGCATTTGACAAATTAGGAGCAGTGCTCAAACGTATTATCCAACATAGAGATATAGTAATACACATCGTTTTGGGTCAGTTTTTTTCCATAATGTTTTTTTTTTCCCATACTTGTGGGCGTTTGTCACCTCCTGAAGTAAAGAAATAAGCTACCAAGATATTTTTATACGTTTTTTTTATGATAATTAAGTTTTTATGCTTGTTTTATCGTTATTTCGATAGACTAAAGTGGTTTTCGTGCGCTTTCTCAGTGAACATGAGTTTTGCAAGTAGTTTTAATAGTTACCCGGCAAGAAGCCATACAAAGAAATGAGAAGGAAAAGAATCCTATATATGCCGCTTTTTAGAGACATGATGTCGCCATAATTTGCCCGTGCAGAAAAGTGCATAGGTGAATGTCCTTGCAATTGGACACCCCCGAAACGTCATCAATTTCAATATTGTCAATTTTGCCGCTAAAATTCTTCAAAATTTATTTATTCTTTTTAATTTATCATTTTATCTTCGAAAAATGCTGCATAGTGAGGTGGTGTCTACACGCAGATACACATGTTTATGTCAGTGTGCGTGTCTGTCTGTGTATATCTGTGTATGCGGTAGTCCGACAGGAGCCAGCAGCACAAGAACCAACTTTGCAAAGTTTGCTAATGTTATGAACGGCATATGATGAAACTGTATACCATTTTCACGTTAATCCATCAACTGAGAAAGTTGTTGACATTTGAAGGTGAAAAGATTTTAAAACAATTATGTTTTCGATTTATTAAAAAGATCACTGATAAAGCAGAGATCATTCTTGAAGAATTTTTGGGGGTTTTGAAATAGAAGTGCATTTTTTTTGCATTTTTTATTTATTTTTTATGTGCTGTGAAAGTGGTTGCTCAAATATGCTGAATGCCAAAAAACGCATATCGTTGCAGGCTGCATGGCGCGTTTTTCCATTTGTTTTGAACGAAGCCTTTTGCTGAAATTATTTCAACTTGTGGAAAGTTCATGATGCAATTAAATGTAAAATTTTTAGGCTCCTTTGTAAAATCTTTAAAGTTTTAGCGAATTTTTGGCACTATTTAGCGCATCTGAAAGGTGCAAGCATTTCTTGATACGGTTGATATGTTTATTTCATGATCTAAAATCGTTAGTCACAAAAAATTTTGCCGCAATAAAAATTAGGAGAAAATATTTGTCGTATTTGATCAATTTTTTCGAAGATATTGATTTTTTTTTCCTATTTTCTGCTCAATTTTGCAGCAAATGAAATAATATGGATTTATTGAATATGTATTTGCAAAAGCAGCAAATAAATAAATTGAATAAACCTAATATGTTATTGGATATTAGACGACATTATCGAGATGGAGCATAAATTATGGAAATTCACTCTAAATTTTCGAAGTCATTGCTTGTTGAATCACTCGTTTCACTTTTTTCTCTCTTTTTTTCTTTTTCTCTTCTTTTTTTCTTTTTTTGTCTTTTTTTTTGTTTTTCAAGACATCGCTACGATGTTGTTTTCTTAAAAATACATTGCCCAGAGTTGAAACACTTTCTATGAATCATTTGCGGCGATGATTTATCGTTTTATTGAATTCTTTACAAACGTCATTCATCCTTTACGAAATGAAGAGAACTGGCATATTGCCAGTTGCCAGTTCTGAATTTTACTCTTTTCTAACGAAATATAAAAGAAAGAAAAGTTTTCCTAAAATGATTAAAAACATTTTCAGATACAGATAAACATCCCACTCCACCGTAATTTTTGTAACATAAATATTTAATCGATTTCAATGCGTCGATAAATTTTGTGGAAAGCAATGTGGGTCAAATGTTCCTATACATTCTTCAGTACTCACCTATCAAAAGCCTCATAGGGACACCACAAAGGAGTGGAAAATATTCCAAAATTGGTTAACAATAGGTGATGAAAGTGTTTCGATAGTGCTCAATATATTTTCACTGTAAAGCACGGCGAATACAATTTGCAATTTTCGACGTTCTGTCAGTAATAGTGAAACACTGTAGCTCTACTAGTGCGGAGTTCAGGGTCGATTATAACACCAAGGTCATGAACAGCATTTTTATTATAGAGAGAACCTGAGAAAGCGTTCATGCCGAAAGTTGATATGAACCAATGAGACTCTTAATGGGAAACATTTAACTCCAATAATTTCGATCACATTGCTAATGCGTCAAGGTCATTCTGCAGAAAGTGGAAGTCATGAACAGGATCGATCATACAGTTGGTAACAAATTTTGATCTCATTAATAAACGGCCAGTTACCGTTCACTATTTCATTAACAAGATCGTTGATGTGGACGTTAGTAGGACGTCAGTAAGCATTGGGTGTGGCATGAGGTAACTATGTCTAATTATTGCTTGAAAACTTAATCCGCATAAAAGTGCTCCATTTCACTTTAGCAAGGAGTCAATTGCGGCATATTTCATAGCTCCAAGTGGAGCGCCTCATGATGGGCGACATTAAAGGGCTTAGTGTAATCTATGTACACATTTTCGATCTGAACTTTTCACATTCAGCGCTAACTAACACTTAATCGTCTAAACAACAAAAAAGGTGTAACGTCGTGGATCCATTAGGGATGAAGCTAAACTGGAGCGAATCGTTTCTTCAGCAAAGGTGAAATGAACGTACAATTCGAAGAAGGAGAAAGGTGTAGACAAGATTGGGGACGTAGGAAAACTGTACAAAACGTTCATGGAATTGCTTTTGCTCTACGCGTTGGCAACAATAATAGGACATAATCTAATGAAACTGGATTCTAGCAAATTGTGGAATTGTTATGGGATTTATAAGTCGTCTTGAGAATGATCGAGCATTAAATATCAACAAAATCCGATTGATTGTTGCAGCATGGCAGCATACTGTTGCGTTCTGCAAAGAAATATTCAACGGATGCGTTGCATTGTAGATGTTTTATACATTATTTTACCTTTATGAATAATCAGGAAAATTCCGGAATTTATTAGGATGCGAAAAGTTGTAGAGGCTGAGGTAAATGTATATGTTGTGAATAGGGAGGGGGGAAGTTTATTAGTTTTCTTAATAATAAGATTTATGTTTATTGATAATGTTTGATCCTGCTGAAAAAAAACAAGGATATTTTTTTATAAGGTAGTTACGACGATTCGATAGGCGAGTAAATCGTCGATTATGATTTTTTTCCGTTGACGTAAATTCGTGGAAATAAAAATTTTCACTTATCCCAATTTTTATTGAATAAAAAATGCGTAGAGAATAACCGAAAATTTTCTCTCTGTTTAAGAAATGAGTAATTTCAAAATTGTACTTAAAAAATTCCCATTAAGAATATGTTAGAGTGCTAATTTTTTTAACGGTAAAAAAAACTTTGTTTATCATCTCATTGATCGATCGCTGTGCACAAATATTTCAAGTTTTTCAAATCAATTTTACCATCTTATAAATACGCTTTCAAAAAATTACGAAAACATAAAGTACAGCAATTGTTCGAACGTTAACATTTGAAGATGGTTATGAGTATAGAGGAAAACACTTCCATTTTATTTTAAATTACCGAATGCATAAAGAAATTTGAACTTACAATCGCTGTGTAGAATTGTTTAGAAAATTTCTTATTGTTGTTTTGTGGTAATATCATCTCTTGCTCGGCAGTAATATATCTGCATGGGGTGGGAGGGGAGGGGGGGATGAGTATCTACTGAGTACCGTTGTTATGTCTGCGTAAGGTATTACTGTCTTCCAGCGAATTTGACTAAGACGAACAGTGGCACAGCCATGGAAATTGTAGAACTTTTGATTGTGGAAGATTATTGCAAATGTTACAAGAGGTACAGAGGTACAGAAAAATAATTTTTGCGCTTGTTAGATTTGTGCATCGATAAATCTTCGAGTGAACAGGAGATATCCACATCAACCAAAATACGTTGTCATTTTAGAAATAACCCCTTGATCGAGGTTTAGATGATCATACTCAAAGTTGTCGATTCAAAATGCAATGCAGCGATCTTTTTGAGATGATCGAATAATTCGACGACGTGAGAATACACAGCCTGTGAATGTGCATTGCACATTTTCGATAATATTACTATGTGAAATAGTGGATGGACTATAGATTGATGGACAGTGGTCAAGAGTGGACAGTACATAAACTGTATTGGTCATTTAGAAGAATTCGATACTGCTAACATTGAAAATATGGAAAATGATGTTGGAAATATTGCAAGCGTTGCAAATAATTATATCGATAACCGAGCTAAATGAGTGCAGATCATTAGAAATGAGGATACCAAAATCGTATGCGATAGGTTGGCAGCATTATCAAACAGGAACTTTCTCTGGATTTTTCTATGCTCTCTCGAAAATTGCCTATCAGATTTTTCCTCGGAAAAATTTTTCAGATCTTTTTTTTTGAAAAACAATTTTTTTCGTCTAGTTCCCGAGATTCTCTATTTTTATGGCTTTTAATTCTGTTGCAAATGTGACCTCTTCTCTTATTATCTTTCTCTCTTTCCTCCCTCCTTCCTCTCCACGACTGTCCCTTCTCTTCCCCTTGATTCTCCTCTTCCTTCTACTCCTATGGCATTCTTTTATTCTTCGAAAATCCAGCCACCTAAATCGAAATTATCTTCTGAAGTGTGCTAACATAGAAGGATTTCTTGCAAATGGAATGACAAAATTCGTTGATGCCTAATGTTTCATCCTGTCATTAACTAAAGGCGACGGTTCTTTAGTTTCATTCTTTGTTGACGCTTCTTGCTACTTCGTTGGTCGTTTGCTGTAATCCTTCATTACTTCCTTGTTTCTTTAATCCAACTATTTGTTACTTCCTCAATTCTTTGTTAGAAACCTTCGTTGTGTTCCCAATACCTTATTGGAGCCTTTCATCACTTCCTTGTTTCCTTGCTGCGGTAATTTGTTACTTCCTTGATTCATCAATCGAGAGCTCTGTTGCTTTTTTCATTCTGAACTGGAGCCTTCTATTACTTCTCTTCTTTTCTTTTCTTTTCTTTTTTTTTTTTTTTTGCGGAACGAAAATCAAATGTTAGAAAGGCAACGTTACGAATTGCATTCGCAATAATTTTTCACATAGAAAAAAATTGTATTTTATTCGTAAAAATTAATCGTAACGGCGATTTCGTTGATTTTTTAAACGTTTATCGAAGAGAGAAAGCGAATCATTTATCGATATTGCAATGATTTTGTGCTAAATCCATTCGACGCCAACTAAAATTTGTGTGCGTAATTTCGAATGCGAATTGACAATTCATTCAAATCGTTCTCCATTGCACATTCTAAACTTTGAAGTATTCTCGAAAGAAAAACGAGAGAAAAGATATTAAGAGGAAGCTGATGCAAAATTCTCTAGCAAATTTTGCTATTGAAAAAAGGAAGGAGAGAAGGGGAGCATAGGGATTCATTCTCATGCGAGAAAAATTTAATTCGGTTATATTAGCAAAATAAAAGAAATAAAAAGTCTACTCTAAAAGGAAATTATTTTTTTAAATGATGTATCAGTATTCGCGAATATAATCATGTGTAAAACTTGCAAGGATTTTCGTCGAGAGGAGTGGGTGAAGGAATCGCTGGAAGTAGTGAACGTTGAAAAGTTTTGTGCAAAGGATAATACTGTAAAACTGTTGTATGATGAAATCGTTCTCCGTGATGAATTAAAAGTTTTTTTATATATGGATTGAAATTAATAGCATATCGCAGAACTGTTTGCTCTAATCATTTAAAACATAATTGTGTAAAAGTAACAGTAAAGTGGGATGAGTAAGGTGTTCTATAGTGTTTTTATCATTTGGCGCTTTTGTCACGTCTGTGATAGCGTTTTCACTGGATAGCGCTTTTATCGCACAATATATAGAGTGCAATTACTTCCATTATATTGTACTAATTAATCGTGAAAGCACTGATGATTTTTTTCCTTATTAGTTTATATAATTTCGAAGAAATGCTTCATTCAATGTGATAAGCGGGGGGGTGGGGTGGCACGTTAATACATGAAGTGAGAAGATAGCTTCAAAAGTGATTTAGAATCAGAAATAAAAACGCTTTCTAAATTGGCGCTTTTGTCGTGTCGTAGATGACGCCAGATTACTTCTGTAGTATTGTTATAATTAACAATAAAGTGGGATGAGTAAGGTGTGCTGCGCTTAATGAGGCAATATCAAACGACAGTTATGAGCCTTTGATATTAATTAAGAGGTTTGTACAATTTTCTTTTGTAGAAATAAGAAGTGATTCAACTTAAAGGAGCTAAGCTGAGCTTAAAACTTGGCAACTTTTTTTTATAATGAAATCACGCCTGTTTTTTTTTCCACTCAGTTACGTATTTCGGTGTTGTTTTTATATGAAAGAGAGATAGAAACGAAAAGTGCAGAGAGAACGAGTTCAAAAGCTAGAACACTAGGTTTTGATTTTTAATTTGAAGAGATCATTATTGTTCTAATATGTTCACGTTTAAAACGCTTAGAGGTATTGGCATCTTAAGCTTGCTGATATCAATGAATTCGGAGAAGGGAGCGGAAACTTGAGGTAATACCATAAAGGTCAAATGTCATTTCTTCGAAATAAAAAGGTCACCCTTCAAGTTCATACAGCTTTCTGCACTTTCCACTCATTTCTGATCCTTGCAATAATAATATGAACACTAATCCGACCCATAAATAAAATACATTCATGGCATAGGACTATAATACGAATTGTTTTGATTATAATACGAATTCCAGATTGTACACTGTTATAGATTTAATTTGCCATATAGTAGCATCAGAGAACAAATTAGAAAGAAGTATGTAGAGACAGAGGCATTTACGTTTTACTGTATTTTTCTTATAAAAGCTATCGTATCTAATTTCTCATTGAGGGCAATATAGACACAAATTGAACCTGGATGGATTAATTGCTTAATTGCGTTGCATTATATTGCTGCTACAAAACATTTTATTGTTCACTTCTAAAATGCCTTGTGGTTGAGCTGATCGATGAATTTTGCCGTGAAATTCATGGGTGTGCACTAATTTTGCAATTGAAGAAGGTGACTATTGGCTTTGCAATTGCATTAGATAACTATTGCTTTTGGGGTTTTGCAACAATTGCGTTACGTGCGTGTTGATTTTGCAATTGAACCCTAGGATAAGTGAGCGATGCACAGAGGTAACAAGATTCTATTATGTCGTTCCTAAGGTCATCTCTAGCACTTTTTTATGTTACTGGGATGAACTCCATATAAGTTGACTGTATCAGAAGAGGGAGAAAATCAAAGATCAGTTCTACGGCCAAAGAAAACACTCAGTGAGTAAATATGGCATAAGTTAAGTGCAATGAAACTGTTCGCGGTTATAATTATGCCGCAACGTGCATATCGGTGTTCTACAACATGCATACTTCACCTATAAAAGAATATATTAACGAAATAGAATCTTTATGAATGTTAGATTATAGCTATATACTCAGAAAGGTAACGGAATGCAATTACTGAAACTGCAGATTAATAACAAGTGGAATGTTTATAATTTGTAAAGGTGAACAAAATTGATTTAAAGAAAGCATCTCAGGCATATTGCAAGATAGTTTGCAATGCAACATAAGTCTTTATTGCAATGTGGTTGTGTTTTGCATATGCATCTCTTTATTTTCTTCAGAAAGAACGTCAAGTTGCCAAATTGTTGTGTTGATTGAGATGCGGCTGTTGATGTTGACATTGCCAGCTGCCTAGTTTTATGCTTCGTATTCTGAGGATGATTGAGTGAAGGGGAAAACCTTCGTTGATAACTTGAAATCTTTTAGAATAATGCTGATGAAACCTATAAGCTGAATGCTTATAAGAGAAGAGGAGAGGCAAGGGGCATAAAATATCCGTTTTTCATATAACTCATCTCTCTTAGATATTGTAGTTGGGGTTGTAATTTGCATAAAGAGCAGAAAAGATGAAATAATTATATAGTACTGAAACACAAATATCATGCGGGAATCTGCTTAGAAAGCACTTTTATTTCGCCTATTTCGATCCTAAATTTGTACATATCTTTCCTGTCCTTATCACTTGACCTGACACTAATCGAATGACCAACGGGGATTTTTTGATTATATATACAGTTGGATCTATTCAGATTGTAAACAGTTATTGCTATAAATTTATTAGCCTTATCCGTAGACGAGTGGTGGTGGAGCGATCGGTTATTTACGAAATATTTGTTTTCATTGGTATGAAGAAGGAATTGCCCGGTGGGGAAGCAATAGGTATTACAATTAGCACATTAATGTGATACTTGTTAGCTCTAATTCACGACAGATCTAAAAGCAAGATCGCAACGACAGTCCACATGCAAAGCTTCTATCACCTGTGAATTTACATCTTCTATATTAGTAGCCAAATTTGCTTACAATCATAATTTAAAAAATCCATATGAATAGCCAAAAATTGCTTTTACATCATCCATATCAGAAGCCAAACTACAGGATTTCGTAAAGATATAGGGAATCGTGCCATTGGCCACTCTGACATATTTTCGCATCTTTTCTCGGAATAGGATGTCGATGATTTGTTATGTTCACGGACATCATTTCAGATTATATTATTCCCTAAAAAAAGTGAAAAAAATGAGTACAAAAATTGACTAATAGTGAAATAGGTGAATGTTATCTCGCGCTTCTCGAAAATGTGGCTGATTTCTTCAGAGTTGGTAGAAATTTTCACTTCAGTTTCTTCTCTTACCTGTAACATAGCATGTAACCGATATAGTGGAATTCATTTTGATATATTCGATGTTGCTAAAGAGTCGCCATATGAAACTCTACGGATATAATCTTTATACCACGCAATCGAAATCCTTTATACCTATGCTTTTCTTATTGATTTGATTACTGTGATTTGCATGATAGGTATTGCATCTGTTGTTTCCATCGTAGGTAAGTATAATCTATCGGATCCTTCACACTTTCTCACTTGTTACATGGTTTTCTCTGACCTTTTTTTTTTGCTTTATTTGGCTACTTCGTTTATTAGCACTACAGCTTATCAACGTGCTATTATAGCCGATCATTTGGTATATTCTCCAAATTTTTGAAAAAAATATGGATATATAACTTTTGAGGAATTATTTGAGAAGGAAGTAACGTTTTTCGTAAGTTCAGTTTATTGTTTGAAAAAGTTGTTGTTTTGTTTTTTTTTTTGTGTGTGTGTGTGTGTGTGTGTTCAACTCATAGAAGAAAAAATTGATTAGTTGATTGGTATTTGAGATTAGTAAAGCATCCTTCTCACTCAAAAAAAAACTTCACAAACGTTCATCTTTTCGATCAGATATGAACTGAGTTAGATTATCGCTCATTGTACAAGAAGACGGCTTCCGGTATATGTGAAAATAAAAATACACGTGCAATTATTTGATGAATAGCGATGTTTGTTTGCGTTGTGCTTTCTTGGTACAAGAAAATACATTGTTCATTTTGATTTATGTAAATAGTAAATTCAAGTTGAATAGGGAGTGATTTCTGTATAAGGGATGGGGTCGGGAGGAGATGTAATTGTTAAAGAAGAAAGGGGTATCTATAGTTGTGTATTTGGGAAATGATTCTGGAATTGGAAGTTTTGACTGCTTTCACGTTGGTAGCACATAATACGATTTAGCGTGGAGGAAGAGTTCTTTGTTACTCTCTGATGATCTACGTGATTGTCGAAGGATTTGCAAACTTCTTGCGATTGTTCTCCTCCTTCTTCCGCCTATCTCACTCTCCCTAATCCCCTCACATTCGCCCTCACCTCCCATAGCCGCCATTTCGTTGAGGAGCATTCTTCTACCGAGGTCATATCTCTGAAATATTGCCAAACATGCTCGTAATACTGGTACACAGAGTAAACGTTTATTGGAAATTTTAAAGACTTTCCGGACCGAGGTGAATATGACGAACGCAACTGCTGAAAACCTCCTTGAACTGGCTGCCGACCATAACGGTTCTTGGGAATTCGGAGCGCAGCTTTCATACATTGTCAAATGTAGACGAGCTCTTTTCGTGACTGTTGTGTTCTCTATTCGCCCTCCTCTTTCTCTTGCTTCTTCCGGGTCAGCTTCCCAACCCCTAGAAGGCTTTCAGATGAAAACTACATATGTTTGAAGAATCATTGATGACGTAAGCATTTGAGGTCTTATCCTTTGAATAGAGCTGATAAGTTGTTGCCTAGGTGAGGGATTATGCAAAGGTGATAGAAGGAGCGAGATGTTCTGAACAATAGACCATCTTGGTCGCAGCTCTCTATCGGTCTAACGAGAGGGACTACTTGATAAATTGTGATTGTTTTTTAACTTCGGTGGCGGGCAATATTTTTTGCGTTTAGTGATTTTTCACTCAGATAACCAATTCTATGGGCAAATTTTATTGTAATGTTGAAATTTATAGATTATTTATTGCGTAAAATTTTCATTCAGCAGCGTAGCGATAAGATGAAACCATTGGAATTGGGCGGATTCTCATTTTGCATCGATGCATGAAAAAGGTTTACGCCCAGTATGCGAGCAATAAACTTGAAGTGCCTAAATGGTAGATTACTGGAATGCTTTATGTGCTCAAATGCATTTTTATATAATGATTTGTATTTTTCCATATATTTCTAGTATGATATAATAAGAAGGGGATATCTGAGATTTTATCAATATTGGTAGAGTGTTCATCTACCACATATATTACACCAATCATCGTCGAGTGTTGTAAACCGGTTTGTAGCACAGTGAGTTGGGAAATTTTATGAAACATTTCGGTCGAATCTATGGATTGCACTCATCGGTGAATAAAATGGGAAGAAGGTAGTGCTACCGAATATCTCTTAAAATCTTAACATTAAAATAATTATTCGACCATTTGAAGGGAGTTTTTAAAATGAAATTCGATTTATTTATCATCGACTACATCGTGTGGCTTTTTTTAAAGTAAACAAGTTATATAGAAAATGAAATTTGGAGGGATTTACAAATGTTTTGCATTCTTATCTGTTTACATAATGCATTTTTCTTTTAATTTATTCAGCGTTATCTTTTCATTGAAATTCCCATTGCTATTATGTCGATGAATTTATTGTTTTTAGTCAATTTTGACCTTAATTTATCGTCTCGTTGTTTGGCCAATACGAAGAGATCGTATCAACGTGTAAAAAAGCGCCCTTGATGGTTGACGTTATCTTGAAATATGGTTGTGATCGAGTAACGATGATGGGGCGACAGTGCTTAACGGAGAGCAAATAAAATTTTTTTTTCGAGAGGGAAATTTGATTCTCTCTGAAATTAAATCTGAAATCCTCTATCTTTTGCTTGGAATAGTGAAATTTTATTCATCGAGGGTATAACGATTTCTCGAGATTTTATCGCAACGAATTTTTTATGTGGTCGAAAAGATATGATCTCTTGTGATGGTTAATTTTATTGAACTAACGAGTTACCTTGAGCGGTGATTAGGTTTTTTCTTTGTCAGTGTAAGACACTCTCAAAGCAGTTTGTTTCTAATAGATTGAAAGGTCGCTTTAATGGGGGGATTTAATTTACTAAGAGAAGTTTATTGACCCCTTAAGGCATTCACATAATACAAATGGGCCATTATTAGCGAATTTCGGGGATTCAAAAAATTGCATATAATGAGAAGGCGCATGAGCACCGATAAAAATCGAAAATTATGTAAGTGCATAATGGAGAGGATTGAATATTGACGTAATTAATTTTGCTGAATTATCAGCAATCTTCAAAAATTCGCTGCGAAATTCAATTGAAAAATTGAATTTCGCACCGAATTTTTTGCCGCATTTTTGAATAACAGATTCGTGTGTGAAAGTTCGCATTCGATCAGAAGTTTTTCATTCTCATATGGAAATCCCTTCGTTTTTGGGGTTTCAATTTCCTGCATCGAGAGAATTTTGCATTCTTCTTCATTCCGTTGTATGATAACATTCTGGTGAAAGACGATGTATGAGCGTCTTCTTGATAACATTTTGAAATTTTATGGTTCGCCTCAGTTGTTAACGCTATGGATTTTTGAGATGACCATATATGATGGAATTTTTCACGTTATCATATGATAAAAATTTAAATAGGTGATACTTTATAGATACGATATGAAACAGATATATAGAAGAAATATGTGAACACCTTTCGTTTACTACGTGCAGGATAATCGTTGCGTTTTTCTCACTCCGATTGTATACTTATGACACTTCAAGCAATTTTTGCATTTGCTGCCACAGTGGTTATTGTTATCGATTTGACTACTCTTCGTTGCTGAACTTTTTTTTATATCGCAATGCAAGACATTTTCTGATGCCGAGCACCCTTCATGTTTGTAGCAATAGCAATAGCCTGCAAAGAGAGTACTTCGAATTTCGTCGATATAGGCTTTTAGCTGAACGATCTTTCATATATTCTCAATTCGGCCTTATTAGCATATTCTTTGATAGGCAATGAAATGTTTAATTGTAAAATCAGCACTAAAAAATTTTTGAATTATTTGTAGATACTGATTGAAGTAATATTATTATGGCATTTCATGTTGACTTCATTTCCAATTATTATTTTCTGTAGNAAAGGATTTTCTATGTTGTGATAGGATATTTACTGTTTATTCATTAACTTATTAACTTCTTAAAATGCTCATTAATATAGTTTTTTTTAGTGCCATTTTTGAAAATGTTAATGAGCTTTATTTTTTAGCTTTTTTATCTAAAGGTTTTCATTTTATACTATCGCCGATTTTGGTTAAATGAGATGAGATATTAGGATGTTTCCTTGTGAACTTTGTTTATCATTTCATGAGCATGAAATATCTAATTGAGATACTTACCTGCACTTTTATTTTGTTTATTTATTTTACTATCAAAAGAATATGATGAAAGAAGTTACCATAATTGTTTCGATATAAACCCCTCTTTTTCAATATGTTAAATAGAAAGCATTTAGCTACCGTACTCGCTTTAATATAGACCCTTCTTTTTCTGATGCAAGATTCTTCAATCGACAAGCAATATGATAAATAGAAAGCATTGGGCTGTGCCACATATAAGATTTCTTTTCTAGGCATCGATTTCACAAATAGCGATCTCAGAATGGTGTTCACGTTGGAAGATAGCTGAGCAACAATTGGATCATCTCGGTGAAATCGCTGATGGAACATTCAGATATTGGAAACGACCAACCATTTCAAATGAACAGGTCATTTATGCCATGATCCTATCTTAATTACTTTTCTTCAGATTCATTACACTCAGTTAAGGCCACTCTCGAAAGTGCAAATTATGTGCACTGTTTTTATGATTACTCATTGTCGATCGTGATTTTCAACTGTGGAAGAAAAAAAGCAAAAGAGGGGGGGGGAGGGGTGGCAAGTGAGATGTCCGGAGACGTCATGGATCATAAATAAAAGATAAAAAACTTAAGGATTTCGATAGAATTATGAAAGAAGTGTGCATTTTTTTAGTGGAAACCTACAATAGTAATTGTGTCTTATTAGTGCATAGAAGAAATTTTTGCTCTTTTCTTCTTTGTTTTACTACGCTGTTGTTTATGTGTTTCATTTAGAATTCACAACTTTCAAAATTTGTTTTTAAGTGATTTGTATCTTTGATTTGCACAAATAACGTCCTTGTAGCATTTCCTTTACAATTTAATGGATAAGAATGGAATGCGACTCGGCATTTCTTTGACCGTTGTTGTTTTTCATCGTCTCTCCTTCATTTTCTTTCCCCAAAGCATTCTTCATTTTTTATTTTCCTCGCGGATTAAGTGGCCATCTGCAATGACTGTTGACGCAGATTTCGTAGTGCACGCGAAACGAATGGGAATGATGAATGAACACACAGGAAGAATGTGAAAAAAGAGTCGTGAGCAATTAGTCTAATTAATTGGTATGCTGAATAGTGAAGATTCTAGGGATGAGAGTACACAGAAAGAGAAATCCTTCCTTTTATAAATTGCCTATGGAGTAGTTGCGTGCATTTCAAAATCAACAATCTATTTTTGCAACATTAAAAAATTGTTTCATTCGAGAGTGTTGTGTTATTTTGTGCTATTTTCGACAAAATATCAAGCTCAACACTCGAAAAATGTCCTCAATTTTTCACTCGCGGTCCAACATGGACGTTTTCTCCTCGTTAAAAAAATGGAAGCGAGTCACCAAGAGAACTTTTCCGATAGGTCAGCAACAACAAGCAATGTGCCTAAAAATTACAAAATTGGACCCAATTGCACGTTTTGAATTGCAATTTTTTATTTATTTCAACAACTCAAGGTGAAAAGATATAGTATACGTAAGTATCAGATTTAAATCGAAATGATTTAACCGTAGCTAAATAGCTGAAGGAGTGGGTGTAATAACGATATCGACTGGAAGCAGATTCTAAACTCGTACAACGAGGAACTGGAAACTATGCAGAACATTGAACCTGCGATATTCCATTGATTACTGGTTAAAGATTCGTAGCCTAGTAATATAATTTTGCTGGTATGGACCGCGGTAGGCCTTGCAAAGTGGAATACAGATAAAGCACTTTTGAGCAATCCTTTAACACTATGATATCAGAAAGCATTTAGGGAGATCACAGAGTCGGAAGAAGGCGATGAAAGCCTTTCCACATTGCTCAATACATACATATTGCAAAGCGCGAAGGATATGATTTGCAAATTTCAGTCCCTTTTTGCAAGAACAATTAACTCAGTGCAGATTTCAGTAGAACATTGCGACCTCCAGTAGAGTAGAGGGTCGTTGTAACACAAAGGTCAAGAACATCATCTGCAATAAAAAGAACTTCACTATTTGGATTCGAAAAACATTCACGTAGAAAATTGATATGGAACATACGACATCTAACACGGGATGCACCTACTGCCATAATTTTGACCAGTTGTCGAGTGCCTTAAGGTTCTTCCAATGTGGAAGTCTTAGGTTGGATCATGCAATGGATGAGAATATTCGAAATCATCCAAAAGGAACTTGGTACTACCCAGAGTGTTTTCAGGATAATCGTTAATACATATAGGAATAAAAACAGCATCCAAAACAGAAAGCAACTAAGAAATTTGGAACAGAGTACTGTTTCGAATTCTTACTGGAAAAATTTGTCTCCATAAAAACCCATCTTAGAAAAGGGTTGACGGTACCACATTTTTGCAGTTTTTTCAAGATCAGCTTTTCATAGTGGAATATTTTGAGTGATCACTATACGTGATTCCGGTCTGAACTTCAGTATCCAACAATAACATTTACTCACTTAAACAAGAAATAAGTCGAGACATCGTGGATCGATTGGGAAGTAAGCCGAATTGTGTGGGATTTAGAAGATGGTTTCTCATGAAGTAGAGTCGTCAGCTTCATAAACGAATGAAACTGCCTTGCCTTTCTGAGGTGATGAATGGTTTTTTCGAAGAAGGTGTGACGAACGCTCATTTTCAAGAAGAGGGGAGATATGAATAGGACAGGGAATATGGGGAAATTATTGCTAAGCGGCTACGAGTTAGTTTTTGCATCGCTTTTTAGAAACAGTGATGGGGTATCGTTTGATTTGAGAGATCTTCTTGCTGAGCTTATAAATGGGTTCAAAAGTTGAGTCAGCACCAACGTCAAGGGAACCAAATAATTTGGCTGGGCTATCTAATAGATAGAGACTGCGATTGAGTGAATTGACTTGAATATTCGATAGAATGATATTTGTGCACGTTTTCATTCCTCTTCATGGCCAAATAAGTTTGGCAGACGATACCCCTAATTTTTGAAAACATTTCTTGTCATCTTAAGATTTTTATAGTCGTTAGAAGCGTAGTTGTCGATCGCCGAGTCCGAAAGGGCGCATTTGTCAGGGATGTTATTGTGTCGCCTAGATGGTACAAATAGTTTCTCATGCGAAATATAAAATACTTACTATTACAACAATACTGACTAAAATTTCGATTGCAGAATCTCAAAAGTGCAAGTCGATTGGTGCTGTGGAGTTCGGATGCAGGTGAAGAGCAGTGTGTTGTGAAGAATGTGACAAATGTGAAACCGAAAAGCTATTTGCCACGTTCATGGACCTCATTGGCTGTATTTAATGATGCCATTGCTTTATCTGAGGTAATCAGCTATCAATCAGCTATCATGAATCTTAATAAAACATTGTTTTGAAGATATTTTACGCGAATATTTTTATCTAAGAATATGTTAAGTAAACCAATTGGAGTGATATGAAACATAGTTATAGAAAGCTGATATCTGCCTACACTGTACAAATGTCTAGCGAAGCGTTTCACTTGAATTTTGCGAAGATTCTTTCAAGAACTATTTATAACGGTAAATAATCGAAGCAGAAACGTTTGCATTTCTTTGTGTATTATAGATTGCCGATGATTTCATATGACGAAAGGTCGAATTCTTTTGATTAATTGGGCGTATGATTCTGAAAAATAACGAAAAAATAGACTTGAGATGCCTTCAATCACTAAACGTCGTAATAGGAATCTGATTGAGAGAGAGTATTTATAGCCTAATACGTATCAAAATTAAATTTGGTTAGACACGGAGCTTGGTTATTGTCGCATATCGTTCGAATGCTTTATCTAGATGTTCGTCTATCAGTAATCGTGTGAAATATTTGTTGCATTATTAGAGGAAAGCATTAAAAAATGACAGGATTAAATTTAATGGCAATATTCTCAAAATGAATGATTTCATTCACTGATCTTTCGACTCTTTCGCATTTATTATCTTTTTTTTTATGCATTTATTGTTTTATCGTTCTTTTTTTACAAAATTTTTTTTTTTTTTGCACGAATTAATTTGGTAATCAATTGAAGGCGAATAATGTTTTCAGAGACGTGAGTTTCAATTGTATAAATTTCCGTTGGTATGGGCAGAGCCACTTATAAGAGATAATCGACATTTTGTACGTATATACACTCCAGAAGATGAACTACATGTCGAGTTTAACGAAGCGGATGCAAAGGTTGTTTTGCTATGTTTTTCTATGCTATGAGCTATTGAGCCATGAGAAAACGATAGCTATTATCTAGAATATAGGTTCAACACTTTGCATTTTCTGCGTTAAGGGGATAGTTTATGAACTTTTCATGCTTCTAGTAATTCATATTGCGTTGGTCATTATTCTTCTCCCTA
Source organism: Baylisascaris schroederi (assembly GCA_006503575.1). Lineage (NCBI taxonomy): Eukaryota > Metazoa > Nematoda > Chromadorea > Rhabditida > Ascarididae > Baylisascaris > Baylisascaris schroederi. The sequence goes on from QEWY01002726.1 coordinate 810,004, forward strand.
ATGTTTGAAGGGAGGGAGATGAATTGCTCTTTCCTGTTTATAATATACGAAACTATGTTATTTCCTTGCAAACATGGTAGATTTATAGATGTCATTATGAAAAACGATTGTATGGCAATGTTTTTTGCCCCATTAATCGAACATATTTGAAATTTACATTTAAATTTGGTGCGCCTGATAGGATGTGAATTTTTTAGATTTTCTATTTAAATATCTGAAACTTGGCGGGCATTTCCCAAATTTATAAATATTGATGGAAGATTTGAGAAACTGGCGTTAGGAGGAGTGGGGAAAAGTTCATTTTGTTGGTTATGGAAATCGAAATATAGAGGCTGTTTGTTTTATACTTGATCGATTAGAAAGTTGAATGTTTACAACTGAGATCTCGTAATTATTGAAATGCCATCATCGTTTGTATAGGCCATCAGAGATTCATAGAGGAATGAGGATATCTATCCAATCCTTTCTGATGAAAAATATTCATTAATAAAATATATGCCAGTGTTAGGTTTGGTGACACTGTCATAGTGATGGAGGAGATGGTGATTTGAGAACGTTTCTGTAACAGAGAAAATAGTTTAGAAAGAATTGCACAATAATTGAAGACGAATTTCCTAGTAGTTTAAGGCGGATTTCCTGCAAGTTTGTCATGAATGGCGTACATTTGGCCGTCGTTATGCGAGACGACGTCATCATAACACTTCCGGTGGTAGTGGTTTCAAGAGACGATACGGTGAATACACATTCTCATCAGCACATCCATCGTTTAAGAATTGTATCTATGAAGGAAGTTGGTTATGTGGGAAACCACATGGGAGGTTCGTTGTGTTTTATTTTTAATTATCGTCATTAAATCTAGAGTGAAAGTTTGTTTTTAGTACTTCGTGCTAATCAGCTAGTTTTGAGTATTCATGTTGTAAGTGTTCCTCATTGGAAAGTCATGTTTTTGGTCAAGTGCCTTGATCCACGGAAGGTGTGCTCAACGTGGTCGGTGATATATTTGCTATTCTGTGTATTATCGGATTGAGGGGATGAATGGATGGGAGGATGGTCTTTTCTTTAAGCCGATAAAATTGCTCACACCATAAATTACGATCGTCCCGGTGGCAGTGAATTTTTGCGATTAGATTTTCTTCAAAATTTTGAAGAAATGCGCATTTATTCATAGCATTTGATGTGTTGAGGTTTGATTTAAGTTGTATCAATTTTTATTTAAGCTTAATTCATTCACTGCTTTACTCACTAAGTCATAGATAGTAGGTGAGGAATATTCTTAAAGTTAATATTTTATATAAAGCAATGAATTGGATTGCTTCGTTGATTGATTGATCCAAAGATAATTGGGGAATATTTGCATTGGTTTATTATGCATAATTTAAATTCTAAAAGGATCAGAGAAATATTTCACTTGTGGCAGTGAAATTTTCTGAAAACATTTTATTTCTTATTGATTTATTTCCTTTCAGGGGTCATTTAAAGTACCCGGATCGAAAAGAGTACAGAGGTCATTTTGAGGATGGAGTTATTGAAGGGTATTTATTTCATTCTGTTGTTTTTTTATATTCTGATTTCATTGAGTTTCTCAATTTTTGTTAAACTTTAGGTTAAACGATTTGAGACACATCGCTTCTTCGATCGCATTGCTAATATTTTCATATAATTTTGAGGGAAATATTTTTCGGTGCATTTTTTGCTTATCATATCATTTTATCTTTTGTTTATCACCCACATTATCACCACTAAGAATAGGAACGTTGGCGATCAGCAAAAACAATGGTATTGGACAGGGAGGTTTGGGATTTTGCAATGTGTGAATAGAGAGCCGTTTAGTTCGGTCACACTAGTTCAGTCATATCTTCTTATTTAGTATTTGACCGATTTCTTTCGCTTACTCGCTTAAATATTCATTATGGGCTGCAGTATATTCCCGTCGTATATCAATGAAAAGTAATCAGTGATTATGAGGCAAGTAGGAAAACACATCAGAAAATGTGCTTTGAGGTTCCCACTTATCTAATCAACTGCTTTCAATCACTGAGATCACATGTTGATAAATATATGAAATAGTATAACGATTTCCTCACTTATTCAACCACTCATAGAAATGTTCCATCAGCCATTGTTTATTTACTCATTCGTTCGAAATAAAAAAAAAAAAAAACTTTTATCGATATGAAGTGCATGTAAATATTTGATCACCTATAAATGTCTGTGGATGCATCGTAAAATTTTTTAATTGCTCCGATTGTCTGAAAAAGAAATGACATTTTATGCCGGTGAAGATGTTATATGTTTCCATCGTAGTATTTTGCTTCTTTTGATGTAGTTAATAGTTTTGTTGGGAGCCGCTTCGTCCTTCCATCTTCCATTCCCCACTTTCTTTCACCGCTGCGCATCCTCTGTTCGCTGATGTCTCCATCCTCGTCCCTTTCCTATTTACACCCCCTCCTCCTTCTCACTGACCACCCTCTTCCTTTCCTTTACATTTTTCCCCCGTTCGGATTAGGATCCATGGCGATTTGTTAGAGGAGTGGAGTGGAAAGAGTTGTCTTCATCGGGAGTTTATGAGGTCTTTCATACGTAATGTAAATGGTTTCACTATGTTGTAGTAATAAATTACAGTTTTGGCGAACTCACAGTGCCTGCAGAGCAAAGCAGCACGTCCGTTGTGAACAGCGTTTTCTTTACCGATATTTCCGAAAGTTCCACCTCAGCAAAGGCAGATGTCTATACGGGCTGTTGGCATAACGGTCAAATAAATGGTCTCGTCTCTGTCAAGTAGGACTTTTTTGTTGTTTTATTTGCTCCTTTCCATCGAACTAGTGAACCAGCAAGACGACGTTCTAAACGTCCCTGAAACAAGATACGAATGCGAATGAACTTCCAGGCACTACCTGATAACATCCTCAATTAGTTGTTACCCACAGCAGCGTTGAAAAGTACGACACATTGTAGGTTACATGCTACTGCCAGACAATGTCATTCAAAATCTGTTAATGTTCGTCATTCACCCCACAGCCTTGTTGGATCAAGCTTCATGACTGTAACTGTGTGACAGCAAGTTTATAAGGTTTTTAAACTTTTGGCAACCGTCCGGAACTTGTGGCATTAGCTATCACTTTCTTCGCAACGAGATTTCAAAGTGTTGGAATTCTTTGAGGGTTTCCGAAAATTTTTGTTAGGAGCGATAAATTAGAACTAAAATTTTGCCGCTGATGGTTGGGAGGTCGGTTATGTGCTGAGACCGGCAGAGAAGCGCTTTTGTTCAAATTTGTTCAAATTGCAGATTTTGTTCAAACTATTAGGACAAATGTATTTTCCCAAAAATTTTTCTCCCTAATAGCATCGAACCCTCGGGTTTGTTAAAGAGAAATTCAGAAGCATATAAAAGAACAGGTTGGGAGGGTGAGGAGGAGTGGAATCGATTTTTAAAACTCTGATCCAGAAACGAAGTGGGGACCCATACCACCAGTTTCATTCGAATTGGTTTGCGGGTCTGTGGCAGAACGTTTACGTTAAAGTGAATAACATCAAAGCCGAATGCAAGTTGAGGTCGAGAATAACATTAGGCCCGAATGCAAGTTGAGGTCGAGGAGCTTGATCTTAGGATAAACGCTCCCCTCCCTCTTTCTACCGCCCTGGTCCAGTGAAATGTTGCGCGATTGTCGAGGTAAGGGATTGCCGGCCTGCTGTTGGTTCTATGGGGTATCGGCGTGGTGGATGGTATAAACCATATCCGAAATATGAAATACCTTATGATGTGATATATTACCAGTAAAATAACTTCGCTTGTTGCTTCAATACAATAAATTAAACAAGTTTTATTCTTATCATTTTTACCATTAATAGTAAATAATGATATCGTGAGTAAGTAGCAATATTATCACAAAATTATCAGTAAATATCAGTGAATATCACCAAGGGAATCCTATGAAATAAGTGCTTGAAGAATGGCTTCAATATCTCCACTCAAATAACGAAAATCATTGAGCACTTTTACTCGTTTGAACACGAGTGGGTAATTGCGTGGCGCTTTTTAGGAAGTAAACAGGAACATATAAAAGGGCATCATCGATGGCCAATTTTCTTCAATTTGCTTCCACTCGCTTTCGTTTTCTATACTCAATCTAAAAATAACTTTGAATCTTAAGCAGGTGACATTCAAATCATTAAGACCAAAATTTTGATACTTCCCTTAAACAAATCAAAAAATTTCCGCCTAGTTCAATAATTAAAATTCTAGATCAGAGATCATGCTGAAGATTCAATTTGAAACAAACCAACATTTAGACGTGGAGTGCTGCTGAAGTAATAATTTGATTATTAACTCTCCAGATAGATTCTTTCATAGATCAGGGAACGTCCTGACAGCCCAGCCTATCCGTTATCTTGGCAGCCGGCTGACTTTAAACTCTGGCGCTGCTAATAAGTTGCTAAATCATTTAAATTTCTACATGTGCATATGCATCTGTTGATTTTTTAACTTATCATTGAGGAAATTAGTGACACAGATTAAAGGCGGGGAAACATTGCTTTAAAGGAATTATGGGAACGATGGTGATATATTTCCAATGATCGCTGCAAATGCAAAGTGCCTGAACTGTGTGGACAAATATTTATTCATCTATAAATAAAATAACAAAAGAGGAAATGTAAACGATCAATAAAACATACAAATAATTAAGTAGATCTTTTCTTTTTTCTATCCCGCTCTCCTCCCACCTATCCTTCTTTCAAAAAATATTTTTTGAGTAATATCTTATTGATTGTATAAATCGGTGTTTTGCTGTATATTTTCAAATTGGTCCACTAAAAGAAATAAACTCGATTACAGGAGAGCGTTACCTAGGAATGTGGGCAAGTGATATGCGACAAGGTAATGGTGCTCTAATTTCTATTGATGGTGCATATCATGAAGGAACTTTCGATAAGGATCGTCTCGTGGTAAGAACTGATTTTTTTTTCTGTAACTGATTAAATTGATATTATCACTCGTTTATCAACTTTTATAAAATAAACCTGTCCTTTTCCATCCAAATATTTTCCTTCAGTATATTACCTAACTGTTCATAATGAGTATGGCAGTAATTTAAGCGCTCATAAGGCTTTATGGTACTTTTGAAGAGAATTTCGAAAAAAAGACGCTCGATCAGGTGCACTGCCTTATTAAAATATATCTGAGGGTCACTTCCTATAGCTGTTTAGCTATTTTGTGATCTAGATAAATGTGATGATCCCTGCTTTTTTATAGTTCAGCTTTTTACTGTGTGATACTTTACTGTAGTCGTACAGTATTTGTATGAATACAAACCCTCTCCTCTGATGAGGAACGACAATTGCAGTACGGACGATTGCTATGCTATGCACCGGATGGCGAATTTAATACGATCTATGAAGGGCATTTCGAGAAAGCTGGCGTCATCTGCGGAAAGGTAAACCACTTTATTTAGGTGCTGTGATGCCGGAGAAAGTTTATCACTTTCTACGGTAAATGCATATGTCATGTAATTCACTTCAAATAGGCTTTCGTTTCCACTAACATCTCCACTCAAAAGCTTCACTTCGGGGGAAGACTCAAGGGTAATGGAAAATAAAGATAGTGGGAGTCAGAGGAAGGAGGGGGATGAGCTGGAGCTAGATGGGTCCGAATATCAACACTGCAGAATATTGTTCGAGACGTCACAATAAAGCCGAAACTTATTTGTAAGAGCTGATGGACTGACGTCCTCCCTGAATCATTTTTTAGCCGATCAAGAAGCATGCGGCTATATTGAATGAAATGCTCTTGTATGTTGATGGAATATGGGTGAATGCTTCAGACTACAAAATACATGTTCAAACTACGAGTTGAATACACTTTAATATAGAGCTTTATAGAGTCATTGTATGATTGTTACCATTCATAAAAATGCTTAATTGTGCTGGGAACTGGGAAGGAACTCTCTGTTACCGAACTTTTTTTGCCATATTATCATGGAAGGAAGAAATGTTTATGCTGGGGCCTTGTCCACTTGTTTTTTGTTTTCCATCCTCTTTCCCTTTTCCTTTTGGCTGTTATTCCATGAATCCTGTTTCAAAGGTTGTGATCCGCTAAAATTCGGGTTGTTGATCACTACATCCACCGTAATTTGTTCGAATGATCTGAAATTGCTTTATCCTTCTGGATCTACCGTAATCGACACCGTAGAATATTATAAAGGCTACTGTATTTGAATGGTATCATCGAAGAACTTGAATTCAAATGAAAATGATGCAGGGGGTGCTACAAGTGTCGAAGCATGATCTAATCGAAGGTCAAATGAACGGAAATCTGATCAACGGAGAAGTGAGGCTGTCGAATGCGATCTTCAAAAAGTGTATCCACTCGAGTAGTCCATTAACGCCTGTTGGGCAATCGCTTTCCGAGTATGACATTCTTTGTATTTCAATTATGCAACATTTGATTCAATAGGCTTAGCACCTCCCGTATATGAAATTTCAGAACAGAGAATATTGTAATTATTACTGATATAATTTTATTGTTTTTTCATCCTCAATATTGTTTTTTCTAATATTCTAGGTAATTGTAGGTGTTTTCTTGTTAATTCTAGGTGAAAATGACGTCATTTGCTTAAGCTGCTTCACTTTACTAATCAAGGTAGCCCAAAACAAACTTGTTTCTTTTATGATATATTCGATGAGAAATACAATTTAAATGTTTTCCAAAAGAGGGAGAGGAAAGGTGATGTCACAATTCTGGCCACTATATCTACAACCTCAAGTGTTTGCGAGGCTACTCAGCAAAGGCTCGAGGATGGAAATTTTTGCAGCATCGATCGTTCATTGAACCGAAATAAATCATAAAAAACATCGATGAAAGAAAGAACAGGTGATTTAAAAATTAATTACGATACCGTAGTTTCGTGAAGGAGCTCATCGTAATTTACCGCTGATTCGTTTGGATTCCCGATGACAATAATTCATTTTTGTTCACTGATACTTTATGAGTTTAATTGTATTCCGGAAGCCTTGAATATTTGATGGAAATCGCAGTTTTATTGCAGTGAAGAGCCGTCGACAAGTCGATGGACTGTACCATCGGAAGTGAAATGGAAGGAGATGTTTGAGCATTTTCTGACGGGGGATTTGCGCATTGAGGCATCATCTCTAGGCCAACAAGCATCATACGACAGTTTAATTGGTGTCCTCGATCACAGCGCTATTTGGCGATCATTGGCTGGCACTATGACCCAAATTCGAAACGGCGTCAATATCGAAAAGTTCAGGTTAGCTCCGTTTGTAGTATAGGTCGATGATGTACTGCTTAGAGTCTATTGGAACGGTCATTCCTGTTATCATTTAAACTCAAGCAAATAGCTGAATTACTCTAAAATGAAAGTTTTTGAAGGGACTCGAGCTAAATAAATAAATATGGTCACTAGTTGGAGCAGCAACAAATAACTACTATTTGCTAATATTGTTTTAATTCCTGTCGTTCAGAATCAATCTGTTTCATCGAGGAGAATAAACAAGAAATAGGTGAATCGTACAACATAAGGAAATAAAATATTACTGATGTCGTCTTAGTTTCGGCGCTTAATAATGGAATACTGTCGACGAGAATGATCTAAAAAGTGAACATATTCGAAAAAATATTTCGGAGAAATCGAGGAATGAATAATTCGAAGAAAAATCAATCGAAATCTTTTTTCACATTCCAAGCTGGAAATATATATATTCGAGTGTAGTTGCTACTTCTTATTTTGTTTGCATCGTTTGTATGCGGGAAATTTTTTTGTTTTTGAATGCTTTTACTTTTGAAGTAGTCGTTTCTCTTGCTAATAACATATGATCGAGCTGTTGATGTTTTGCTTTTCAAATTTGCCTCTTCTGTATACGCTAATTATAACACGTCATAGCGCAAATACTGGACATAAATAAGACGTGTTAAACATACTGAGCATTGGAAATATATAACAGCTATAGAGTGAAGCGGAAAATCTGAAGAAAAATACACAAAATAACACAAGAAAAATATTTGTAAGGGAAAAATTTTGCATGAAATATGGAAAAAAATTTTCAGAATCGAATATGTTCTGATTTTCATTCCTTATCACTTCCATTTCTCCTACAGTACCATCTGTTGCAGTTTTGTCTTTGATGATCGATTAGAGAAGATTCCAAGTTTTGATGCGCCATGGTCGAATACGTACTACGCAATGGTTGTCGATTATTGGCGAGCGGTAAGTAATTAACTATTGCCTTTAATATCAAAGCCTTATTTGAGCAGTGGTTGTTCGTGGATTCGGCATTTGACTGTTATCAACGATAGATTTTATGCGTTCAGTATAGGCAATGTGATTACTTTTCTAGATTTTTGAATCCGTAGTGCTACTAACGCCTATTTCCATTATTTGGCTGGTCGACGAGACTGGTTAGTTCTCGTGGTTGAGCAGCAGTGACAGAGTGGTGGACCGTTAGTGCAAAGTAGTAATTACGATATCTGCATTAACTGCAAGCTGCGTAATGTGTTTCATTCGTTATTTGATCGTTGCTTTCTGCGAATGTCTTTCTTCCGGTTCCTATACTGTCAAGGAGTTTCATCCAAGAATATGTGTTACTTCGAGGATATCTGAGTGCACAGGAGATGAGAGCCACAGCAGCACAATGTTCCTTATCTGATAAAGAAGCATTATGGTCAGTGGTGGCAGATGAAGCGTGTTTGAATTTCTTATANCCTCTGCGTTCGGCACCACACATTCCCATCCGTTTCATTGCTTAATGTTATGACATTGTTTAGAAGTCTTCCTCGATACCCAAACGATCGGCACTGAGAATGTCAAGTTTGATTTGAATGAATATAAAGTTTTTAATAATAAGTAGGAAATTCGGTGTGCGATTGTGTGAGCTATATCAGCGGACGAAAAAATGACCTGCGAGAATAAGTCGAGGGAATTACGGCCATTGGCTTCCCATTTATTCAATAAATTAGGTAATTTGCATGAGGCGTCGTGGTTTTTTCAACCGCCCCTATTGCAAATTTGCGGGATCTAAGTCTTGGACTTTGTCATCTTGTCCAGCTTTAGATAATGGCGCAAGTTTTTTATCTTTCGCTTGTTGTTCGGATCATTAGCTTTGATCCTGCATTTTGAGTACGTTTATTTGTTCTTATTGAAGAGCTAAATTTTGCCGGTAGATAGCTGTATTTATTGAATAGCGTTATCATTTGTGCATGAGCTAGGAATCGTCGATTTCGATCAGCACTGACTTCATTTAAAACATCAGCATCGCAACCCTTCAGGATTCTATTTCCCTTGTGAATTTGCGATTCCAAAATTGCTCTCCAAATAGCACTAGTCAACATAGGGAACTCTCATATTCGACAGGGAAACGCAATTCAAATGTAGTATACGCATGTATAAACGAAAGTACAAATGCGTTGGTGTGTTATGAATGACGAATGTGTTGATTATATCTGAAGGGCGCCTGATGGATGATTTATTTTCTTGTGCGGATTTCGTTGCTTAATATTGAGTAAATCCTATGTTACATAACATCCTCACGTATGCTAATCAATGAGTTGAGGGAGTTTTAGCACTTACAATTATTTGTGAAGCAATTGCATACTTTAATTTCATTGACCATGTAGTAGATTGTTTGGGTGTTCGCTATTTGCGTGTCGATAATAAGGGGGAATATGATGCATTAGGAAACGATCATAGTCCAATGCAAAGCAATGTGCAAACATTTTTTTGTTTCCTAAAGAGAAAGGGGCAAAGTTTATGTCTGCTAGCTAACTTAATTTTTGCCACTTTTGGGTGGAATCATGCTTGATGAAATTTACGGAATTCATTTTAAAAAAATTTAATCTCAGTGAAATTTGACATCTATGATATTTATGGGCCTTATATTTCTGGGCCTCGTTGAAGAGGATTCCCTGAAATTGAGAACAAAATTGACGATGTATAGAATCTGATAGAGATAAGCAATTTCGGGTGCAATAAACGAATTATGTTCCGTTCACGAGAGGGCGACATGAATGGTGCATCGTAAAATACATTTTAGAGTTTTGGGAACAAGAGAACAAAATTTCGGCTCAAATTTAGAAAAAAAACAAACAAACATTTGCGAGCATCACAGTCAGATATTTAATAGAAATATGGATATTAACTTGTAATGTACATATATTAGCAGCGGCAATACCACACTAATTTCATTGCTGTGATGCAGTTTTCAAGAAGTGGAAGAGTGAATGAAGAGTTGAGAAAGAGAAAACTGTAGATAAGGAAGTGAAATTTGAGAAGGAAGTAACGCTTTAGGAGATTTGGGTATTGATGGAACGTTGAAATGTTGCGTAGAAATTTATGATGGTCGTTATCGTAGTTGTTTTTATTGACGAGCAATGTGAACAAGAAACGTTCAATGGAGGACGTTTCATTGTCAAACGTTAAGCGTATTCTTCTTGCCTCTTGTTTGGAAGTGAGGAGGGATTGATGGTTGGCCTATAATCGAACTTTTCAAGTTATTATTTTTTCTTTTTTCGACAACTTCTCTGATCTGTTGGGAGCAGTTGCTTTATCGTGCTTACTTAAATAAACATTGATTACGCTGTTTTAGTGGTTTCCAATGTCGAGGAACAAATTTTAATTCAGAATTGCGACATCCGATGTTCGGAAAGGCGATTGCATTATTAGGTCATTTCATATTTTAATTCGGGGATGCAAAAAATGCAAAGGAATGCTGCTATAATTTTTTCCCATTTTTTTGCGTCCTCTTTTTTGCGAAACTTTTTCTTTGGCTTTTTTTTTTCGCAAAGGAAGTTTAAAATCGTTAATTAAAGTTTTAAACTTTCATATGCTTTATCTGTTTCAAAGTTATAGGCTCTCTCGAACAAATTCCATCCACTTTGCCGTTTGGTGAGTGGTCTTATTGAAGTGTTCACATCGTCATATAATAACATCGGTACCCATCGTGCTGTCTATGCGGAAGTGGTCCATGAATTCAACAGTATCATTTCGAGGCTCTACGCAGTTGTTAGGTGAGCGTTTCTTTTCTTTAACGATTTTTCTTTGTATCGGTTCGTTTTCTTTTAATGCATTTTGGCAAATTTTCCATGCGTTTGTGTCTGTGTGCACATACTTCCATGCGTTTGTGTCTGTGTGCACGTACTTGCTTGTTTGACAGTTCCAATTCGCAAGCCATAAAATCAACGGCAAAAAAAAGTGATTTTTGTGTTCTTCGAGACATCTTTGATCTCATACGTGAAATTTCATAACAATACATCATCTCACTCAATATTTTCAAAACGTTTTTGCTGTAGTCGATTGACGAGTTCCCAATCAGTGAGTTGGATTGTATTGACTTGTGGCGATTCATATATTTATTATACGGTAGTTAAGGGTAATTTATGCGATTGCATACTGTAAAGTCGCTACAATGCGATAAGCAAGATGCAGAAATTAATTCTATATGCAATTTTTAAGAATGGGATAGTTTGTCTTAGATAGATCAATGAATGATGCTCGGTGCATAGTTGAATAGATAAGGATATCGTAATGTATATGTATGTTTGTTTTAAAGTATTCTAGCTTAGGTAGCATAGAACTGCCAACCAATGAAGGAATACGTCCAGAAAAATGGTGCTCATCCAGGAATATCCAGATGTTACTATAGATATGTGAGGATTGTCATGCTAGAGCCAGTACGAAGCAGTATCTTTCGTTAAAGAACACGAATCATCACTGAGATTTGGGAGCATGAGATTGTTCACAATAATGTCCATTCCCAGTGTCGAATAGAACCGTCCAAGGAATCAACACTTTCTTTTAAACGGGGTATTCGTTCAAATTATTTGCTTCCTTGCCTCGAATAGACCAACTTTTTAGCTCTTTTTAGCTCTATGCAAGAGGCAGCATAAGAAATACGCCTACATGGGTACCGATAACTTGTAAATACCTGAGATACAGGAAGTGAAATATTTTAACGAACAATGCTTCAGTCAAAAATATCACTACTTTTAACGAACAATGCTTCAGTCAAAAATATCACTACTTGTAGGGATGTTTAGAAAGTGAGTGGTGCGTGGGAGGTGCTGCTGAAAAAAAAAATCGAATAATTACAACCAATTCATTTTTATTCATTTAATATCTTTGAGTTAAACATTTTCAGTGCACAGGACATAGCAAGAACCTAAAAACTGGCTTCTAGATCATGAAGAAAATAAACAAGTAACTAGCATATCGAATTGCAAATGAATATCTGCCGTTCATTGAAGTAAACAATTGTGTCTGCCATTTCTGAATTACTTGAGAGCTACCGGAAATAAGTTCATCTGGGGACAAAAGGACGAATGCGCATAGGTCGGGGCCAGAATGCTTCTTGCGGACAGTGCAGAAGCACATAAATGGAAATAAGACTCCGTCGAAAATGATGAGCGACTAAGTGAACGGCCAATCGATTGACATCCTTCAGAACCTCCATTGACGTCCTTCAGAATCTCTGTTGAATCCTTCAGAATCAGCAGTTTTTTGCTGATGGGGAAGTTAAGTCAACGATCACTCTTGATGGGTATCTATCATTATGTGCGTTCAGTCGATAATACAATTAAACTGAACTCAATCGGGTGAGTAGTAAATCCATTATCCGAATAGATAAAAAGAAACGGAAGCATGCGCGAAAACATCAGGACTTATTAGACGCGATAATTTGTTTTTTTCGTATCACAGCGTTATATGGTGGAATTTTCCTGGAAAAGGAAATTCTGTTTGCATATAAAATTTTATTTACGTCTCATTTAGGCGATTATATGTTTTATTTTTTGTGCTTATAGTTTTAATTGAATATCTCGAAGAGTGGGAATGAAAGGTATATGGTCATTGCGATAATGTGATTGTTGCATATGGGAAAAAAATAGGAAAGAGCTGTTCGAATTGTGATCTGTTTTAGGCAAGAAACACATCGATATGCGTCGACTTCCGTTTACCTTTATTGGTGGACGCAAGAGCGCATGAAGGAACGTTTTGCCTTAGATAGAGAGACGTATTCAGAGGCATTCTCGTTATGCGTGTCAAGATGTGGGAAGTGGAGGGGAAAAAATTCGCAACTGAAACGCAGATTATTCAATGAGATTGCAAAGGGTGGTATAGGCGAGAGTTTTGTTTTAATCAAAAGGTTATGGGACGAAATCGATGGTGAATAAAAGTAGGTAGTTTTGGAATGTTTTGAAAATTTACTAAAGCCGAGGCCACAGTGGGTGCAAAACGATTGAGGGGAGGGGGTGGGGGGTGGAGGGTGGGTGCATATATCTTCTAGAGTTATTTAGAGTAGTATTTGCTGGCTGCCTACCGGTGCTCTCTGAACGTAGATTTCTTGTTCAAAAATGAATATTAAGTGCAGTAATGGTACGAGGAGTAAATTTGCTGTGACTGGCGGTGGCGTGGAAGGGACTGGTTTAAGCAAAACGCAGGAGCCGATAATCACTGTCGATGCCGATATGCAAGAGCACAGGCGAGATAGAAGAAGTAGTTTATGGGGGACCACCACGGCTCCCAAACACGAGTAGAACCAAAGACATCCAAACGAGCCGAAGCCCGACTTGTATAGATCCCAGATATTGCCTGGGGTGGCACAAGAGCACATAAGTCGATCAGTGACAATTCGTGAAGAACAATAAACAAGAATAGACTATATGAGTAAATGTGATCAGTGCAGTGTTAGGTCACAAGCGGATATCTTGGGTTGGATCTTCGGTGCCATATCCAGCAAAAATTTCCTGTTTACTTCTTGCAGATAAACGTTCTCGTTGTTAAATTATGATGCGTGGGTATTTTCGGGCACATAATAGCTGTGCGAATGCACTAAAATTGTAGTGGTGAGAAAGAACCAAACTATAAATATATGATGCAATACTGCTGGGTGAACATACGAATGGTCATCATGAGCTTTGTTGAACTTACATAATGGAAGAGATATAAAGTAAGTAACTAGTATTGTAGTAGTGACGATAAAGCGTAAGCATGTAAAGTAAGTGGATGAAGAATCGTTGTAAAAATAGGCGGAACTTGTTTCTATGAATTTGATGAGCGTCATCAATTAAATATTCAAATAAACTCTTAGTGACAGCCATGATCAGCCTATTATTGACAGCCATGATCAACTAAACACCGCATTTCCTCTAAAAAAATCTAAGCGAACGATAGTAATAATGTCTTATCTGTAGTATGGAGAGATATTATTTTATAGATGGTCGATATGTGCAGAAGTAGTTTCATTGGCCGAAAAATCATTTCGATGTTGTATTTTTCGATTGTGTTAGTAATTTTATTCAGCATAGATCAAAATTTCCAACGTGTGTGGAGGCGTATATTCAGAACTCATTGGATGGGATTACCTGCAAAGTTTACTGATCAATACAACTAGGCAAATTTGGATTGAATTTGAACAACGAATAAATTTCTGTCATTTATCGAATAAATTATTTCGAATAAAATATAAATTTCATCCGGTCTCATGGCTGGGTATTGTGAATGCAAAAAACTGCTCTGGATTCTACTCCAACTGACCGAATTTTGTAGCATACGGATTGCACTATCTATTAATATGCCTTTAGCACTTGTACTACCTAGTGAAAGTGAACTGCTATTGTCGTTCGAGAGCATGAGTTTGATGTGCAATGATTAGCGTTGTCGTCGTTGAAGCTGGAATTCTATGTAGCCTCAGGTCTCAAGTGAATGGTTCACACGTGAACGTCAAACTTGCTGCAATCCACCGAATGGTGGAAAACAAACTCGGATCATTAAAGCATTGTTAAAATTTTCAGCCATTAGATCATAACCATATAATTGGAAGTTAGGTCGAAGGAAAACTTCGAGTTATCATATATTTACGTTTTCAAGTTGTGCTCTTGTAAAATTGCAGCTTTATTTGCAATTTGTGGGTCCTACATACTCTTGAATCCAAAATGTTAGCAGAGATAAACCGCAACGCGGCAAGTGCTAACGCCAATAGTCGAGAAAGCCCGCGTGCACAAAGCCTGTAATAAGAATGAAATGAATAAGCAGGCCGGAAAAGGAGCACGAAAAATCACCGAAACCTGAAATTTTCAAAACTCAACCGTTCTCTTTTATCGCTGAACGGTAGTGATTCTGATCCCTTCGAGTGAGATTAATATTTCCTCGAAAATACGTGACTAAGCGAATGCATCTTGACATCTGGAAATCTACCAAATAGGTAGTTGGAATATTCTTATTTCAATCTGAAATAACAAATTGACTTTGTATTTTTGTAGCATTTAAGAGATACCATTCTTTAAATAAGGAAATTGTTTTAGAAGCACTAACAAAGTGGGAAGTGTTCTCCTCCATTGCAAATAAAAAAGTATATTTCTTGGAAGTTGCAATAACCATTTCTTTTTTCATTTCCGCTATTAAATGGGGAGTCGATTTGTTTGTAGTTTATTAGTATACCTAGGACTGCTAATATGATATTGTTTCTTTTTTAAGAAACTGGCAAACGATGCAAACCAAAGAAATATGCGTTCCTCTCTGTTTATGGCAGAACCTTATTGGTCTATGTGGGTACTCTGAAATTTGTTAGCCCAAACAAGACCTGAGTTTATTGTTGCCGCATCCTGTGCTGCGAAAAATTACGCTCGAGGGATGAAGATTTCCGACGTTCGCTAAATTTCGAGAGCGCTCGAAATCCCCAAAAATTTCATTCGGTGATCTCCGTATTTTGGCGATGCTTCACTTTCATTTAGCGGCTTTGGTTCTAGCACCAATGATGTATCCTTTCAATTGTGGCTTGGGTTAATTCTGATCACAGATAAATCCCACCCTTCGTATTTCGGAGTGCTTCAGTACGAAAATTTCCTGAAAATCTGTAGCCAAAACTGATGGAAACTGTCAGCAAGAATTTGGTGAGAAAGGTGGTGGAAGATCTCTTTTGAAAGGTTATGAGGGTCATTCATCATGAAGTTATACGACTGTGGATTTATTTATTGCAGGATATTATTTACAAATCTGCCGCCAAGTAGTGAGATGCATACACCTGTTCCAATTTGTGTTGATCGTGTACATACATCGTCCACCGATTCAAGTGAGTTGTCGACTGCGACCGCATCTACAGTATCCCTCAATTCGCTTCTTGGATGCTCTCGTAATTCTTCACCTCAACGATACAATGCGTAATTAATTCACTTATTTCCGGTCGCTCTCTTTACTATTGTGATTAACATCAAATCAAATCTGATAACTCCGTGGGTGGGACCCTCTCCCCCAATGCAGGATTATTTTAATTCCAGAGGTTTTATTTGCAAGGTGGTAGTGTAATATACGTTTTTTCTGCTGCTTATTTCTCATGACCTCTCACCTTAGGCAAGATATACGGCCGTTCAGAGGTCTTAGATTCATACGTTGCATGCATATGTTTATAACCACAGCGGTTGCTTTCTTGACCATTATTTCAAATTTCATTTCTTAACATATCGAAAAAAGTAAGAATGCATTAGATTCATTTCTCACTGAAAAAATGTCATTCTAAATATTGAATTTCTGTGAGGCCGTCCTGAATCTCGAAGGAAGGATTTGATGGTTGCCGATTGCAAGCAAGCAAACATATTTTCAAATCTCATGACCTAGTAGAACTAGAGGTTTAATCCCTTATGGTTTTCTACTTGACACTTTGGGTGTTCTTAAATTCCAAAACAACTCAATGTTTCTACCGCATGTTCATAATTCACCGCCTGAGTTTAAAACAGGTGTTTATACTTGGTAACTTTGTTGACTTTCTGGAGGTAGCAATAGGGCTTATTACAATCTCTAGCGCCGTAGAACATCGCGTGTATTGGCTTATTTCGAGGGTTTTCGATGCATTTTCAGTAACATAATGACGAATTTTCTGGGCATGTTGCGGTTTGATCTCTTGTTGGCGATCGTCCCTTCTTAATTCTAAGTGGCTAATGTAGGATGAAAAGAGGTTCCACTATCGACAGTCGTTATATCTGTCAACCAAAGTGTCTAGATTATCTAGATTTGCGTCCGCAACGGATGCCCCAAACTAGGGATTTGTCTCTATATATATGTACTACAAAGCAGTGATACTGGCATTGCTGAGTTGCTGACAACGGATGATAGGGAGTAATTTAGCGGTGAGATGTCACCGAGTCGCGTATCGTACAGTTCACACAAATCGGCCCTTTCGGATGACTTCTCAGTGTTGACGCCAGCTTGTGATTTCATTGTGGAGCATTTATTCGCACAAAGCTATGCAATTATCTTCACGATCTACTCGGTGAGCTGTTCAGAGGCCGATAAGCGTTATTGGGATCGCGTCGTTTTTCTTAATGCCCACAC
This sequence comes from Baylisascaris schroederi, assembly GCA_006503575.1. Lineage (NCBI taxonomy): Eukaryota > Metazoa > Nematoda > Chromadorea > Rhabditida > Ascarididae > Baylisascaris > Baylisascaris schroederi. The sequence goes on from QEWY01002726.1 coordinate 827,334, forward strand.
TGACGTCAAATTGCTTACTCACTTGGAAGTTAACAGGTTTGTTATGTTCGTATTGCTCTTTTTGATTGAGGTTGAGAAGCTACTAAAAGTGATGTATTTGTGGGGCGAGACAACGGGTGTAAGAGAGAGCAGAGTAGAAGAAGAGAGGAAAAGTTTACTTGGAATTACATCTTTTTCTACCTGATCTTTTTCTACATCTATCTTTGCAATCGAGTCGTGCATTTTTTTTCATTGCATAAACAAATAAGTGCACCGTTATTAATGAGACATACAGTTGTACCCGCCTTTCATTTACGTTTGAGAAGCATGGGTTAATGTTCCTCTTGAAGCAGAACGAATGAAAAAAACTGCAAAATAAAAGGCGGTGGAGGTGGGATGGGGGGGGTGGGGGGGGGGGGGGGGGGGGGGGGGGGGAGCTGTTAGTTGGAGCATTGGTATAGCTCTACAACATTAGTATGTCGTTTGATTGCAGCCAGGGAACATTTCTATGGCATTTGAGAGTACGATTCTGAAAGATTCTTTTGCTCGCTTCTCAGTTTTTCGAAGTTTTATCATTCGGTCGTGTTCATTAGCCATATTTAGTCACTTGAATAATGATTTTAAATCAGAGATATTGGGGTGAAGCTATGTTGAAAAAGCATCCTGAAATGGGAGGATGAGAAAAAAAAGAAAAGAGGTAGGCGGAAAACTGCAAAAAAAAGGTGCGCTTGGCTGTCATAAATGAAAGATAGAGCGCCCTCGTGGCTGTAAAAAGAAAGCAGCAACTCCCGCATAGCCACGAAAAGAAAGGTATAGCGCTGTTGTGCTTGAAATATTTATGATGCAGCACTCCTCTGTTTATTAAAAAAGAAAATCGCAACTCCCTCCTGAGTAACAAAGGAAGACGCAATGCTTCACTGCTTTCAAGAGCGAAGGCTCTTCGCTTTCCCAACCGTCAAGAAAAAGATCCGGCAATTTTCCATCCAAAAAGGAGGGTGCAATGTCTTTCCAATCGCAAAATAGAAGGTGCAGCGATGTCCTACGTACTGAAAAGAACCCTTCCAGCAAGCAATAAGGGAGGTATATAATTCTCCTTCACGGATGTTTTGAGAAGACGTCAGTTTCTAGTGGGCATAAATTGTAATTTTGCTGTTAAAGTTGGACATTTTTGAGCATTTCTTCTAAGCAGTTGGATGAGCGATGTAATGTGTATATTTGCTTTGTTGTATAATTAACAAGAGGGGGTGTTGTTTTGCGTGCAAGAAATGAAAACACCGTCATATAGCGAGGAAGAGCGTTGTCACTATTACAGGGTATCATTAGGTGACGTTACATAGGCTAAGAAGTAATCAAAGGAATGGAGGGGAATCAAGGGAATTAATCATAAAGGCAAAACCATAAGAGAAGCGAACTAAGCACACCTAATTGAAAGGAAGTACATTTCTCATTTCTTGATTGTGAAGGTTGCGTAAAGGACAACACGTCAAAAGTCGACTAACCACTGCAAGAACTATGCTTTATCTGAACGAGTTGTGGTGTACTGGTTACACAACCCTTATGTCCAAAAATCATCACGAATAAGAGTGCTGGGGTGCTGTTAATGCCAATCTGCTTGACATAATCCCTCAAATGTGAAGAGCAAGTGCGAGCAATCAAACGAATGCAACTCTGAGTGGAACTAAAGTTGAAGCGAACGAAACAGAAAAGTTGATAAACGGAGTGAATGAGTGGTGTGTAGAATGGGTAGATGAGGTTCGTGGTGTCATTTCTTTCCTGTTCAACGTTGGTAGGCAATTCGTGAGAAGTTGTTTCTTCGGTGCTGTTCTGGCTCACCTGACCGATTGAATGCACCGCAAATAAATGTTTCTGAAACATAATTCGTGATTGGTTCATTCATTTGCGTATAGCGATGTGGAATCTGAAGCAGCTGCTTAGGGCTACCGAGAACAACCTTCGAAAATCCCTTCTTTCATTTTCAATTAGTTTTTTTTTTCTCGAGAATGCATTTTCCTCAAATTGCGTTACTAACGTAGTGTTGTAATTATGTTATTTGCGGAAGGTGTTTATAATTCGCTGTAGAAGTGCAAACTAGGAAAGGCGATCGTAATCGTTTATAATTAGAAATAACACACAAAAAGGAAAGTGCAATCAATCAGTGAAAGAAGAAAAACGCCTCAAAGCAATGCACAATCACAACCCCCTCCATATAAGCTTCGGCTTCATTGGGAAATTTCACCTGTATGCCTTCTATTCGCCTTTAAAGAATTCATTAGTTATTATTAGCTGTTTTTCCTTTCTTTATTTGCAAGTAACAATCGAACGGAGTGTACGGCTGTATCTCTATTAGCTATATATGCAATATACAACTGTCCAGTTATATCGCTTTTATAATTTGCATGCAACCATTCACAGCTATAATATCTGTAGCCGCACAACTTTGTTTTTTATTTTACAAATGAAGAAGAAAAAGTATCGGATTGGCCAAGTTATTGGCAGATGGATTGCTGCGATCGATAATAAATTAAAATGAGCTGAAATTTGAGATCGCCTTTTTATGCGCAAATTTTAAGAAAGAACATAATCGCAAAAATTTCTTTGCTATACGCATATGTCGCGTAAACTTAGAGTGAATATTTTTATAGTCACATATGCTATTCGAGGTTTTTTCAAAGCGAAGAAGAGATGATGGAATAGTCTAATCTAGAATAAATTCACAAACGCACCTAATTAAGTTGAAAGAATTGAAGTCATAAAGGCATTTCATTAACGCTTTTTATCAATTCTTCGATAATTGAAGCAATCTGATGAGAAGCTGCACTCATTGTTGAATTCTCATTTAATTTTTTTTTTTTTTTTTTGCGAAATCTTTCGATAGTACATTTGGACGATGCGATATTTAGATAGATATAAATATTGTCCATTTGTTGAAACTGTTAGAAGCTATAGAAATGAATCGTACACGTCAAAATATTCTGCATTTTAAAATTCACCTTAAACGCTTATTTGCATTCCGAACCGATCAATCTGTTTTATAACTGATACACATTTAAATTCGCACAATAAAATTGGAAGTTCTTGATTTGTATTTGTACATTTGGTTGTTGTCACAAAAACTTTTGCAGTCACTACTTTTTCACTTAATTCTTATAGTTCACTTTTTGCTTTTGAACATAGCACTAGGAAACTTTTGAGTTTGCTTGTAGCACAAGTTTTTCTTCTATAACACGGGCGCGGCTAATGCTTAACACAAGTGCATTAAACGTTTTATTAAAACGTTTTATTGGGTTTTTTTTGTATATGACGCAATTTTTACTATTAGAGCGTTGCAGTTGTTTGAGTCAACCTTTAGTCATTTTTTTAGATTTCAAAGCGGTCGCCGTTTGAATAGTTTTATTGAGCAGAAAAGAAGTGACATTGGAAGTTTTTTCCTCTATTCTTTTTTTTTATTTATTTATTCATTTATTTATTTTCAACATTCAATTATTCATCAGATTACCACATAAAAAAACTGCTATGATGATAAGAGTATTAATAATGATAACCTTGATAGTCTTTGTTGCAATTTGATCCCGGGGATGTCATAATTCAAAAAGTTTAACAAAATTGCACAATACCTGCAATGACGACACAACGATACGCCACTCCTATCCATATTTCATTGAGTAGATTGTTCAGTGTCTTTATATTATTAGATTGGAATAGAAGCTTGTAACGTTTTTTGAGGAATTTTTCTTCATTCTTCATGGACCAATCCACTGCACTAGCCTGGGGTCAGTTTGAGGCAGAAAGGTCAAAGGTCAGTTGGCGAATTTTACAGTTCCTCGTTATTGTTAAAGCAGACAGAACGTAGCGCAAAAGCCTAGCGAGATTCAGCTAGAGATTGGAATCTTTTAGCAGGCTCTTTGTAAGAATGGGCCTTGCTTTATTGAGCAGTCCTATGTTAGAGAATCGATTCATGATATGATTTCGATTCCTTCTGCTGAGTTATCTCATTTAGATCGGGCAATGATTGCGTCTGTTTGAAGTAGTTCAAAATAAACTGCAGGGGTGCATTCCAGATTTCGCTGGCGGTATTGCCTGCTTTTAAGGGCTCATCGAGCTTTTCGTTTGCTTCACATTACTTGTAGGTAGCTGTTTTCATCTTCTTTAACGATGAGCCTCAAAAAACAGTTGATGTTGAAGTTAGATTAGTTAATGGCAGGCGAGCATAGAGACACCAAGTTTTGTTGTTCGCATTTAGTTCGTATGGGACACAGGCCCTGAATTTTGCATCTTCTGCGCCAACTGTAGATGTGAAACGATTGCAATTATGGTTGCAGTCCATCTCGGTAGGCGTTTCCCGAGTGAGGGGATTCTCTTGGGTTAGAGCATTTAGCCATTCTTCGTTGAGTTGGATCAGTCTGTCGGAACGAGGAAGTGCTACGCAGCTCGAAATTGCTGCCTTTGAAGCGCGAACACAACTTCCGAGCGGCTTAATCGTCAATAGACTCTCCTCGAAAAACGCGTCAGATGCCTTCATTGGCTTTAGCAGCGTTAAAATTGATTGAAAGCAAAAAGCAGCAGGTGTCCAAAATGCTTCGATTTGTCGACTTCGCATTGCTTTATTTTAAATGCGGAAATATACTTCCGTTCGAATTGAAGTAAAAAATCTGAGAGCATTGAAGAAAAAAAAACCGAATTGCAATTGAAGCATGTGGCATTAAAATGACCACAGTTCACCGTGAAAGAAAACATGAGAGTTCAGGTAAAACATTGTGGACTTAAATTTTAATTCGATATTATTATTACTATCATTATTATGGAGTAGTTTTTACTATCTTTTAGAACACTAACATCGAAGTTGAAGCTGAAATATTCTATGCACATCGCAAATATTTGTTGCTAATATTCATCTATGATTGATGTTCAAGTTTGCTGGATGTAAGCATCCAGTCATTTGAACACTTTCTAGATAAAATATTTAATCGCTTTATAAGTTTGAAGTTTTTTGACGAGTTTTCAAATGATTTATTAATGGGTGAAAATTGATAGCGCAGTGAAAGCTAGTGAGATAGACAAACATCGCAAAGCATTTGTACTATTGACGAATGAAGTTATGATGTTATTGAGTGGGCGAGAAGTTGCGTAGCTGTTTGGCTATTGAGATGTGAATGAAGCAAAGATTTAGCCATGACATAGGTAGAGGTGATAACTATTTCCACAGATGAGTCACAATAATCGAAAGCAGTGATTCGAGTCGGATTTTATTTGCCATCACGCATGGTTATCATTGAACAGTGGAGTCAATTATTCATACTGCATTAACATTGTAGCACCGAGGTGAACGTCATAAGAGAGTGTGCGCTGAGATTTGCATATACGCATTTCGTGATTTCTTGCTTGTTGTGCTGTGAAAGCAAAAATAATGTGAGGAAGTAGTGAATTTCCACGAAACACATTTTTGTTCTTAATCATTAAAATAAAAGCAAACTTTTCAAATGAAATCGATATAAAGTTGCTATTGTTTCGAAGTTTTAATTAAAAATCTAGAAGAAATGCTCATCCTAGCAACAGTTGCCTAATGGCAATCATCAGACAGTGAAGTATGAGGGGACATCAACGATTTTTTTAATGAAATAGTTTTGAAGGGCAATAAAAGTTAGATTNATATATATATATATATATATATATATATATATATATATATATATATATATATATATAATGAAATTTAAAGGATTCGTTGTGTCGAACTCCAAGATTTCAGCCGTTTAACATGTGATCCCTACGGTTATTTCTGAAAACTTCTGCCATTGAGAACTGAACGATCGAAGATTTTGAAGAGTTGGATGCTGATATTGACAAGGGTCAAAGGAAGAATGAACGAAATATGTACTATTGATGGGTGTAATGAAGGAGACTGCAATCACTTCAAATGATGGCCCATTCAGAGAGTGCATAGGTGGGCATTGAATTTACGAAACGAGAAAGGAAACACCAACTGAGTGTGATGGGGCCTCCCTCATCCCCCTCCTCCTATCTGAAGATTGTGCTGCTAATCATCGATGAAGCAATACAGCCCCATAACTGTTTATCGTTTAAATCGCATTGTTTTTGGCAATGATTTGGAATATGAAATTTCTGGGAAGGTAGGATGGTGTCATTCAATAAAATGTTTTCTGAATTCACATCTTCCAGTGGTTTAAACTCGTGATTATACTTTTTAAAGTGTCTCTCAAGGGGGGTTGAGCGTTCCGAGAAGTGAAATTTCCATCCATTTCCATTTATTACTTTTTTCGAAAGGTCACGTTCGACATCCATCTCTCTTAATCGTATGACAAAGAGTTCTCCGTTTATACCACTTATATAGTGCGAAACATGGGTGTACCCAAAGTAAAGCTACTTTAAGAAATATTTGCATAGTTCAGTGCGTTCACAGAAATCATCCATCGGTCGCTGCTGAACACTTATGGGGCATTCTGGTTGTGAAAACTGCCTCTCTTCAATGGCTTATTAGCTATGCAAGCTGATTTACATTGCGCACTTTGTTTTGTTGTGTTGATGCGTTAACATGCTTGTCACCAAATATGTGAATGTATGCGTGTGTACGTACGTGTGTTCGTGTGTGTACGTGAATGCGTGTGTAGGTGTGTACGTGCGTGTGTGTGCAGGTGTGTGTGTGTATGTGTGTACGTGCTATGTGTATGTGTGTGTGCGTGCGTTTGCGTTCGAATACGCAATGTTTCGGAAAGTGCGACGAGCAGAAGCGCAACGGCTGCCTCAGCAAGCGAGCACTGCTAGAAGGGGAGAGTTTATGCTAAGAACAGCTCCCAAAGTAAAGCTACTTTAAGAAATATTTGCATAGTTCAGTGCGTTCACAGAAATCATCCATCGGTCGCTGCTGAACACTTATGGGGCATTCTGGTTGTGAAAACTGCCTCTCTTCAATGGCTTATTAGCTATGCAAGCTGATTTACATTGCGCACTTTGTTTTGTTGTGTTGATGCGTTAACATGCTTGTCACCAAATATGTGAATGTATGCGTGTGTACGTACGTGTGTTCGTGTGTGTACGTGAATGCGTGTGTAGGTGTGTACGTGCGTGTGTGTGCAGGTGTGTGTGTGTATGTGTGTACGTGCTATGTGTATGTGTGTGTGCGTGCGTTTGCGTTCGAATACGCAATGTTTCGGAAAGTGCGACGAGCAGAAGCGCAACGGCTGCCTCAGCAAGCGAGCACTGCTAGAAGGGGAGAGTTTATGCTAAGAACAGCGGGTGCTGTTTGCGATCGTCGTTTGTGATGCGTAGCACCGCATTTGCGATGTCGCGCCGCACCACTTCGCCCTCTGCGTTTAAGTGCCAGCGAGCTGTCGCCACACTGCACGTAGTGACTATTTCCTACTGGTTGGGAACGCCTCTCCTCCTCATCGATGCACTTTTATTTAAAGAACAGTATTGCCGTGACGGTTTCGTAGTTGCAAGAGAGGCAGACCACTTACCAACATATCCATGCAACGTGAACCTCCCAGCAGAAGCCTACATGCTTTTACACTTCCTGCAGGCGGAATGATTTGAAGTAGAATATATGCATTGCGATGTTCCTCTCAGCGGTTACTTGTGGAGTACTGAGCTCAAGAATAGCATTAAATGACGAGTATGAATGACCGATAAATTGTGCATGGATAGTCATTAATAGTCCAGGAATGCACAGAGAGGTGAGCCGTATGAAGGATTTCGCACGAATGTTGACATCGGCGATTTGTGGACGAGTCAAGAAATCGATAATCAGTGGAATGGGGCGGGATGGGAAAACTGTAATCAAATATTTCCCAAACATCCGAGATTACGATACTAGTATTTTCGGTCCGACGGGAGGGGCAGATGAAATGCGTGTAGTTTATTTATGACATCACTGCAGCTTCTTTTCAATTACTGTATAATTTCCAGTATACTCTGATTTTCACTGGTTTTTCTTTTTTCCACTTTTGGCAACAACTCGACAACTCTTCTCAGAATGAAACGATCTTGTAGTGACGTTGTTGCTGGCGTTGCAATTGCAACCATCATAAAATCAAACCCAAAATAATGCTGCGATACGTTCTTTTTGCAATCGAAATCAGCGTATGAATTTGTTGCATAAATACTCAAAGGATAACGAATCGCTGATCGGCCTGCTTCTTCTCACAAAATGATTCGTTTTTGAGATCTTCTCAACGCTCACTTTCCTTCTAAATGCAGCCGGTTGTAAATTACGTTTGCATCTGCAGCTTTGGGAATATTTAAATATGATAATTCTCTCAGAAAAGAATAATCAAGAGTGCAAAAAAAAGTTAGCGTTGGATGTGGGATTTGAGTTGTACACAGCGAATTTCGCAATTCGAGCATCAATAGTCGATGAGTTGAAACTAGCGGGCAGGCAGGCAGGCACACATACGCATGTGCACAAGCGCAGCGTTGTCGTAGTGCACTTTTTTTTGCAGTAATCGCCACATCAAGAAGGGAAATACTCCAGTGAACAGTCTCTTTAAAAGATAATAATAGTAAGAACAAAATTGAATCTATTTATGAGGGAAGTTATTGAATACCTTTCAATCAAAGAAAAAAAAATTGTTTCGATTCGATTTTTCTCAAATTTCAGAAAGCAATTCTGTATTGAAAAGAAGAATTGTTCGATGAGAAATGATTCATTTATGTCGCATAAATCGGCGTTTAAAATAAAATATGGCTTGGATTTTTGTGACGATTGAGATTTATACTCATGAGCGAAATTTCGTTTCCTTTCTTTATTTGGAAAGGCTTTCTGCTTTAAGGATGATAAATATCAATGTCCACCACTGAAATTAGAGACTAAATCGCCGGATGATAGGCGATCGTACGAAAAAAATTTCGATGATTGTATTTGATTGGTTGGTGAATTTCTTTGAACAAGTGGGAATTACCACTATTGTTGCCTATTTACAGAGATCTCTGGCCTATAGACGTCGAGAATGCAAACGATCTCGATATGCCTATGGTAAGTTGAAAAAGGTTAGAGAATATGGGAGAAGGGTATGTGATGCTAACAGTAATTATGCGTCAAGGGCAGCAACGGCATCGTTATGTTGCAAGCTTTTTTTTGTGAGTTGCATAACTTGTGTAGGAGTGCTGCGGCCACTCTGTGTTTGTGATATGGAAACAATGAACAAACAACACTGCGGAAAAGCTTTTTGCATGAATAAAACGTTGTGTGGCCCCTGCAATCTTGACCAAGCATAGAATTGCGCTATTGAGGCCGTGTTTTGTTAGCAAGTTACATATTTTATATATTTATATATATATATATATATATATATATATCGTAAATTGTACACACATATACACCGTTAGGTAACAATATTTATGCAAATATACTAATACACGGATCCTTGTGTATTAGTATATTTGCATATGTACGTCAACTTTATTTGTTAATAAATGCATTTAAGTGCGTTTCACTTAGGTGCAAGACGCAGTCACGAAATTCCAATCCACGCATTCCTGCTTTATAGCAAAATGAGCTCAAACGTTTAGTGGGCGTTGTTAAAAGCATTTGGCACTTATTCAAATCGGATGACAGTGTGTACAAATAGGCAGAAAATTATTAATGACCGTAATGTTCGCATTGAATATATATTTGTTACTCTGAAAGTTTGCTAAATTCTAACGAAAATATCGAATGTTTATGCTTGTCGTTTGCATTGGAAAAAAAAATTCCATCAAAATCTTAAAAAACTTCACGAGAAGTGTTAGTTTTTATAGCAGTCAGTATGTGGTTGCACATCTTGCAGTCCATCTTTAATCGTTGAGAGGATAAGCTGATTGCCGCATCTACACATTTTTCAAAAATTGGGAGGGGATCTACTTTGTTTCCTATAAACAGTAGAAAGGCAGTTTAAATATTGGAAGTTAAAAGATTCTTGAAGATCCATTGCAAGAATATTTTCGTCTGAACTTTTCACTTATGGAATAGTTGGCAAGCTACTGTTTGATTTCGTTGTTTAAAATATCGCATGATTTGAAGTAATTGCTGAATACTGACATAGAGAATTCAGAAAATGGCTGTTTCATTTGATTACCTATTAAAGTTCTTTCATTTCGAAAATGCTCATCATACTTTCGGTTATGATTGAGAATATTTAAAATAAGCAAATTTATAAGCCAAAATAATATCACAATCAAAGTGCGAGCGAATACTCACAAAGAATATTCCATTAATAGCGCTCATAAGAAGTTCTATTCAATGAATATTTGCACTCAGCTGCCGTTCTGTATTCTTTTCGAGATGCCTATCGCTTAAAAAAACAATCGCTTTTTGCCTTCTATTCATATAAAAATTGCTCCGATCAACTTTACAATATATGACCATCATAATTTATAATGAAGAAATTGATGTAGCTAAGGATTGTGGCAAAACTTAGTGATGAGGGATGAAATGCTAATAGAGGAGCAATCCTCGTCTTTGAGAACGCCACTGTTTTTTCTTATTGGTTCTCTCGTTTTGTGAGATTGAAGTTGAACGTGACTAGTTCAAGTGTAATGTGGATGTACTTTAAAAGTACAATTGAATATTGACGACTCCGCAAAAAAAAAAAGATTGCAACGATCATTCTCGTCGTAAATTCCATTCGATTGGTTTCGATGATTCAGCATTATTTAACATCATTCATTCCATTGATTTATTTTATATGAGAGAAAATGATTTATTGAATTACTATTGCACTTTACGAGAATATTGCTAAATATTTTATCATTATCATCAAAAACGATAGTTTGATGGCAATGAATTTATGAAAAAAAATTTTTTTTTGTACTGGTGAGAATGTACTTTAAAAGTGCAAATATTTAAATGATATCTAATTTGAATTTTCAGATACGAGCGACCGCTCGAAAAAAATTCTACAAATCAGCAATTCACACATTACAACGGCTTAGTTGTGAATTCAATCCATCGGTAAAATTGGCGATTCTCGCCGAAACATTCTCCGAGATTAGTGCCGTAAGTAGTTTTTTTCGTTCTTTTTTTTTCAACACTATAGACGCATCTTTTTCTTTCTTTTTCGCGCCACTTTTTTCTCCTTATTCTTACTTGTTTTTGTAAATGTTGGCTTTCGCCTGGGAACTGATCTACGTTTGTTAATCGGATGCACTTTTCAAAGAAAAAAAAAATCGATCTGCTACGAGTGGATTATTCGGGTATAATTTTGTTCTGCCAGCTGAACGTTTCATCTAAGTTGTAGTTTCATTTTTTTTTTTTTCGGAGCGGTTATGTACTGGACAATTTCGTTCATGTATATAGCGGTAGATGGATTGCTGGTAAAATCCGCATCCAAAGTTGGGATGTTGCAACGGGTCTGAATATGCGACAGACTGGGAGCATATAAAGAGGCACAATTTAATAGATGAGAACTTTTTTCGAATTTTTTTCACAGGGTCGTCTAAAAAAATGTACTTTTATATGTAAAAGGCTGATGCAATAGAGTTGTTGACGTGACAATCAGAAATTGAGCGTGCGAAGCTGGAGATCTCTTATGTGATGCCATCTGATGATTACCAGTCAGTGTCTGATTCAATGACCTAAATAGTAATTCAGGACGGGTATTTTTGTTTCGTTGACAATTTTACTGACATGATATCTTACCATGTTCACAAGCAATGGAAAAAGGCTATCATTCGGTCAAAACTGTGCAAAGAAATCATGTGCATCTTGTTACATCTTAGAGACTAATCGATTGATTATGCAACTCGCAAATATTATTGGTTATGGCTGATTTTGTATATTGTTAGGGGGAGGGGTAGGGGAAAGGACTTGTGCAAAAGATAAATTTTCAATAAACATAATATAGTGGTAAATTTTCAAAAATTTAGTTCACTGAAAATGAATAGAGTTATTGTTTTGGAGAAGAGCAATTATTGACTTTATTAATGTGTTAGGTGCGTTTATTTCAAGTATATATGAAACATACAAACTGCTGCCTACTTGTTCAGCTTTCTAATTGTTGGGTTCTGCTGATAAGACAAATTTTCAAGTATTCTTTATGAGTGTACGAATTAGGCAGTCAAGCATATATTCACAATAGAATTATAAACGGTCCATCTTATTAAAATCAGTTATTTAGTAGCCATTCTACGAATACATTTACGGTTATGCAAAACCCAATAATGCCTGAGCAAATCATACAACGATGAAGTAGTTAGCAATGAGGGGCATGCCGAATAGTGTTTACTAATGACCTACTAACTTTTACAAAAGGTAGGATAGGCAGCTGGCTATATCAACACCCCAGGGTATGAAGCGTATTGCGTCAGTACCGCAGGATATGGGACCTATTGCGTCAACATTGCAAGGTACGGAGCATTGTGAAGCATTTTATGGCAGCTTGAACTCTGATGAGAAGGACCTTATTTAGCGGTGAAGAAAAAGTGGGCATTTTTCTGCGCATATATTTACATACTCGAGGGGACGCTAAAATTTCTTCGTATATTTTATTGGAGTACTTCTCTACTTTCCATCAATGTTCCCTTCGGCGCTCAATGCACACAACCTGGACAAGTATGATCCTATCCACCTTAATAGCGTAAACAGCCAATAGACAAATCCATACTTTGCTTCTTGAGAAAATTTTAAGTTTAACTGCATGCAACCCCCAATCGTTTGAAACTCAGTTTTCTTCAAAAAGAGAATGTTGGGTATGGTAGGTTGAAAAAACGTTGACGAGATGAACCGTTGGGGCGATCACAGAATGCATCAACACGTTTAACGCAATTCGTTAAGTGCAGCTGCGGGGAATGGGCTTTCTTCACTTCAACTATTTCTCTTGGCTGACACGCAAAAATCAACCATACAACAACTCAACGGAAATTGCTGTCAATGAGCCTATCTTATATATTTTTTATGCACATAACTACAATATATAAACACCGTCCTCGAATGGCTAAATTTAGAGTTCCCCAAAGACAGCAAATGTAAAAAAAGAAACAAAACAAAAATTAATAAATAAACAACAATTCTTTGCTAACATTTCAATGAACTTATACACATATAATAATGATATATAATTTTCGAACGAATGCCTATGTTTGTAACATCGTATGAAGAATCCGTTCGAGGAGAATATTAAGAATGGGAAGTGGAACGGCGAGTGAGGGTACGGAATGAAATGGTGGCGATTCGCCACGTTCATCTGGTGTGTCACTCGATGAACTCGATGTATCGGAACGAGGTGGAATCACATAGGCATGAATAATTGGCACATCAGTACCTTTGTAATTCTCGAGTTCTTGACAAAGTTCATCGTCGATCGCCGTTGTAGGCCATGTTCTTCTCTCGGCTTTATGCATGAGTCGTTCAGTCAGTTCATCGATGTGGTCTTTTTTTGTATCTTGTGAAACGCTATTTTCCTCTTGCGTGGGAGCGTCGTCAATAACGATGACGTCATCGTTGTCATTGTTCACGCATGTGTCCATTGGTGACGCAAGTTTTGTCGTCGATTCTGTTTCGATCTCAGTTGTCGTGTCGTCGTTTGTCTGTGGCTTTTCGGAGTCACTTGATTGCGATTCGCTGCCCTCATCTCCGACATTATCTGACGATGTTCGTGTTGGAAGACAGAAATTAGAATGTAAAGCAATAGCAGCCATACATTCCAAGAAGCGCGCTTCCATTGCAGGAGGACGATGCTGAAATTTGCAATCACTAAGATTGTTGATCAATATCTACAGTGACACTAATGATTGTATACTAAAAATAATTTTTTAAAGTATATAACAATTTTAACGTCATACTCATTCGCAAATATATGGCATGCACTTTGCGTTGATTGCAAATAGTAAACGCTAGATGAAACGTTCAATGGGCACTGTGATGCAACACTCTTGAGGAGTTTTTGTATTTGAAATGTGAAATGTCAGCTTGAATGCTTCACTAGCTACCCTTCTACAATATGAAACTACATTTTAAAAAATTAAGTTTTTTTTCTGTTGCAGTTTGATCTTTAGTTGCCAGTTAATCTGCCAGTGATATTTAAAAAGGGATTGAGCGACATTTTTCGAAAGAATAGGAAATGAAATATACAGCGAGACGTTCATAATTACGCATTTCGTTCTTAAATATTGGAATAGTGCAAATATTTCTTTTGAGAAGAAAGATCTTTTTGCAAAGCTTACATTGAGTGGATGATGGCGATTCGGTGAATTCGGGTCACCAGTGGGAGCTTGAGGTAAACAAACGGATGAGGTAGTCGGGGCGGCAGTAGTCTTTGGATGAGAGGGAGATATTTCTTCGCCGGAATTACTCTGCTCTTTGCTGGGGAGATGCTGATTTAATGAGGCGAGTGTTGTACTTTTTATTGAGTGATGATTATTGTCTGTATGGCTCCCTTTGAAACCAATAGATGCCATCACTGCAAGCAAGTTCTCTTGTGAAGTGATTGAGGGTATTGGGATGGCGAGTGAAGGCAACAAAAATCACTTAGCTGCTACTTGAAAACAGAAATCGTTTTCTGCAGGTAGTGTTTACAAACGATCGCAAGAAATGATGCACTAGTTCAATCGTAAGTGAATAAAAACTAAGAATATCAGTGAAAGGAAAGGTCGATTTTTTGTTTGCATTTCGCATTTCCAGTTCAACGTTAAAGGATTGCCTGTGAACTAACTATGATGAGTCAGTCGATACTCCTCTCTTAATATCTGTTCTGCTGTCCTGCTTGCCCTTGGCAGTAATAATACTTCCTATCAGTTGTTCAAGTTTTCATTCAACAGAGATTCGTATACTAGTTGAAGGTGATCGCTTTAGCAATCAACTGCTTTTCGAAATACTCGCAAGATAAGATAAGATAAGGGTATCTAAGTGTATTGAAGTGCTCATTTTTGAAAGTTAAAGAAACCTATAAGTCACAAACCTTCAGCTGCTAGCAACCTTCGGTGATGCTCACTTTCCTCGGCTTTCGCTCGTTTTTTCGCCGTTGGAGTGCTATCCGGAGTGTCAATATCATCACATAACGATCTTAGAACAACCATATCTGCGTATGGTCTCTTCAGTGATTCTTTTTGGCGTTTACCCGTCGAATAGCATCGCGGCAAAGAGCCTGTTGAGTTTTCATTACAGTTGGTTGGCGAACCAGGCAACGAACTGCTTTCTCGATCGGCCGAAATGGAATTCTCGCATGTGGTCGTGCACGGTGATTGTGCTACCTGTAATTTTATTTCTCTTATAGCACACTTCTATAGAGATTTTACTCTCTATCTGAGCTTTATGTGGGTAAAATCCCATTTGCAGATCAGTTCTATTTCGCAGCGTACCGCAGGTGAAAGCAATAAACCAACTAGGAAAATATGATTTATGTTTAGAGGGGAGGGAAATTATTAATTTGCATCACATCAAAGATAACTAAGTCCATATAAGGTAGCTCTGCGGTTGATATGCACGTATGAATTTGAGCGAACTGCACACGTAAGACGCAAACTCCGTACATTGCAGCTAACAACGTTATTGCTCATGCAACTGATAATATTGTAGAGGTATTCAAAATAATTTATCGTAACGGTCTTTACATTTTTTTTTGCGAAGCATTTCACTTTTCATAAGAAATGAACAATATGGAAGAAGGGAGGTTTACAAAGAAATAGTCTATGTAAGAATGCATTCTACAGTTGTATGCAAAAATGCATTATATCCCTGCATGCAGAACTTGCAGCATAATCCCACCTCAGTTCCAGATTTTGCTATATAAGCGTTCACCTCAAGAATGGTAGATAGGCGGATAGAGAGTTCATAATTTATAAATACTGCTTCTTCTTAGATTTTTCTATCTTTTTGTATCAAAATTAGTGCGAAGGAAGTGAACTTTTCTTGATTTTATAATATATGGATTTTTTCTACCAATGCCCTTGAAAATGTTGAAATTTCTGACGTTTCTCATAGTTATTAGAAAATCCATTAAGTTTGATTGGGAAGAGACCACAAGAAGAACGATAGGTTTCCATAGAAATGTTCTCAAAAAATTGAAATAAACTAAATTTTAAGCTGCAATATGTAACCCTTCATGTAATCGCTAGGTTCTTCTTAGTGGCAGGCAATCGAAACGGATTCACCGATCAGAAATCGGCGAAAATATTTTCGAAAGCGTTAGAAAGAGCATCCGCATCTAGCGAGTGTCGTAATAGATTTTTCACATTGTGTACGTCTTCCAGAGTTTTGCGCATACTGATGTATTTCTTTGCACTTGTTGTGTTCGAATTTCTGAGAAGCGCCTATGAGGTTTATTTTCGAGGGGAAGAGAGGGAAAACGCGCATTGAACTTTCGCATGGAAGAGTCGAGGGAAGGGCACTGGTAAGCATCGAATTTCAAAAAAAATTTAAGGCCGGAAGAGTATGTATATTGTAGCGGAAGATGTGTGGGGGAAGGGGAGGGAGCACTGATCAGCAATTGTTTCTAGAGGGACTCTGAATCAACTTTCCTGATATTTGTTGATGGCATTGCTACAGAATGCATCAGAAAGCGTTAATTAGGGAAGGATTTCGAACAAAAAATTTGTAAACAAGTTTGTAAAGGTGTTATCAGGAATAAAAAATTTTTTGAGTTAGCCGAGGTGGAAAGCTTATCGATTTTTCGAGAGGGTTTTATGATTAAAATGAGCTCAAGCGATAGTTTTTATTGAATAAAGTAAATGAAGAAATATTATTGGATATTCGCCAGGTGCGTAGGCACATAAAAAATCGATGTTTAGAGAGTTTTTGTCTTATTGAATGTCATAGAGACAAATTAGTCGCAGATCTTTAATTTCCTCTCAAGACAAATGAAAGCGGATTTGAATATAGTGGAAAAAATTAGAAGATGAAAAAAAAATTAGAAGATTTTAGTGATTTACTCGAGTTATGAAGTCCAAATAGGTCAAAAAGTTGTCGAGTTGCACTCAAAATTTGTCGGTAAATTTTATTATTTCGGCTAGACAATTTGGACAAAATGCGGAACGATGAACTTTTGAATTGCTTGAAATGTAATGAAAAACAGGATTTTTCAATTTCGGCATTAATGCTTCTTATAAGTGTGGCAAACTGGTTTTTTTAATGGTGAATAGTGAGCAAGCTGCGTTCATGAACATCCACAATGCGAATGGGGTAGGTAAGTTCATTTGAATGAGATTTTCACTGACAGCAATTTGCAGTCATACGCTGCACTCAGAGTACAGTTTCACTTACCAGAGCCGTTTGCGACGTGACAGCACTATTGTGAGCGATTTGTGCGAGTGATGCGACGGCCGTGTTTGGCGTAAGTGTTGCTAAAGTTCCTAAACCACTAACTTGTGGTTGAACCGGTAGATGCGATGCAAGAATGTCAAGAGTAGAGGTGGATGGTAGAAGATTAAATGGTGATTGCACTAAACCGGCAGCAGCGGCGGCCATTTGCATTTGCAAGAGCATCATATCGAGGGATGGTGCATATTGTGGTCGTGAAGGTGCAGTCGATGTAATCGGGTTACCAATCGCCCGAATTGGCGAGAAAGCAGACGTTTGACGTTGTGGTGAAATGACACGTTGCGTCGTAGTTGTTGGTGAATTTTGAAATGCAGATACAATTGAGGGAGGAATATGAGCATGAGCTAGTGTAGCACTAGCTAAGAGACGTTCGGCCTCAGAAACCGCTGTAGGAGGTAGCGCCGCTAATAATGGGAAAGCAGCAGCGACAGCATTAGCCTGTTGCTGACTCTGTTGTTGTAGTTGGTTTTGCATTTGAATAGCCAAATAGGCAGCTTGCAAGGCGTTCGTATCTAACGTAGGTGCAACCGACATATAAGCACCGTTACCACCACCACCTGATGGACTTGTAGTTCGCCCGGGTAGATTGCTGGCATCCATTCAAATGCTCGGCGGATGTCGCTTTTCCACTCTGCGAATAGAACTGTACTCGAATTGATGAATAACGATAATTTCTGCAAGAACGATTCGGGTATTTAATTAAAGCGGAAATCGTCGCAATAGCACCTTCGTAATTCTAGCTTTAATGCGTAATAAAGGAAAATCTGCTCAATCGATAAGCCGCAAAGAATGTTGCTGAAGATGAGTAAAGGTGTGCAGCTTACAGATGTTAGCATGCATCATAGCACCCGTGCTTCTCATCAGCAATACTGTCCTCGTAACATCGACCCTAAAGTGATGTGCCTCATAAAAAATATTAGCATCTGGACTCGTGCCATTCTCTTTCTAGCAATTCTATGAGCGTAACAGGTAACGGCAGTAACATAATAGAACAAATCGATTTTGATTTATTATCAGCATAGACAAGTTGTTGCATTATCGTTCTAAATGGCATTGCTTAATTATTGTTGTGCTAATTTTTCAAGAATCGTCCGACAAAGTGAAGATCGATTGCTCATAATAAGAAATAAGGAAAAATAAAGGTAATACTTTTTAAAGGTACGTAAAATGCATCAGAAAATTCGATTCTGAAACAAATGAAGTGAAATTCAAATGATATCCTCATATGCTTATGCAAGGATTCGTAGAATGTGACGCTTTAAGTGGAAATTCGACGTGATAGTAGACCACTCTAAGCTAATGTAGCATATAAAATTGTTCAACGAGACAAGCATATAGGTAGAGAAACAATTCGAAAGAAGAGAGCACAAGTAAGTGTGGAAATGAGACGCAACGCACACACCACTGCGTGCTCTGCACCTCTCGTTGAATAGCCTACTGCTCTATAGCTGTGTTGGCTGTATGTGTGTGTGTGTGTGTGTGTTTGTGTGTGTGTGTGTGTGTGTGCGCCACTCGCTCGCGTTGCACGATGACGATTGGAATGCGTCGTCAACAACAAGTTCATGTTAAGTGCAGTGTGCCACGATGAGAGCGCCTATCGATCAAAAGAAAATACGCACAATTTCTGTAAGCAGCATAACTCTTTTAAATTATACAATGCCACATGGCTGTCACAAATATTTCATTCATTCTTATTACCGATATTTCTATACATCAGCTGGTGCAGTTCTTTTGCACTTGATCGGTACAGTTCATTTGCACTGCACTGGATTGGCCATATGATATATTTCATTGCGTTTTACCGATACGGCAAGCACATATCCGCTACCTGGCATTCCAGTATTAATTAATTAACCTCATCGACGTATAACCTGGTGCATCACTAGCACGATATCAAAATCCTACCGAAAGGACAGTTTAATATTGCAAATGATGCATCTACAACAGCTTTATTTTGGTATGAATGCAACAAAAAATATGCAACGTCATCACCGGCGATGAACTTTGCGGTGTTATTGCTAGTGTTGAAAGAAATAGCGTTTTTTTTAAAAGTTGAAGAATGTCATTCAAATGTCAACGATAGCAATATTTCGATTCATCAATACACCTACTGAAATCAAGATGGAAAAATATTCGTTCTTTTTTTTTTGTTTTAAGCCTCCATCAGTGCATTTTTGAGTGATCCGAAAAGAATTTTTTTTTTTGTCCGAAAAATTCGAAGTAAAAAGAAAACAATTTTTACAAACTCGGGTTTTTCTCCGACTGAGTAATTTGTCAGTATAAATGACACAAGTGGAGTTTCATCAACCATCAGAGTTTCTTTTTTTTTTCAAATTTCAGAGTGAGAATTGGAACATTTCAGAATAAGTCCCTTTGGATGCAGAAATATGAAATTTTCTGTAGAAACCTCCGATTCGAAAACCTCTGTAGATCAAAAATACAATCGATCACTCTAATTGTCGGGAAGATGGAAGCAAAGAAAGTGAAGAATGAAAATGTGTGAAAATAGGACGAAAAAAAGAGCAAGATTTGTTGCTAAATTACTGATAGGCGAACACAAACGAGCAACGCCGCCGATCGCGAACACTTCTCACCGTCAAATGGCGAATGAAGTTTTTTTTTCTGGCAAAAGTGCAATGATATGCACCGATATGGGCATTATCCGTGCCACACAAATCATCCGTCGTTTGTGATATGCTGAGCTTGTTGATGAACAAACCAAAAAAAACTATACACACTGGTGAATGTACTTTAGTGATCGCGGTCGACGCTCCCTTAAATACGGTAGGCAGTGTGCAACTCGCAAGAAAGTGGCGCTTTGCAAATGCGAGGCGTTCGTCGACTAGCGCCACTCGTCTCAAAGGCAGTACTGCTGCTGTCGTTGAAGGACGTCAGAGGTTTAGATAGGACTACACGCAAACGTACATCGGGTAGGAATACAAGAGTGGATGATGGATGCCGCTGCTGAGGGGCAAGGAGGTCCGCCCGGCCGACTGCCTGGCTGGCTTCCGTGCGCTATGTAATCAACCTATGTAAAATCTCCGCCCATTTTCACTATGGTTGCCGCACATCGTGAATTGCTCGTTGTATGGTACACTCTCTCATCGGCTGCCTGCATGATCGGCGATGCTCGCCTAGGACCCGTGCGATGCGCGTGTCGTTCTTGTACGCGCTAGCCGTTGTTCCTCAAGGGCCGGATGCACTTTGCGGCGTTCGTACTCCGTGTTGACGAGAATCCAGCAAGGCACGCAGGCGGGGCAGCAGTGTCGTTATCTGCTACGGGAAACTGAGTTGGCATGCGAGCTCGACTTGTGATGCATATCGTCGTGATTGTTGGCGCTTCATCTTCCTGCTGACGATTTGACAGCACCTTCACTGAAGCCCTGCCAAAGCACCAATGCCACAAAAATACACTGCGCGTAAACAACACTGCAGCATATCGTCGTCCTCGGAGTAAGAGAGACCTTTTTTGCGAGTTGAACAATTTGCACCTTAGAAGTTTACAGTTTCGAAAAAGATGGAATACTTGACAGTCAGGCTGACATGGTATGCGCTTTTCGCAACTCCGTTCATCAAATCACCCGGCTGCAGCAGTATTCGAAAAGCAACAGAAAAGAGAGACTACCTGCCTCTTTTCGTGCACGACGAGTTTGTTGCAGGATCTCAACAAAAAGTTTGATTGTGGGGTGCAGACGATGGAGCTTAGGACAGCCAGGACATGGTCTGAGGTTCATGGCATCTTTAAGTGTCGGCAACTCCAATCGCCATTAGTTTTTGATAGGATGGCAAGACGAACTAAACCTCATCCCATGCTTCTGACTCTCAACTGGAGGCAACTAGAACAGACACACACACATGCATGCACCCACTTAGCACCACGATATCGCTTACCAAAAATGACATCAATGTGTTATATAATAATGAAGAATTTTTGTGGTCAAAATAGGCATATTTTAACCGTAACAAACAACGGTGTAGTGGAGTAGGAGGCGAGGGATTGAGACAGATATCACTATATCGATTTTTTCCAGATCAGAAAATCGATTACTTCCGGATTCATTTTGAGAGAAGAAAGGTTTAAGGCGCTTTTTGGATTCGTTGAATTTTCAAACGCTTTCTCGATTTCTTTTGCATTGATCTTTTTCGAAACAGCTCTAATTTTCACTATGTAATGAGCCAATTTCAGCATATGACTGAATCGTAAAGTCAATAGAAGAGTTGGAGCGGTAGATTCACGAAGTCGCATCTACTCTATTAGAAGAAAGTAATAGAGACTTTTCAGTTTTTATGCATTTTCTATCATTGCTTCACATGAGATATGCCACCGCAGGTACTTAGTTGGTATTCCTTGTTTGGTATGGTAATTATACAAAGGCAATTTAAGTAATATAATATTCAGCGTGCTTTAAGTTTGTGCATAATGCACTTCAGTACACTATTGCTACTATTTTGGTTGAGGTCATCGACCAACACATTGAAAGATTTTGCGAAGAAATTCCATTCTATTAGATGCCATCAAATAGCGCAGTTTTTGTTGAATTTTATCCATATAATGATCAAGAAATACCATTTCCTAAAATACCAAAAAAAAGAGTGATTCGAAATGATAGTGAAAAGAGCAAAACTGAGAAGTCGTTTAATGTTATTTGTGCAATTTTCGCACATATTTTTGCAATTTTTGCTTTTTTTTTTGCGTCTCTGTAGAACATCGGAAGCATTCCTCTTCGTATACGATTTACACCGTTTACTGCTGTCATTTTTTTTTTTTTTGCAATAAAACTGCAAAAAAATCATAAATTCTTGTAGAGATTTTTTTGTCAAATTGCAATTTTTAGATCATTCTTTTGAAATCTTTCCTGTCCAAAATGTTTAGCTTTCTTGGCTGAAACGATAGTGAGATAATTAAAATCATCGAAATGTAGAGTTGATAAGTGAGCGAAAGCGTATTTTACTCGTTTCATGAAGTAAATTAAATGCGTAGCTTTAAATACGGCAAAATACTTCGTTGATATTTGCAGAAATTTCTGTCGAAATTATTTTCCACACTGTCATCATTGAATATTTTAAAGGGATTTCGAAGTGTGCCTGGGCGCGAGAATGGTTTTCGGGTTCATCAAAGACTTAAGAGAAATCATCCCTGATGAGGACCACTTTCTAGCCTGTCTTATTTTGATAAGATTTGCCATATGACAATGCTAAAGCGAATATAAATGTCACACTTTAGTGTTTCGAAAACGCTGAATGTTTTGAAAAATGGAAGTAAATAAAAATATAAAAGTTTTTGTCTATGATTTCATCATTTTGAGTTTGGAATTGATCACCTTTACATATACGCAGTTGTTTCATTAAAAATTTTCATTAAAAGATGTTTAGGTAATTGTAAACCAGTAGTTCCAATATATTTAATTGATGAAAACATTCCAAATGTGAGACATGTTATCGAAAAGAGGGGTAGGTTAGGCGGGGATTTAGTTGTGGGTGCGGAGGGAATGGGGAGCGGTGTTTTTTCTAATCTCCAGAAATTTGTTAAGTGAAGAGAGAGCAGGCAGTTAGGGAAAGACGAAAAAGTGCCAGAAACAGTGTGCGTCTCCGCTTCACGAAAACTTTCTGCCTATACTCGGAGAGCAAGATTGAGAATTTCACTTCTCCTAAGAATGGAGATTGAGAAATAAACGAAACGGACTTGGTGCTGGAATTGGAGTTTTCTCTGTAGATGCTTTCCTCTTAGGAGATCTGAGATGCAACATGCTTCACAATTTAATTTGAAAGAAACACGCTTCAACTCTTGAAAGGGTTCGTGAACGAGGAGTAAGAGTTGCAAATTTTTGCGAAATATCGTGTTGAAGAATGAAGCGATACCCTTAGAAGGATTGTTGAGCATGCGGGATGAAGTTCTACGAGGCAAAGGGTATCATCAGCAATGAATCTATCAATAATTGCTGCTGAATTTAGTGTGACGTAGCCATTCGTTTGGACGAGCGGATCGTGCGGCGCATTTCCTTCTTTTTTTTCAATGTACTTTCTCATGCAATCCGCCACTCAACTGCTAACAATAAGTTACTATTTAAAGCATCGTTTCGCTATTCATTTACAGGGGATCTCTTCAAAAAATATTACGCTACCTCGTATGACTTACAGCTATCACTATGGAAGCTAGCTTTTGAATAAAGTTGTTGCTCTTTTCCCTGTGCTTTGTAACTGCAGTTAGGATATCACTGAAAAGCAAGTGTTCTGTCTAGGAAACTTAATCATGGTGTTTTGCTAAGGTTTTGTGCTTTCAGGTTGATGTTTTTGATTCTGTTGTTTTTGTCCTAGGCTCAGTCAGTTCGTAGGGCTGCTGATGTCTATGTAAACGAATTTATATATACTCCAAGCTTATGGGCAGAGTTATAGAGCGGAATGGGCGTCTTTTTTTCTATCATATGCTGGGGAAGACCCATCGTATATCGACTACAGACCCATTTTTGAGCCCACTGACGCGAGTCCTATCCAATGGGCTGATGCGTTCGATAATTTTGAAGATAAAATCCTCGAATATAAAGTGGATATGAGCTTCGAGATCGCGGAAAAGTTTTTCTGCGGTATGCTGTCGAATTCCTGGAGCACGATGTAATGATTCCACTTTACAAAGATTGCCTATGACACCGATTCAGTGGAGGCGAGTTCGGCATGCAGCAACTATGACGAACGGGTCTACAGTTCATCAAGATAAGCGTTTCATGATTTGAATAAATCATCAAATCTGAAAGCCATTTTGTTGTCGTAGATAAACGATATGATTTTTCGAAAAAATATCCGAAAGTTTTCAAAGAAAGCTAAAGTAGTCTAGCACGGCACCGAAAACTTTGAAAAAGCGACGCGAAACTTGAGCTGTGGGTGAGAAGGGTGGGTGTGGGGGGGAGGGGGGGGAGGGAGGGGAGAGGACTTCTTTCTCTCTATAGCTACAAGAATACATATGCATAGATTTACGTGCATAGAAACACACGAAAACGTGATCTCTGATGCAGGAAAATGCTGTTTAAAACAGAAACGAGAGAATAGATTTTTATAAAGAAACTAAGTTATAGAACGCACGTTTTTGATTCATTTGTGTTTGTGCGCATCCACTTTGATTGAAGTCTTCAAATAGGATGACATTAATGTCATATGCAATCACGTGATTGCTTTCTTATAGATTTGCGTTTTATTTGAAAATGTTACATTAATTACTACTTACACATCCGGTAACATTCATTAATTGCAATTATTTGCAAAGGTGTTAGATATCGCGACTTCCCTCCTTGTGTAACCCTCCCAGGGGTTGCATTAAATTTTGGCTTTAACATTATACTTCCACTATGGGCACATCCTCAGAGGAGCTACCGTACATTAAAAAATTTTTTTTATCGGTGTCTTTGAAACGACTATTATATATATATATATATATATATATATATGGTGTATAGAGTTCACTTTCGAACTATAGAGTACACAACTACATTATGTTGCATTCACCGTGTACTTCATGCGTTCGATAGTTGACTTATATCAGACATTCTGTATTCAAGAATTTCTGCGTTAATGACTGCAAATGAGCTGATAGTCTACGCAATTGGTTGGGGAAAGTGGTTATGCAATAACAATTTATGATTGTCTTATATGCTCAAGTTGTGCATTTGTGTACTTCAGCAAAACGTCATCTGTACTATTGTTCCCCTCGCAGTGTTAGTGATGTCACATTGTATGTAGTAATTTATAAACTAATAGAAACACGAAGTTGTTGACGTCACCCAGTGATAAGAATCATAATTGAATTACCATAATAGTGCAGTAGTGGCATTCTGTGTAGTACATGAATTGATTGGAACAGGAACATGAAGGAATAGTTCATAATTATGAACATGTCGAGAATTTCATTGTGGAATTGGTACGAAAATATTTTTGTTTAGATGTCGTTGATTTGTCTAAATTTATTACCTCACTTGTATCGCTAGATCAGGAATATTTTAATCGACTATATCCTCGACGATATGATGAAGTGGACGTATTAGATGATTTTGAGAAACACCTAGCGTTATAAGGGTCTAGTAGGTGATTATGGAAGTACTGTATCGCCAAGAATTAAAGCACCCATCCACTTCAATGTCTCCTCCTGCCATTTGAACATTATTTCAGAATCTACAGAAGGAAGAGTAGCCTTCATTTTGCCATCTCCTTTCTCCTTAGTAAATTACAATTCGATGCTGTAACCTGCCAGAATTCTGGAAAGAAAAGTAATCTTCCGTACATAACCACTACCCTCAAGTGACTATCCTTCCGAAGTGGTGAGAAGTCTATAACCACTGAGGTTTTATTCGAAGTGTCACAGTAAGTGCATAGCAGTTGGGTGACATGCGTAAAATGTTTTCCATTGCGCAATTTTCATCCTTTCCATTGCTAAAGTGGTTATTTTAAAATTGGATGTAACGTTTATTCACATTGTGTATTCAGACCGTTGCATCTGATATCAGCAAAAACTTTTTGGTAACTTTTGAACTGAATTGCTGACTTTCTTTTCAGGAAGATAGCCCACTTTATTTTTACAAAAGTTTTTTGCTTTATTCATTTCAACTGTGCAATCTCTCAGTCTTCGGGGAAATTTTGGATGCTTTATGTGAATGTTTATGGGCAATTTCGTGATGATTGTATGACAGCATCGTTGATGATGTTAACATCTATTCTTTTTTCCTTTACCAATCCCCTACTCCTCTCCTCCATCGTCCTCTTCTGTCCTCCAACGTGGCGGCATTTGTTCTATAAATATACCCCGCAAAAAATTCAACAGACGATTGTCATCAGATCTTTTCACTTTGCATCTTCACGCGGGCATCAATGGCCTAGTTGTTTATCAAATTTTCAAACGCTGCGCTGGCAAAAAAGTGCATCATAATAGGAAGAGGCATAAAGGAGTATGTGACACTCTCGATAAAGGAAGCAAAGCCTGTCTGATACTTTTCAAAAGCTAGCAGAGGGTAGAATATATGGGAAAAGAACAGAAATTTAATGAAATTGATCGATCTTCCGTTTATTTAGAATTGCTCATTTGTCAAGTAGCTTTGAGGAGGGATCAGATCGAGTTCTTATTTCTTCGTTTACCTCTTCGTCGTTTTCACGGTTATGGGAAAAAGCTACCACACTGACCTCATTGAAAATTTCAGTTTGATTTCTCTAAGCTCTTCCCACCGCGTGAAAATCGCGAAATTGCAAATGAAGATATGAAGTTAACCTAGCTAAAATCGAATCATGAAGTGTGTAATGAAATGGGTCTACAGCCTTTAGTAGGAGTTGAATTGTTTGCTTACTTATCAACGTAGAACTGCATTTGATCTCAAATGCTCACCATCATCTTCTCTACCCTGACTGGTTCTATGAAATTTACGACCGACTATAGTTTTATTGAAAACCGTATCGTGATTGGAAACTGTTGTAATAGTTAGTGGCAGTATTGTTGTATGGAGATTCTATTTCTCCAGTTTCACTGCATTTATCCGAATTTCCAATTCTTGCTCCACTGTTGCCTGTATCCACGTGCGAATGAGTTTCATCAAAAGCGCTATCGAGATCATAGCCGTTATTGAATGAACGATGAGCACTTTGTCCGTAGACAGGGACGAACATGGGATTTCTAAATTTCCGAGCTAGTGCTGTGCCATTGAGCTATAGCGGATGCTTTTACCTGCCCTTTATTTTTTTTTTTTTTTAGGTCCAATCAGCTCTAATGCGTACGTAATGCACTACGCGTGGTAAGTGCATTACGCCAGCAATCAGACTAGAGTTGATATTAGCAGGGTATAATGCTCTTAAAAATACATGGTTAACATCACATGTTACATCGAACATGAGTAATGCGGAAATGCGTTCATCAGGCTTGTTGCAGCATATGCGCACTGGAACTGACGAGACCCAAGCAAAAACATGTAGATAAATAGTGGTATGTGAAAGTGTCTGCGATAGCTTAGTGGTAGAGCGCTGATCCGGCAAGCGAGAGGTTCCGAGTTTGTCCTTTTCATGGAGTAAGTTTTCATCGGTCATTAGAAAGTGGTTAATGTCTGAGTTTAAGTCAGACCAAATGATATTACATACGATGGTTTTGAGACTGACCGAAGGAATAGAATAACTCGTCGATCTTAACTTATGAATGGAACAATCCTTTGAGAAGGTCGTCAAAGAATGTTCGTTAAGAATTTAGGAAAGTATTGACTTTTATCTCCTATTACTGCTATTTTTTAAAACATCTTTTTCTATAGAGCTATAAGACCAGTGAATAAAAAACGATTACACATAACTGCTTCTCTATTGACTTCTGCACTTTCTGCGTTAAATATTTGCGCTCTGCAAAGATCTTAATCGGAACTCTTTATAGGGCATTTTATTTACAATCGTTTTATTGCTATCATATCGATTTGCACTATTGTTTCATTATCAGATCACTCCATAATCGATAATCAAAGTGCAAGGTAGCGTATATTGTATTTGATCATTGATCCATTATATCATAAAATAAATTTTATTTCATATAATTGGTTAATATTTGCGAGCAGATCATCGTGATTTATTATCTTCGGTTTTATATAGCTTATTAATGAGGATACAGCTGTGCTAACGTAAAATTCTGCTGTGTCATTATAACTTTTACAATACACATGTGGATATGTCTGTCTGTTTGTCGGTTTATGCCTCTCTCTCTTAGCTAACTAATCAAAGGGATCTTTCATGCATTTTTTCCATATATGATTAAAGTTCGACCGTTTAATAACCGATTTAATTTACTTGACCAAGAAACTAAAATGCATTTAAAGTTGAGCTCATGTCTTCACTTGCATGCATTACTTCTAAGGTAGCAGCATAAATAGGAGACAAGCATATCTTCAATTAAAATAGCTCCGAATCGACAAAGTTGAGCAATTTCAGCATCAAGTAAGGATCGTTCATTAGGCCTTTGGTGAACGGCTTAGCCACCTTCGAATTCTTGAAGGTAGAGATTCCTCGTGTTTGAGGAGAATTTCAGTGGTAGCAGAAGTTTATGAATTCTTCAATGTTGTTGGCAGCGCTTATAGAAGAAACGTCGTTCTTGCTTCCTCTTCTGCTCCTCTTTCGTCCTCTTCTCTCTTTCAAATGCGGCAATGTTTTTTGACAGGTAAACAAGGTTTCCGTCGATGATCGTTTGCAGAAAAGTGCAATTCATTTTTTTCAACATATTTGCACTTGATGCTTTCACTCTAAAAGCTTTATAGAGCACTGAATATGCAACTGTGGGGAAACTTGTGCAAATGCGAAAAAAAAAAATTGAATAGTGGGAAAATGCATTGAAGCATTATTCTTGAGATGCTAATAAAAACTCATTAGCATTGCTGCGATTTGTTATTGTTGAAATGTTTCGTTAAACGAGTAACGAACTTGCAATATGAATTGAGAAAATTTACCGGAAATAAAACGATACGCTTGGTTAGATAAGATGGAAATTATAGGATGATGCATTTTTCGAATCGACTGCGAAAAACGGAATCTTGTTAATATTCCCTTTTTTTCCGGTGCAAAAGGAAAAGCTGCAAATAATTGTTAGAAGGAATAATTGTAGACTTGTAATTCGTATTTCGAAATTTACATTTATTTCACTCTTTTTATGTTGCATATGCAATTTGTTGCTTCAAAATTATTCATTACTTTTGTTTACGCGAAAGAATGAAGATCATTTATGTTTTTATCAGATCATTTGCCTAACGCTAGATTTGGCGTTCTTCTTTTGGTATTGCTGCTTGAAATAACACTCTCATAGATTGAGAAAGCACGTAATATGACTCGCTTTACGAGCGAATGTCTAAAAGTGCATTCTGCGTACACGGGTGGTTAGGCGCTTTCGCTCAGGCAGCCGGTTGTCAGAAAAAAAAGATGCCAACATTGCACTTTTGCAATCGGTTTTGTCACGTGCGGTGCTCACTTGCCATTCGTATTAGTCGTTATTTACACATTTGAGAATCACCTCGGCGCCATTTTGCTCGAAGAGAGAGTACATTTCACAATCGTTATGATTCTAAAGGGCTGAACAAGTATACGCCTATTCCTTTCGATAAAAAATATTCTAAAAGCAAAAAAGTGTACCCAGTTCGGTTAATTTTCTGTTGAAAGTTTTTATCCACTAATCCATCTCCATGTTTCGTTACTTTCCTAAAACCTCTCGCTTGCCAACAGGCGTTTTATGCTAATGTATAAGAAAGTACTAAAATTAACGTCATATGCGTTTCATATGAAGGAAAGAAATCTCGACATGCACGTCAGTATCAATATGCGTATCGTGTCAGAAAGAGTGGTGCAACGAAAGCAAACGAAAGAACCCTTTATATAGTGGTTTTGTACACGCGGCAGCAGTTGCCACTTTCATTAATTCATCTTGCTTTACACAACTGACTAACTGCTGCAAATTGGCCATTGAAAAATTAACTTTTGAGACGAACCCGGCCGACGGTACCAGTGGAATAAAATTATGTTGCAAATTTTCTGATGCATTTGAGTGCCAATAACCGACATATTGCTTTTTAAAAAGATTTTCGAAAGGCACTACGCTTGTAAGGTGGTAAACGGTTTTTATACCATCACTGAGATGGGAGAAAGCGAGAAAAATGCGTCGTGAGAAGTGGCTTTACTATGATTCTGGAGAATCGTTTAAGGCTGTCATGCCCTGATTGTTTCGAGCGCACAATTTGCAGCAGTACTTTGTTTAAGCCATCCAACGTTCTTTATTGGGTTATCTTTGCTTATTGTTTATTGCTTGTCCGTTTATCGAAAGGAGCACTCGAAAGTGGATTGGTGGTCCTTGCGCATCTACCGCAAAAGCTTCTTCGAGGTCCGGGTGAAAACGCACTGCGTCGATCGCACTAAAGCCTTCCAGTCGATTTGCTGAACATCTGAATTCACACTGTTTTCGTCATCCGGCTCGTCGAAAGTCGTGCTGTTGGCTAAGCATTGTCGCATATGGATCGCATAGTCGCTAAAACCTTCGAAAATTCACACCTTTGAGGACCAGTGATATGGGATCTGCTTCGTCGAATGTGGGTTCCAATTCCACTATATCGCTTTTCGCAGTGAGTGCTTAGTCTGCCATCGATGCGGTTGAAAACCTCTTTTTCGGAAATCACTGTATTTTGCTGGATTGGTCATTCAGAGTCAAGGAAGTACTTATTTTGCATCGCTTAGAAATGCGTTTGAATTCATTCGGGACATTGTTCACATTTTCTTCGAAATCAGTGTTGGACGGTTCGATCTCACGTATCACACGAAACAAGCGCCTACAGGATGCGTGGGCATTAACGTTGAATAGAAGGAAGTTGCGGTTAAGGTGGTGGTTTGCTGCTTGTACTAAATCTTGCTGGTTACGCTTCCCCATGTCTTGATTAAAACAGCACAGCCATGGATACGGATTCTTGAGGTCAATTTACCTATCGTGATGGGCGCCCCCGTGCAGTCAAATCACTTCTCGCAATTCATTCATTCTCCAGTATAGCGCTCTTCGCATCATCACGTAACGGACAAGATGTTGTGCATGAAGCGCTTTCTGCATAGTCTACCAACAATGACAATAGCTGGCCACCATCATTCTGTGGAACCAGCCGGAACCAGCTTGAACGTCGATTCGAGAATGCGATTAAATAGGTGCGGCACTTCATGAATGTTTCTAAGACATCAAAAATTATCACGCTACCCATCTTATCAGCAATACTAATGAAAGCGTTTTGCGCCTAGTGTAGCCTCCGAATTGAAGTCGTGAGCATCTCTAATCGTGAATCGGTTACAGCTATTGTTACAGTGAGCGCGCATCCGCGTTTTGTCAGTTGTATTCCTCGATTTGAAAGAGTACTTTGCCACCGAAGAAGTT
Source organism: Baylisascaris schroederi (assembly GCA_006503575.1). Classification (NCBI taxonomy): domain Eukaryota; kingdom Metazoa; phylum Nematoda; class Chromadorea; order Rhabditida; family Ascarididae; genus Baylisascaris; species Baylisascaris schroederi. The sequence goes on from QEWY01002726.1 coordinate 858,446, forward strand.
GCGCATTTGTATTTCAAATACAGTTTTTTTCCCTTGCAATAACAGCTCTAACAGCTACTTCTATTTCAACTTCATCGCTTTTACAAAAAATCAAACTCATTTATCGCGGAATTGTTGTCGCCAGTCCATAATGTCAGTATCTTTCTGCGAATTGTTAGTACTTTTGCAGTTCTCTCCTGTCGCACATTTGTTCACGGAAATTTGATAGCCAAATGTCAACTGCGATCATTTCATACTTATCCCCTATCGATTATAGCATTTAGCCATTCTTCACCAAACTCTTTCGATTCCTCATTCCTCACATTGTCCTTCTTGCTGGGGAACAAAGCCTTTCATCGGTACTTCTCTTATTTGCATCACTTCAGTACTTGATGTTGACGGAAGTGACAGTCACTTTGTTTACAAAGAGGATGAGATACCCTTCTCTTCCTATTACAAGGAGAATGCCGCAACTACTACGAGACGCTGTTTCGTCCTGCCACCGACACGTGCTTTCGCCAGCCATCCGTTCTTTGGTCTCAACATGTGGTAACTACTGGGCGTCATTAGATTCGCGCTCTTCTTCGACTGATAATGCAACACTGTGATGTTGCAGCGGAGCCTGCGCTTCATTCGAGTATCACCATTGATTCCTTATCTCCAATCCCGCATCACTGCGCTTCATCCTTCTAGAAACTATGATGTCGAAATCTGTGGTTCTTTTAATATGGAAGCTTAAGGAAATGGCCTGAAACGTTGCTTAGCTCTTCTTACGCACCTTTCAGTGTATGCTTTCTATTTGACTAATTCAACACCTATCCATTAAAGCTAATTTTTGTAATTTTCAACGATTTGTCGTAGTTTGTTGTAAGCTCACTGCACTCTCACAAATGATGCACTAGTTTCCCCCATCACTCTTAGGATTTCATCATCTCATTTGAACAGCTTATCGCATCTTGGATTTTCATGTCTCCTCACGTATCTTAGAAATGAGCTGTACATGAGCGTCTTATTGTTCCCATAGTTAAAGTCAATTCTGTCCATTCACTTGAAAACCAGGACAGCCTTCCGTCGTTGATCATTCGATTCGTTTGTTGACGGCAAGAGACACCAAGGTTTACTTACGTATAAATCAAATTGAACAACTAATCCGATCTAGTTGACTGCCTTTGCTCGCCTGGTACTCAGACGAACGTTTTGTCGAAATGGAGGTCGCATCCTAAACAGCTCGTTAAATTGGGCACATGTGACGAGATAAGCATGTTGAACGCGATAAATATCTGAGTTTATTGCGTGAAAGCAGCAATCTGTTTCATACGCAGCTACGCTTACTACACATTCCTTGTTCAAATAAGGTCGTTGTGATTCATACGGAGCGTCAACCGTGCACTGCTTGAAACAAAACATGCGTACCTTCCAGTGTCGATAGTCACATCTACAGTTCGTGCTGCCTCCGATGCTGAGATGATGCTTTCTATCCACGTTAAGAGCCACCATCGAATTGATCACCACTTTTCTTACCGAAGCAACCGCATAGCGAAAAGAAGGAAGCCATTCCACATGAGCAGCTTGTGCTGTGCTCTTGCCCCATGATTCAAGTGGCATTCTCTCTTATGCTTGAATTTTTGTTGTCCTCATCTGCACCCGCATGTCAGTTGTGCCCACGTTCCCATTAATGCACTTTTTTCCAAGCATCTACTATTCGTCCTTGCGAAATGTCACCTTTTTTCTTCGGCAGAGAGGATTCAGCAAATGAAGCCTACATTCTTTCTGTTGTCGCCTTAAATGTCACCTATTGTTGCGCTGTTTAATGCAAGGTTTGCTCGCGTTCACTCTCGCGGGACACCTTACATTCCATCAAAGATCACACTCAAATGCACAACTTTCCAATATCCATCTTTCAGATAATGAACGTAACACATCACACTGCAGCGAGTTCACGTCATTCCGCTTCATATTGGCAATGAGTTGCCACATTCCGATCAGTTGTTAGTATTTGTGAGGTGGGTCGATGAACGCAGAAAATCTAATCAAATGTAGAGATCAAATCTTTGATAACGGTCGTCAAAGTGATGCTTACTGTTAGCATTGGAGATGGACAAGACGATGCATCAGCGTGAAATGCTTTGACTTCGTAGAATATACTGTAACATGTTTTTTGGAAAACTCAAGTGCTTTATGTAGCCTATTGTAAACTCTCGCTCCAACCACGTATCAGTTCCAGTTCATACCAGTGGTCAGACATGTAGAGAAGGCGTGGAACGAAGTGAAATTATGTGGATACTCAAGTGAATGAGACCAGGGTGACCTGGGAAGAACGAGGGTTGGGAAAGGATGAACAGTGAAACTGTAACTAAGCTTCTTATTGGGGAGAGGAGACGAAGAGTTATTTCCAGTCAGACGTCTGGAATTAAAACTGGATTCGTGAGGTCTTTTTGCACTCCTAAAGGCTTTGCAAATTAAATTTCCAAGGCCGTTATACTGTAACATGTTTTTTGGAAAACTCAAGTGCTTTATGTAGCCTATTGTAAACTCTCGCTCCAACCACGTATCAGTTCCAGTTCATACCAGTGGTCAGACATGTAGAGAAGGCGTGGAACGAAGTGAAATTATGTGGATACTCAAGTGAATGAGACCAGGGTGACCTGGGAAGAACGAGGGTTGGGAAAGGAGGGAACAGTGAAACTGTAACTAAGCTTCTTATTGGGGAAAGGAGACGAAGAGTTATTTCCAATCAGACGTCTGGAATTAAAGCTGGATTTGTGAGGTCTTTTTGCACTCCTAAATGCTTTGCAAATTAAATTTCCAAGGCCGCTACGGCGGAATGCCGGTGCGTACCTGTACTCCGTCTAGTAGTTTGAACTCGACAGCCATCACAACTGCATTGCGGTATATCGTTACGCCGATCGGATGGCTAAGGTGACCTTATCAAGAAAGGAAATCTTTTGCAGATTTCTACGGGTGGTCGGATCCTCAAAATTTCAGTGCAGTGCTGGCTGTGCTCTATTTTGTGTTCGATTATTATAAAAACGCATATTGCACCAAATCTTCTGACATGCTTTTTCACATGTCTTAAAATGCCATTTTGTTTATTTAGATTCTTCGAGAAATTGGCTGCAGGATGTCTAGCACAAATTAATCGATCATGAAATACGAAAATTATTTTTTTTAAAAACTCGTCCATCATCATCATCGTCAGAAAAACACTGAATTCGTTGTGAAAATTTCTTGGCGAAGAAAGTGACGTTTGCTTTAGATGACAGCTGTATTTCTACGGAGTGAAAAAATCGTTGCTGAAATTCCGGATTGCTTGGATGCTTCATCAAATTGGTCATCTCGATTCCCTTTTATTATTCTCTTACATGGCATGCGTCATTAAGTGAACACTTTGCTATATATGATTTATAGGCATTGAGCGTGGGCAATTGTGCTTCACGTTTCATCACAAAAGTACATTCTTTAATGTCACATTTGAATTTTTATTTCCACGCTAGAACTTTCGTTTCTTAAGTCATCTGTCATCTTGAAGTATCATCTTCAAGTACTTCATCTTCGTAGAAACAGGTTTACGTGGCTTATCTTTATCGTCGATTAGTCAACAGTATGGCATCCTCAATGGTTGATATGGCGCTGATAAAGAGGTTAACTATTATGACTTGCAATGACGTCATATTCTTTTTTTTTTTTTGCAAATCTTTCACGGGAAAGCTATAGAGAAATTGGATGGCCTAGATGGTAGCGTTTTTGCATCCAGCCTACGGATGTTTGTAAGAACGAAATGTTATTTGTGCCTCGAATAATCCATTTTAATCTTTGAGTAATCTTGGTACTGTCTGTTTCAAAAATCATAACACAGTGTTACGATTGCATTATGCTGTGGAAGCATTGCTGATGAAACTTTTTCCGGTCATATTGAGCTGATGGGCGATACGCCAAAGTGAATCGTTAATTAGAAGTAAAAAGTAACGAGGTGATCTAATCAGAATTAAACAAAATACAGCAACACGCCAAAACCGGTAAAACCTCAACCCGACTTACATTACCAAAGCAGTTTATTTATGCCATGAGGATATTGCAGTTGAAGACGTTTCGATTCAGTATCTATGATTTTAGAGTGCTATTGGTATTAACGGTTTGTTGGTGGAATTAAAATTTCTATCATATTTTTTAAAAGCTTAGAAGATTTCTTCCCTTTCAAGCGCATGATATTTGTGAGGGAGAGGGCAAGGAGTGGGTGGAAAGAAGAGAGCATTTACTGAGATAAAAGTGCTGTAACATTCGAAGCTCTCTTGCATTCGCAACGCCAATGCTATGATGTTTAATTACAAAAAACGCTCGACAAACGCGTACCTGTCTAGAAAAGTTCAACGAGAGTGCTTTCGTTGATCGATGTTGGTTAAAGTATTTGAATTTTTGGTGTCGATGAAACATGTCGTCATGAGGAGCATTTTGCTCCATTCGTTCACGCTGTTTTTTTTTTTTCCAACAACGGTCATTTATAATATAGATAAGCAAAGAACATTCCATCCTGAAAGCAGCACTTAATTGTCCAGAAATCGAATATAATGCTGCAACTTCAACGTTTAACAAATTGCTATTTCACTTTATTTCATTTCACTTTTATTTCAAAGATCTGCGTATATTTTTGGCTCAATGATTGATTAATTTCCAATCGTTTCTACGAAATTCTGAAAGTTTTGCGACGGCATCGTGTCTGATTACGTTCAAATTGTTTGCGTTGGCTGATATTGTCCTACGCATATGTACATTCCACCCGATTGATCAGTTATCAGAAAATGTCTAAGGTGATTAATTTGCATATGCAAATTTTTCCACATAGCCATTTGGCGTGACAAGAAGAATGAATTTTTATGTTAAAGGTTTGTTAGGCTTTATAAGAGACACTTATTGAACCTTTCACCGCTGTTTTCAGATATTTCGAATAAGATATATATCTTTTTTCATTCATCTGAAGAATTTTTGAATACGTCGATATTGCGAGAACATATTGTGTAAACTGCTTTTTTTTGGAATTGTCTTTAAAAAGAAAAAAAATTGTGTCCGATTCATTCCAAAGTTTTTTTCTTCCTTTTTTTCGTAAAATTTATAAATTTCTCTAATAATTTCATTCATTTATCATATTAAAAGAATGCGATTACGACAAATTGTTGGCAAATTCGCTATAAAAAAAAAAACGAATGAATTTCCATCACTAGTCACTTGCATGTCGTTTCGTTTGATGAATTTTTTTGGCTTTTTTTCGTTAGCGCACTCTTCATATATTATTTTCTGCGCTCATTTTTCATTCTTTTATGTTGGTCACAAATAGCCTTTGATTAACTCAGATACATTCTTTGAGTTGTTGTTGTTGAGATTTCGATTCTCACAAATATTTCGCCGCATCATTCGTGAAATGTTTAGAGAATCCTGGCATATTCCACATCAAGTTCTAAACATTTAACATTCTTTTAGATATTTTCTTTTTTTCGGCAATTCCTTTAGAATGCCCAAATTTTTGAAAAGAAGATTTTTGCACATTTGTATTTCCAAATATCGCCAATTTGAGATCGTTTCTATTCATATCTATATATCTCTCTTTACAACAGATTTAACTCTGAACTATAGAAGCTTGAGATGCAAATCTTGATAGACATGATTTGCATAGTAATTTCGATGAAGGGCGCAATGTTTACTTTCTGGTCCATCACTGATCCACCCTACATCTACTTTCGGGTTGGTCCATCACTTTCGAAACGAATCGTAGACACTTAAGAAACTTGCAAACTCGCATACTCAGAGGTATTTTGCGATAGAACTAATCGCAGAATTTGAAAATTGCTGACCATTGAATTATAGAATATGTAGCCTTGAGGCATGAATGCCTTATTGCTCATTTTTATTATGTGTTGGCAGTTCATGAAGCTGTTCTATATGATGCTAATGTCAAAGCATATATTACTCTGAAGTGCTTTTGCATTCATTTTTGAAGGCTTTGCTTAGACCTTATCGAATTGTTCGGTGGGGAAAACAGATTGAAGCAAGCTATTGGCTTTTTTGGTTTGAGTAGATCAGGCTGCTGTTTAAAAACATTGCTGACGAATAGAAATTTCGGCTAATAAGTGACAACTCTGAAGTCAACCTGCTTGCAGAAGTTATTTTCTCATTTAATCACTGGATCTCTCATCATTGTTCATAATATCAATTTTGATATAATTAGTGGAATGAATTGACAAAATATTTAGGAAATAGCGCTTGATCTTTTTTATTTTGCCTTTCATCGAAGATCACCTCTACAGTACTCGTCCACCGCCTATTCCACATATATGATTGATTTCGTTGATCTATAGATAGCGATGCACTTTATGAAACTTTGGTGCAGCTGAAGGGATATAGTTGGGGGAAGGTGAACTAAGAGAAAATGTCAGTATTTATGTGCTTTTATAATTTCGGTGATCAAAGTGATCGGAATCATAAATCGCTAACAAATTGTAAAACATCGGCGATGATGCATTTTTATGTTCACGGATCTGAGCACTTACAAAATTCTTCGACAGAAAATTCATTTTTTTTCGTCTTTTACAACGAGATCAGTGATGAAACATGTACACATTTTTGATCATATTCATCTGATTTCGTAGCTGTTGGGGCCGGCTTTGGATAGAATTCCTTCGTTCTCTTCCGTCGCCCAGCTACTTCTCATTCGCCCGCTCCCATTTCTGTATTTCGTCGTCCCCGCCTTAGAGATTCGCTGTCTTCGTTTGCCCGAAGAAACGGAAATTTCGACTTGGTTGAGAGACTTAGCCAGACGCAGTTTAAAAAAAAAAATATTGCTTCACTTCATTTAATTTCGATGAACAACCAGCTTGCAGCACAAACACTGAATACTTTGAACATAAGACGACCACACAAACCTTTTACTGAATGGTCGTTACTGTTATGTCTTTTAAGAATTTCTTGGCTAGTCTTTTTTTTTTGTTTTCGCAGATTTCAATTTTTATTGTTGGAAACTTCGTTTTTATTCTTCATTGACTCTCATCAATGACGGGGAGGAGCTCACTAGCCAATGGCATGAATTTTTCGAAAGAAACGGAGATGTTCGGCTCGTTTTTTTTCGGCAGGAATTCATCACATTGTGGCTCATGATTTTAAATGTACTTATCATTCTATTGTTTTCTTTTTTTGAATATTTGTTGTCTTTTTCGATCAATGAAATTGCATTCTTATATTTTACATTCTTTATTAACGTTCGGGTGCATCAACTTTAGACGGTCTTGATATTTTTCGTATAATAATATGTGCTTTCGTATTTAGCGCCACAAAAAATATAGCATCGGGAAGTTTTACTACAAGGTAGTACCAAAAAATTTATAGTACAATTGAAAAAGGGGTTTACATCCGGCCCAAACTTTGAAACTTCTGCATCTCAGTCGAGGTTTCCGTTTATATTTTGTTCCCATTGCTCTCTTGGTTCCTCGCCAAAATTCGAGAGGAGTATTGATAATTTTCGTGCTTCTTCCATTAAAAAAACCCCCACCCTCATGATCTTCGTCGGGCTAAGTCTCGGTCAGCATTCATAGTAGCCACATTTGATGTATCATCGTAATTCGTTGAGCGATTGCCGACTTGAGGTTGTGGAATAAATTGAGAAATGCAAGCACAGGTATACATGAATGTTTTTACCGTAAAGCGCTTTGTGAGTGCAATTTAAAAGAAGAGCAAGAGGTATAAGCGATTAATTTTGTATTATTTGCAGTGTGTGACACGTTTTGCCGAGGCTGGTGAGAAGCACGTTTGGACAACCGATGACTTGTTACCTGCATTTATGTACGTAACCGTACGTGCACAGTTACAACATTTGGGTGCTGAAATACGTTTGATCGCAGATTTTGCACCACAATTACGTGGAGGTGGACAAATCGAGCTAATGTTCACTACTCTTAAAGCTAGTTATATGCAAATTTGTAAAGAGAAGAGTTTGCCTTAATTATCATATGTGTAAGTTTTATTTAGAATTTAATACGAGTTCATGCATATTCCATAAAAATGAGAGAAAACATGGATTAACTGAGTGGTATTAGGGAAATGTGCATCCAAAATACACGTATATAGATTATTTCCACTGGGAGATGCACTTCTTCACTTCAAATGTTGTGTATCGATGTATGAATTAATGAATGCATTAGATGGTCGTATTGGCCCTATAAAAGTGCAAATTATTAGTGGTTTTTCGTTGATTATTGCTAATGCGGACAAGAGTGGAAATTGTTTTCAACGAATGGAATAACATTTTTCTCTCTTACCCTCTCTAAGTGTATTTTGTTCTTCTCACAACGAATCATCACTTCAAGGTTCTTAATCAAATTGTAGAGCATATTCGTGAACAACAATTGAACAGAAATACTTCTTTTTATGTTTTTGCACTATGCGCCCACTCTTTACCGTATAGCCATTGTCATCAGGAACAAAAAATTCTCTTCCGTCGCTGTTATTTTCAACAAATTTGATGGTTCCTTGATTTACTTGAATGACTTCATGCAGATGAACAGAGGAATAAAGGAAGGGATAAGGGTTGATGATGCGAAGCAACTGCTCACAAGTTATGTGGTTAAAGGAATTTTCCAGTAATGTGGTATGGCTGAATAAGAACTTTGCCTATTGTAAACTACAAGATACTGCGGAGTTAGCTTCTGAATGCTGAGAACTACTCTCCACTCATCTGTCAACAAAGTCCCATCAATTATTTGCAGACGTGGGATTTCATTTGTAGCTCATCAAATATGCGAAATTTTTGCGAATTATTTTATCATTGATAGCGTTTGCTTAGCTGATTATTGGCTATTCTTTGTTTATCAGCGTTGTATATTCGTCCTGTCGTTTATTCCAGATTATTTATCTATTATTCGTCCTGTCGTTTATTCCAGATTATTTATCTATATGTTAATTTATGCATCGTTTGTTTGGTTGCACCACTTGAAATCAAACATGTGGGCTATTACTACTTACTACTTTCGAAGTTTTTCAAGCGTTTCAAGCTCCAGCACTTCGGAATAATTTGAGATGCTTCGGATTGCAAAGCAGCTTTGAAGCATCGGCTAACAAAATCCTGTTTCTTCCTTCGAACTTGTTGTTTTTCTACTGCATTACTTGAAATCATTATGCAGAAATCATATTCAATACAAGTATAACTATATAAGATAGAATCTTAGCAGCTCAACGTTTATTTAATTTGAATCTCGGCCGCATCGTACCTTCATATCTAGGGCACACTCATAAATTACCCTCATGCGTTTTCGTAATCAGCTGAAATATGGTATAATTATTTGATAATTATTGACATTTCTAAAATTCTGGGATATGATGAGGGAAAGGGAGCAGGATGGTAAATATTCGTTTCGAAGTTGATCTTCATAAATATTATCCTAAGGCGATATTCCTGCCATTCTAAATCCCCATCCATCGAATTTATGACATTATCGCAGCCTCCTAAACTATTGAGAGGGGATTCGTGCATGTGATAAAGCGCCAGTTACCTTTCGGCTTGAGAAAATCATCCAGGATTTTGAAAACAGTTATTTATGAGGTATATAAGTGCAGTCTGTGATACTTTTACCAATATTCAATACTCTTTTATTATATGTTTCCTTCATCATTTTCTTTATAAGTTCCATCATTTGACGGGTTTTCGTTTTGTGCGTGTACGCCTGCGTGTGCACGATATGTATTTACGTGTGCGCATACGTGTACGCATATATGTATGTGCGTATGTGCGTATATTTGTACGTGTGCATGCGTGTTCACGTTTATGTGCATGCGTGCGTATGTGTTCCTGAACGCTCAGCTGATTGTTACTTCGTTTTATGTACAAAAAAAAAAGCATTTTGTGAATTTTTCGCCTTCATATTCACGTTGCTCCTCTGTTCAAGTCTTCGGCCATATGGATCTATGTTTCAATCCATCTCCAGTAATATCTAAATGAAGCATTTATTCCACTTTGAAGAAGCCTGTAAATTAACTATATAGTATTCAGTTTCAGTCGCTGTTATATCAAATTTCCTTTTGATCGTACTGTTTCAGTTTTTTTCCATTTTAAAGAACCACCCATGTTTATGCAATTTTGGAGTTGGGAAATGAGTATGACGTCATGGCTGAAGATGCTTCGTTTTAACTGAAGAAGTGATTTTCTCCAAGTTTTCGCTTTTTCTTATATATTTTCATCTTGTGGAATGAACGTTGTGCACGAAGTGAAGAAGAAGTATTTAAGCGAGAACGTTTTTTTTTTTTGAGATTCTTTATAACGTTCTGTGTTCCTTTTGTATTCTCACCTCTTCCTTCTTTCATTTATTGAGCTTTTTTGTGTGCAGTAAAAATTTCCTTTCGTGTAAAAATCTAAGAAAGCGAAAAAATTTGATTATTCGTAAAATATTCTCAATTTTTACGAGAAGTTGTTGAATGAGAGCCAAACTCCGTTTTGTGAATGAATTTCACTATTAGTTACTCCCAATATGTTTTCTCGTTCACGAATTGGGATTCATTCGAAGGCGGATGCATTTCCACACAGATATACATGCAAGTATTATCGCGTAGCGATACGTTTTGCTTTCAAATTTGCAAAAATGCGTAGAGAGAAACAAATGAGCCTTAAAGTGAATGAAGCGATCGATGTTTGAATGGAGTTTGCTCCTTTCCAAATAATGGAGATATTTTAATACGCTTTGATTTTTTTATTCATATTGGAAGACAACTAACATCGTCGCAAAAAAAACTGTCACCTATGACAACGATGCACGAGGAATTGTAGTGGCAGTTAGCAAGGTTACTGCAGAGGTCGCAAAAGTAATTTCTGTGTCATTCGTCGCATCGGAATGTTAGCGATAATCGAAGCGACAGCCTTGCAAGGTTACGAATACTTCATAGTTGCAAACTGTGAGTCCGAAAGGAGTCTGTTAAGAGAATTCTATGTTCGCGCTTCCTTTGATGCAGAAGCATCAGTAAGATCTAATATTGGGAGGAGGGGGGATAGTGGAATAAGGGGATAAACGGGACACGGTACCGAAGTGTCCCGAACGCTCTTACCGCCAACTTGAACCCAAAAATCATATATTACTTCAGGTGACGTGTCCCTAAAGCTTATCTGAATTTAGATACTTTGCGGCAAAGGTCGTATTATTTATGAGTCATGCGAAGGAATGCTCGAATTGTGTGATGCAGGTAAATGCATGGATAGCCTCAAGTGAAGCAGTGAAGGCATCGATGAGTGTGCTTCCATTCAGTTTTTCAAATTTAATGAAGGCACGCCACCAATTTCTTCACTGCATAAGGGTCGTGAGGCAAATGGTACACTTTTATTGCATTTTCGTTTGTGACTAATTGTAATGTACACTGAAGCAGTAATGGAAACGACAGTGATCACCAATATTGAATACTTGTATAGAATGATGTTCATAGCTGTGTGGTTTTATTAAATCTCTTTTATTAAAAAAGTTTCCTCTGTGACATTAAAAACAGAGATATATGCTATACATGGGGCTTAATTGCAGATTATTAACTAATGTGTTACTGGGGCATCTAGATGAATTTGATAGTAATGTAGTTATGCTTTAAATAAATTAATTAATTTATCAAAGCTACGAAGTAAATTCCAACAGAAAAAAAGACTTGGAAAACGCGTTAAGAAAAGAATTAGATCTTTTTGCAGCTTTGTTGATCGGATTTAACTGACTGAAGAATGCTTCAAAACTACGCCAACCGGCTGATAAATTAGGCAGATTTCAACAGTTTTCAATTTTGCACAGCTTATCTATCAGTGGGTCGATAAATTTAACACAGGATATTTTGGCTTCTCAACCTGTTGCTTCGATAATTGGCTCTTCTACTACCTGCTTTTTTACGTACTTTTCGCGCACTTACATCGCAAAGGCGGCATATATCTACAAGTATGTGTTTGTTTGTCTGCTTATATGTCTCCCTAATAGCCACATTTCGGGGATCTGCAGAAACCAGAGTCACAAATTTTGGTGCGTATTATAACTCAATTTTTTATGTCATGCTTTATGTTGACCCATCAACTTAGGAAACAGGTATAGAAAATTGAAGGCCCAGAAAAATTGCATATACCCGTACGGGGATCGGGTTTTTCATTTCGCAGGAATTGTGTGCCATTAAAATGAACCTTATGAAGTATCGATATGAGTAGTCAGTTCAGTTCTAATACAGTTTTGCATAATTCACCTTTTGTGGTGAATTATATAATTGGTTGATTAGGTAAGCAGAATGCAAAAACGTCTATTGTCTCAGCTCCTCTTGCACGTTCATCCACTTGCGTGATTCTCAAAATGACGCCGACAAGCAGGCAAAACATGCAAATATATGCCTGTCTACTTTGTTGTACTGTAAAGAGGGTTTCATTAAAGTTTACGTAGAAATGAAATGTTTCTGCTAACGACATATGAAGCCATATAAAAACTAGAGGCAAACCGGTTTGCTTTTTTTCATCGCAGGTGCATTATACCATCTTAAGTTGTACATTGAAAACGTGATAATGGTGAAAATTAGGTATGGCGGCGCATACTGTATAAACATAAGATGTTGTATAAGTTGCATATTTTACTTCATGGTCGTACACATAAGAATCCACATTATCTGTAAATGTCAAAACTTCTAAGCTTCAAGTTTTTTCACATGTAAATAACCAGTGGCATTTGCAATGGCTAAACCGAGAAATAAAAAGGCCAGCTCAAACAAGAAAAAATCTTGAGATTTTCTTCGTTATTGATTGTCTCATTTTGTTGTTAAAGGGAAGTAATTTTTTTCTCAACTAGCAAATAGTCTCCGTTCGCCAATCGAAAGCCGACGATATTTTCATTCATCAGCTGCCTCTAACATTATTCCTAATGCGTTATTGTGTGTATTCACCAATGAACGTGACCTGTAAGTGTGGCTTGAAATAATAAAAAAAAAAGAAAAGCATTATTGAATGCCAATGAAAGGATCTCACTAATTAACCATTTCGAAGACACACAATCGGGCGGGCAACAACACAAACGATGGATGTACTTTGCTCGAAAAAAAGATTAAATAAGAAAGAGGAAATTGCAATGCACAGAAACGAGAAATGAAATTGTAACTCACAAAGCAGGGATTTGCAAAAGAATCGAGAAAAATGAATGAAGTTATCGTCAAATGTGGCATGTGTTATATAATTCATGCAAGCCGTCATCGAAAATGAAAAACGAGAACGTTGAAAATCAAATAAATTGTTCAAAGCGTATTCCAACAACCTTATTAAGGGAATCACATCAAAGTCTCGTCATATTTTCATAAAAGACATGAAAAATATAAGCATGAAACCTATATAAACTCCTATAGCACCGTGTTGTTCTGTTGTTTAACTGGCGACACCGTTCGGACGCTGAATGCATTCAGAATACGCCTAGCCTTGATTCTTTCAACTTGCCTATATCGAGAACAAAAGAATTGATGTTGGCGAAATAGGTAACTAAAATAGATGCACAGCGACAGTGGAGTGCCCACAAAAACAGCAACCCACTTATTAATTATATTAATCTACATCTTCTAAAAGCACTAGAAAATATGACAACTGTACGGACACCTAGAGATTTCGACGATGCTAGCAGCAGTTGACTATTTGAAATTACATACAAATTTTTCACCTCTCACCTTCCCTCTCTTCTCTCAAAATTGATGGTCTTTTATGAGCTGAAAATAAAGAGACAAGATATACGTGCTGAACAAAAGCTAATGTTATCTCTCTCCTCTGAACCAGCTATGAGCTTCATCACTTCATCCTATATAGAATTCGTTTTACTGACCACCACTTCAGATTGCCTTAGTGCCCTCTCTTCAACTGATCATCAAGCCTTAAAGATTGGGACAAGTAAATATACAGTCATTCCATCGAACCCACACATTTACCGGTCGACAAAAATGGGAAATTTTTGTTCAGGCTGTTGTATAAAGTGAAATCAAAGAACTCAGTGTTGCCGCTAATTAAGAAACACGATCATAATGATGAAAGTAGAGTACTTCTATCCTATTTCAACGAGTCGTAGCGGGTGTCAACAACCATATTAAGGCAAAAAACATGATTTTGATAATTTTTTTTCTTTCTCTTTAGCAAAGCAAGGAGAAAGGCATAAACAGTTTCGCCGGAACACCGAGGAACGTATCTTTAAGTAAGCAATCAGCAAAGAATTCGAAGTCGTAGCGGTGATGAGCAATCTCTATTTCGCTACTCGGGAATGGAAAAAATTGGGATATAAATAAGTAGTGGAATGTAATACTCTCCGATTATAAGTGCCGTTATTTTGACATAGCTCTTTAACAAAGATATTTTAACATATATAAGATGTTCATTGTTTTTGTTATGGGAATTCCATTCCATTTGATTCTATTTGTCTATTGATAGCAAGAATCAGAAGCGATTAATATTCGCGATCTGAGATTCAGAAATACAAGAAGGAAAGCAGGAGAATAATGAAGTTATAGAATGCTCGATGATAAGAAGCCTAAGAAGGATGTGATAAGGATATAGTATTCCAAAAAGCTTACTCAGCGAAATGTAGTCAATCCTTTGTTGAGCACAAATTGGAAGGATGTGGAAAATTATCACATAAAAATTGGAGTGCTCTGAACAGTTCTATGAAACGTAATAAAAGCGACGGCAGCAAGAGAGATCCTTAAATGAGCTTAGCGGATTCATTGTTAACCCTAAGGAATGGCATTGCTAGAATGCTTGTCAAGTTGTATGAGGACAAGCTGATGGTTCGTAATTAACAGCTTTGGATTACGATGATACTTTTAAAGCATTGATGCGAAAGAAGATTATAAGGCATCAGATTTTGGAAAGTTCTCGAACAAAATGATCAAAGTGGGTGGGGATACCAAACTCTTGCCTTTTTTTATTACTATAATAGTGCAAGGAATATTCGATGCACTGTGAAAGCAGGTGAAGCTTGTGCCCNGCTGCTTTTCCGATATAAGAGAAATGTTATGACTGGTGACTGCGGCATAGAGAACCGAGTACAGGTAGAGGATCGGAGCCGATAACTGACTGTCGATGCCGATATATGAGAGCACAAGCAAGAGAGAAGTACTTTTTAGTAGAGCACCTTGGCCCGTAAACACAAGTAAGACCAAAGATCAAAGACATCCGAATAGTCTAAAGACCGACTTATATGGGCTCCTGATATCGCCTGGGGCAACAAAGAGCACATAAGCCGATCAATGGCATATGTGAAGGGCAACAAACAAGAATCGACTATACGAGTAAATGTGGTCACTGCGGTGTTAAATTACTAGTAGATATGTTGGGTTGGTTGTTCGGTGCCATCGCAAGCGCATTTACACAAATTAATAAGATATTAGGGGACTGATGAACTACAGCACAGAGATTAGAACAATGGAAGAGGGCTGGGAAAATATGATCAAAAAAGAATTCAGCAAGTACAGAAACATGAAAAAATGAGTATCACTTCACTTCAATACGTGAAAAACTAATTGATAAGCAAGAAAGCTGTCTATTAGGCTCAATTAATAAGAAATCCATCCATTCCGAAAGTCCTCACTATCACAAATGCGGATTTCCATATGTGGAGGCGTGAATTTTCTGTGAAATACTCAGATATCTGTCCTTTAGAGATGAAGAGGATGTCCTTACTTAAATTATAGCAAACATTTATTCTTTCTTCATTTAAAATATATGTCTTATTTGGCATAAATATTTTTTTAAAAAAAATCTGCATTTGCCATCCCGTAAGCATACGTATTCCAAAGCGGATAATGTGTGATGCAGGTTTATTATCACTTGCGTATCCTATTGCTCGGCTAGCCATTGAAAAAAATCAATGAATGAAAAGCTTCCCCATGAATTTCGAGTTCGGGCTCACGCTAATACCTATCATTTCTAATTATTTAACATGACACAAAACTTGAAAATTTTGATTGAGACGTTTAAACGGTACACGAATAATATATGCATATATATCCTATTTTATAGATGCATATGTACACATATATTCTTGAAACGGTTTTTGGAATTCTTGAAACGATTTTGCCATCATAATCTGCGATGCCTGAACGAGTGCCGTGGAACGACGGCCCCAAATCGCGGTCAAACACCACTCTACGGTTAGGTTTTTGAACGATCTCGTCACGAGATTAGTTCAAAGTTTATTGCCACCATTGCGGCCCACCACATTTGCGCACCATACTCCCACCAGACAACCGGTGTGATCTCAATCGATTGCCGTATCAAAACTGTTGCTCGATATTTTCACATCATTCTCCATTTTACCATTTAATAAGCATTTGCCATTTCCGTTATTAAGCACTTAATAAGCATCAATAAGCCATTTACCATTCTCTATATCGCATTGTTATTTCACATCGAAACTGCATTTTAACTTTCCTTACTTTTCACGGCATTTTGATGTATCTAGAGTACCCATTTAATGCTCCATTCGATTCTACGTCCCCTGTAAAAGATTAGTAACTGTATCAAGTTCTTGCCATCGAAGATAAGTCACTCCTTTATTTGCGTCCGTTCGCGATTATAGGCCACCTTCGACCTAGGCAGAGCATTTCAAGGCTGGCCCCTATTATTCGTTTTTGGCTGGTCCCCACGTACACATACCTTTACAACACAGTGACGCTATCAGGTATAGTCTGTTCGCTTTATGGGAATGTCCTTATTAATTATGCGTTGTCCAAAAATTAACTAATCCATCATAAATCCCTGTAGGAGATTTGAGAATGCTATGGATTCGGGCATATATTATCACGTTTGCAGTTCCGTCCAATGCAGTAAAGGCGAAAAATATAATAAGTCAAGGATATCTATCATCGGAACACAAGAATGCTTACATTATTGTTGAGATTTTCTCAACTATTTGCGTTGTCATGTGGAAAGTGTGTCTGATTTTCCATTAGGCGCTCTTTAGTAAATAAGAATGTTCAATTTCAGTCCGATATTGCAAGTTAGTGAGACGAACTTGGCGCCGATTTCATACAGTTACGTTAAGACTGATCCATAAATTAAGACAAATGATATGAATACGCAGTAAGGTTCCTATACGAATTTTGTTTTTAGATAATAATTTGTAACTTGTGGCTTCGATTCTAGAAAGTTGTTAAATATTATCGATGATTGAATGAATTGCCACTGAATTAGCATGTTGTAAAATATGCAAATTTGTTTCCCACCTATGCGATGAAAACACCGGTTGATAAATAACATGTTATTAGATATGTAAATTTCATTAGCAGCGCATAATCGTGAACTTGTTTGAATGCCACTGCAGTGTGAAAATAAAGAGACAGCCAAATAAATATTCATGAACGCCAGTAATGATTACTTGAATATTTGTTATAAGAGAATTTCAATTTTATAGTACTCAGCAATTGGTGTAAACATCGCTTTCGATTTAAGGAAACCTGAGTACGAAGTAAATAAAAAATGAAGTTGTAATGTATGCTGAATGAATGAAGTTACACGAAAATGAAGAGAAGATAGAATGCATTATGCGAATCGACATCTTCCTTCCCTATAATAAAACGCATAAAACTCCGCATTTATATTCACTTCTGGCGAGATGTCTCCACACGACTTGCTTTTCACTTGCTCTTGTTTCCGGCAACGTGTTGAGTGCTAGGGAAGAGGTGAAGAAGAAGAGGTGTGATCAATGAGTGAAGAGGTGTTGTTTTGGAGTGAAAGCTGACTTAATATGAAAAACGGTGGAGTGATCTCTTCGCTAGAAACGGAAGACGCTAATTCTGGTGTCAAGAAATTTCTAACATTTTTAGTTTATGAAATTCTGCGAAAATAGCAAAAAATTGCTGAAATCCACAAAAAATCACGTCATGATAGAAAATTTTTTTAATTTTCAAGAATGGCTCACGCATTTCCTGCACGAAATGACTCGCTTGACACGTAGCACACTTGTTTTTAGAATTGGTATTTGCTACAGGATATGCCCGCTAAATAGTGATCTGAAATTTTCCTAGTGTTCAAGATTGCTAGTGTTCGAAACAACGTTCGCTTTGAACAGCCCCAAGGAGGGTGTTATGGATAGTGGCTATGTCTCCACTTCCGACTCCCCAGTGGAGTGCATTATTCGCGTCGTGAATCAATAAATAAATTTCATGTATGCGGTAATTTCATTGCCCCATACGATGCAATAGTTATGTGAGGATATCCCTATCCGATGATTGCGAGGCATAGTTAAGCAATAGGATGCGGCATGAATCACGCGTGGTTACAGGCTAACCGCTTGAGCGATTAGGGATTGTGATGCAGCGTTGACCGACGACAGCATCGACTGGACAGTGTTGCCACAAAGGCGGCAGCATTCATTTCGGCTGCCACATCACGCGAGTTCCGCCGTCTAGACCGGTCCTGCAAATTACTCTATATCCGGTGCTGTCCTCCGATCGTTTTCCACGCAGTCGTGTACGTGCTCAAACTTGTTCGTCATCCATTTTAATTTCTCTGACGTTCCTATCTACCTGTGCGGTTTTGGTGTCATCTGATGCCGTGCCTTGGAACGGGTGTATTTTTTGCTGTTGTGTGAAGCTGACCGTTGATCACCACGGGTTTTGAAGTGAAAAGCCTTTATTCTACTTCTAATATTTAGCGTCTGCATCCACTTTATCATCAATATAAGTTCAGGATGCTCGCTCGTCGTTCAGCTATTGCTTATGTGTTTTTGATATTCGTCACCGCTTGTAGTGATGCGCAAGTGGTCGGTAATGATGACTTGTATATACTTATCGATGAAATCAGCATATATTCTTGCCGAGGAGGTGAATTTCTTTTGAATTTCTTCATATAATGAGTTCACATTTCCCCTGTTTATTTCATTAGTTCTTCACAGTTGAAATAAAAAATATCCTTTTAAGTAATGCAAAACTGACTCATCTCTAATAAATATATTTTAATCGCCAGTGATCCGTTTGAAATATTATGTCGTATAAGTGAGCGAGTTTCGTTGAAAGCAATTCGGAATATTTGGATCGTAGCAATATTACATAGCGTAAAAGAAATCCATTGCCTGGTAGTCATTATTGTTTATAGAATCAGGCCCCTTTCCCCATTCACTGTTTCGACGGTAATAAAACATAAGTTATTTCATAATTTCTGCCTTCTAAAGTACAAAAAAGACCTTAATGTCATGAGAAGGAAAGTAACTGAATTGTAATGTCTCTATGGAACTTGTTTAGCTATTGGTTACTATTGTGCAGGGAGGAATTTCTTATAAGCATGAGTTTCTAAGGAGCACTCAGAAAGGTAAAGGATACGAGGAAAAGGGAATTTCATTTCCCAACAAATTCACTGAGATAATTCCCATAGGCGATAATTGTCGAGTGACTGCAATGAGCTCAATCGGCTTCATCAATAGGAACCGGTTGTGATTTCACAATATTCTGCTAATTGATCCATAAAAAATAGATATGCAACGATTGATTCGATTGATAAGTGCATCATAAATCGAAAGAAACATACAATGATTTTCCTAATTTCTATTTGAAACTTTACAGAATTCTGTATTTCGTTACACCAAATTAAATTGTTTCATGAAAAACATTATTGCAGTTTCATAAAAAAAGAAAAAAAAAACGCAAAATTTATTCAATTGAAAACGCCGAACGCTTTGAGGGGAATATCAAGAATCAATGATTTCAGTAATGTATATGAACTTTGAAATGTTGAGATTTTTTGGCACAGGTTAGTTGAGAGTCGATGGAAATTAACTTCTTCTGCCTTTATTAAGGGACTAGAAAACCTAAAACCACTACTGCAAAATTTAAATATTTGAAAATTTCATCTGAATTCATTTTCAAGGCACTTTTCTTTCATATTTTGGAAATTTTCTTTTCATATTTCAATAAAGCTTCGTTTTCTTTACTGGAGCTGCCACTCTCTGAATTAACGATCTAGTGGTCAATGTGCTTGTAATTGCAATTGTATCTGTAATGCTGATGTGGCTTTTACGTGGAAAGGTTTTCATCTGACAGTGTATGTATGCGGATAACGTCAATGTTGACGTATATAGGAATCGGAAATACGGATTTATGTGATCTAAAAGTTTGAAAAAATGCGGTTCATAGAATATTCAAGAAAAAAATGAATCAGTGGGAATTGATATCTTTCTTTTCTTGCATTGCAAGCTTCTAAAAATAGTCGAAATATCGCCTACATCATATTGAATTGATGAGAGAAATTATTCGAAGAATTTCCTAACATTACATTGAACAAATTCGAGTAAATCAATAAACGTATTTTCCTTTATTGCCTAATTTTCGTTCATTGATTCCGAAACAACTCGAAGAAACCTCAGTGTACTTTAAATGCCTCTATGAAACGCTCTGAATTCCTTCGAAAATGCTTGAACGCTTGCTACAGTCGTCAGAAAAAAAAACAACGAATTTTTATGATGAAAGGATAATCAATATCTGGAGGGAAGAGAGTGGGATCTCTCTATCCCCTTTTTCTTCTTCCATAGATGTGTAAGAGTCCTTTCAATTATCTTCGTTTTATTAAATAATCAGTTTCTAATCTGAATGGGCCGAAGCAAAAACATCTTTTTTCCCAGTTTCTTCTAATCTGGATGTTTTGTGACCTTTAAACTTCCCTTTTCCTTTAAGAAAAAGCTAAAACAAATAAAATAAAACTCAATTTCAGTAAAAAATGAGATTCAGCTGGCCGAAGAAGATGTGAATATTTTAAACGAGAAGGGCAATCGTGTTTACTTCATAAAAGCGCCTGGAAATTATTCACTTGCCTTCAAACGAATTAAAGTACTCAACGATTTTGGTTATTTGAGTGGAGAAATTGGTATCACTCTTCAAGTGCCAATTTTAGAGGGTCCTGCTGGTGAGTTTATCTCTTCAAATTCTTTTGAATGCAATTAGGTTTTATGTTTTATGTTTTTCATTAAAAAAACGCATGTTGCGCCAACCCCATCAATTTATTTCTAATTGCATCGTCTTCTTTCCGTCTCCACATTCCCGGCAGTGATTATAACAAAATTTGCGACTCCAAAATATAAGCACATCATAGATCCGCGCACAAATATCGATCTCTTCCCTCCCGTTCTTTGACCCGGCCGTTTTATGATCCTTAAAGTTTCACCTCCCTCTTATTGGGACTCCTTGGTTTGAATCCCACCGGAAGCGAGAGCTCTTTTTTTTGCAAAAATCATCCAACTTTACAAGTTGATAACCCCCTCTTTGCTATGACCTTGCTTGTGATGCAATAGTATTCACGAAATTTAGTCCTAGGAAGGAGTTTGATGCGATTGTAAAGGAAAAGTTTCGGGAATCGTTACCGGATTTTTCACATTTTAGGTGAGTTCGCGGAAAAAGAATGGTTTTCGCAATTTTCCAATGGGAAGGGGAACCTAAGTAATGACAACTTTTAAAAATATTTATGAAATGCGCGAGATTGCTAGTATTTCCTCCATAGGTATCCGCTTCGATTTGCCTTATACGATGGTTCCCGAAACGGGCCTTCTGAATCAGCAGTGCGACGAATATAGTGGAATCGTGGAACGTGATGGACGACAATACTGGTCAGTTGTCTCCCAACGACAATTAAAGCAGTAATGATAGAAAAGTGGGGAGAACTTGGTAAAATGGTCTTTTTGCAAATGCCTGAACGACAATAACAGAACTTCCTAGCAGATCCCGTATGAGGAGATGCTTGTTTATATTTCAACTACATAATCCACAAGTCTGGAGCGGTTATTCGGTTATATTACGCCCCGAATACGGTTTTATTGTATAATGCCTGAAATTTTCGAGAAACTTTGGAAAGCTCGCAAGCAAGAAAGAATCTAATACTCAATGCAAAAGACTTGTTAGTGGGGTTCATTTCCTGTATTTCCCATTGAAGCAGGAAAACTCAGTGAAAGATGGCCAAAATTCCGGAAATTTTCTTTCTAATCAAGTCAGAGCTTTTACTAAAACGTTTTGGTTGTTAATTTCAACTCACAATCAAAGAAGCAACGATCATGAAATTTGATAGAAATAATTTATACTAAATCAAAATTTCAATTCTCTTTTTGAAGTAGTTGATGAATTTCGGATGCATTTATTCAAAAATATTACTGTGATTATAAATGCAAAAAGTAAACGAAGATAAGCGATGCAATAAGAAAAATTTGGTAGATTCTCAATGCTTCCGAAATGTATTTTTTCTCATCAATTAATTTCGATATTTCTATCACTAATCCTGCGAATAGAATTATTCCGGAGAATTGAGAAATAATTTTTGATGTTATATAAAAACGATCATTATTAAATACTGGCACATTAAAAATATCTTTTTTTTTCTCAAAGTGGTATTGTTTTCATCTGAAGTATCTACATCTATCAAAAGAAAAATCAGAAGACAATAGAACCAAAGTGAAATATGCACTGATATTTCAGCAGAATGTTGCTGAAAAAAATCGATAAACCATTGCAGCCGGTATTGCGATATCTGTGGATTAAGTGAAAAAATTGAAAGCCACCTAAACAAAGAGGGATATGAATTTCTACCCGAATTGGCGAATGGTAACGAGGAAAAATTCGCACCAAAATGTGCACAAATCAGCGCTAACACTTATGAATTCAAGCGCACAATTAATCTACCCGGAAGGAAACATCTAGAAGCAAAAGTACGCGAGAAGATGCAAGGACTTGATGGTGAAATCAGAAAACGACTCAACAAAGGGGTACGATTCAGACTGTTTTATTCTTTTAGTTGAAACTTTCATGTTATGAGATTATGAACGAATATTGATAATTGATGATAAAATGAAGATAATTCTTGTGAGAAGATTGGCGAAAAACAATTCTCGGAATCTGAGTAAATATATCAGTAAATGAATATATTAGTGGAGCATCGAAAAAAGTTTCAAAACTACTTGTGATGCTTTGCGAGTATATCCTCTAGCAATTTCTTGATAACTGAAATCACAAAAAAAGCCTTTTAAGTAATCACTATCGCCTCATTTACATCAGCTTTCTATCGGACTTTTTTTCCACTTCTTTGTATGATATGTGGGAGTTCTAAATATACAGGTACTGTTTTTCTATAGTGTTCAAGCGTATGAAATTTTTCATAGAAAGCAATCGTATGATTATGAATCAATGTCGCTAGACATAAACTACAACATACATAAAAGAACTAAGAAATGAACTAAAGGAACTGTGCACCGTATACAAAGGAGCTAAAAGCCCTTCACAGTGAGTGCTCCTGTGCGGTGAAAATTACATAGCAAGAAGACTACCGACCTGATTCTAAAATATAAGAAGCTTTTCATAACAATTGCAGTTGAAATAGCGTAGTATTCTCCAATGTTTTTACAGTAAGGTAGTTATATTCACTCTTTCTATGCTTCCATCAAATGTACAACCTAGTATTGTAGCTAATTATATCTGTGATTTTTTCATGCACCGAAATATCGATAAAAACCCAAATCTGATTACGCATGCGTCATTCGTTTGCTTATTTGCATGGAAACATAGCATTTAACTGGTTGATTTTTTAAAATTACACTGCTAACTGGATTTCTCAAACAATTTGCATAATTTTTAAAAAACTAGTCAACTTGCTACTCGTTCAGTTTCCTGTAATTTTTGGAACGGTCCCCGATAATAGATGTGATAATATGCAGAAACCTACGTTTTAACTCTCAATGACGTGGAATTTCGTAATCAACTCATTTGTGATGAAAAGCTTTAATGTTTCGATACGCAGACAAACTGATGGATAATATGAGACTAAAGATCTGTAAGAGTGCTTTTTCAAGACCTGGGGTGGACCGCCACTCACGCTTTCCTTCTTCTCTCTACCCGTTTACGATTTTCGGCCTGCTTCGGTGCCAAAAGGGATTTTCCTATGAAGCTACCATAATTCATGAGAGAGATTTTTAAGGTGGCATATTACTGCACATTTGACAGGCACAAAGCCAGAATGTAAGCATTCCCATCACCTTAGACATTCAATAATTTGAATTTCTTTAAAATCAGTGCCGCTGGCATTAACCAAATTTGGACGTCATCTCATGCACGCTTACTTGCTGGCCTGATGTAATGCTTGTTTGTATTTTTTTTTGCAGCGCGGCCGATTCCAAGTGTTCTTGAATCTGATCTCATCTAAACAACCACCTATTTCGCAGAAGGCTTGGTTTGATGCATCTTCACAGGTGTGTATCTTTTAATATTTTCTTTTTGAGTCCAAAAGCGAATATTGTTGCTAATTGGATTTTCTCGAGCCTATGCGTATAATTTGAAACAGATCCTACATTGATCGCGCAGAAAACGATTTTCCTAATGTCTTTTAAAGCTTCAAGAATCGTCAAAATTTCTTCCGCTTCCATGTCACATTTCCGCTTACTTTCGTCGCCGTCCTATTCGGTGTCAGAAACGATAAACCACTTCCATTGTTTGGTAATGTTAAGGTATAAAACCTGTGATGGCACTTTCACATGATATGCATATTCGACTACTTTGTGTAGTGATATATTATTCAAAAGAATAAAAGCTATTTTCAGTGTCGTTGCTGTGGAAGGTATCGTGACGATTCATGTCGTAGTGTGTTGAGTTTTTTGTACTGCAACAATGAGGACTGCAAAAGCGCATGGGCACAGAAGTGTCTACATAATTCGGCCAGAATTGCAGCATGCTATACTGTAGAATTTAACTATCGTATGACCGCATCTTATGATGATGTGCTACAATTCCTTCGTGAAAACAATTATCCCAATCAAGAAAGTAACAATCGACCTTTGTCTACAACGTAAGATCATCGAAACTTTTCTGACATTTTTTTTTCGCATTTTCAACGTCACATTTCTGCTAATGCTCAAAAAAATCTTGAAAGGAAGATAACAAAAGAGTAGCGTTAGGGGAAGCGCTTTTGACGAATTTCTTAAACAATTATTACGAGTGTTAGTAATCAAAGAACAAAGAACATGCGGTCAAATTTTGATTGCGAGTTATCAACGATAAGTTCGATAGCCTTTAAAAATTAACCTTACTCCCAAATTGTCCTCCTCCGGCTTTGCAGCTATTCTATTTTCATCTATCTCCGAATTTTCATAATGAAAGAGGATCAGGTTGTTACCACTCTTGAGGGATATTATAAAAATCTCATGCCATGCGACTGGCTTTCTCCGACAAATTTGTGATTAGCACTCGACTATAAACGTTAGGGATAAAGAGAAAATACTGCGCTTCATATTTCTTATTTTGCAGAAATGCATTTTTCTTTTCTTTTTTTTTTTTGTTATACTAAAGATTTGCTATCTTATTATAGATTTAGAGAACGATTATTGGAATTGTTATGGTGAGGAGGCAAAAATTTAAAAAATGAGCTATGCACTAAAACTTGAGTTCTTTTTTTACTTTCTGTAGCTATTTCAGAGCTGTTCATTTGGATCAATCCGAGAGTCGCAGTGGCTCTCTGTCAGAGAATTGCGTTGCACTTATGCCACATCGACTGACAAATTTAAGACGATATTGTACAATATTCTGGAACGCGAAATTATGTTGTGCGCATTGTGAGGGTATTTGCTGAATTGCCAGATTTGAAGTCACATTTGAACGAACTTTACTCGAAGAAAATATGATTTGTGGATGGTGTCTTTCATTGTTTTCTTTATTGTTGTTTGCCCCCATCGAAGAAGCGAATTACGCTGTCAACGAATATTTGCAACATATATCCCTAGCAAATCAGAAATTTCCGACGTGGGTTTCTTAAATATATGCCTTGAATAAGAAAAATGTGAGCCACATGTCCGAAAAGATAGCACATCGCGATATCAACGGAAAGCACCTATTGAACGAATTACGCTTCGATGTGATGTTTGGACGACGTTAAAGATCCGTCTGGGAGACGTGGCCTAGCGTGATTACACCTTAGCATAGTTAAAGCCAAAANTATAGCCCTCCTTTTCTTACTTTACAATGGTCTTAGGTTGTAAAGTAAGAGTAATAAGGCTGCCTTCTGATTAGTGGTGGATGTGCATCGCTTTGAAAGGGGTCGCATGGCCCATTTTGCAGCTTAAGATTAGATCTTTGAAAAAGGCTGTCTGTCAGATAATTCCAACATTTTTCACTCAAATGTTTCAAATGTCTCTTCCATTGCTCGTCACTTCCCATGATGTGTATGTAATAAAAGTTTGAATATTTCAAAAACAATCAGTCAATAAACGTTAAAACATTACGAAGCAAATGAATAATCAACTTCAGTAATGGAACACTAAGTAATGAATCGTGATAAAAAATATTTTACTTTGGTTATCGATAAATTTCTTTACATAGATAATCATCAATCATGTGTGATAACTGTGAATAGTCACAATGAGCAAATATAGAAGCAATGGATTCAAAACGCAAAACGTCTGATGACGTTTTCTTTAAAATTGGTTCATTTTTATCGTCTCGAAAGAATTTTTTCGATAATATTTGATGCGGGTTGCAAAAATATGCAAGTTTTGATGTAGCAATACATCTAAGTTGAGCACAGGTGGTACCCGAGAGAACGCCTAACTTCTTCCCATAACTCATCGCTTCTTGCGAAGGACAGAGGATCACAACGAAAGAAAACAATTTAATTTTCCAGGATCTTTTCAGGATCACTATTTTAATTGTGAGTTTTTCAGGATCTTTTGAGTCGCACTTATTATTTTATTCACTTATGAGAGTGTCTCCTTCAGAAGAGAAGGCACTTTCAGTCATCCTCACTCATATTGAGCTCGACAAGCAGTGACAAAGATATACAGAATGTTCCTTAAGTATATGAAGCACATGAATTGCATAAAGTGAACAATTTCAAGGAAATGGTAGCAGTTAGAAAGTAAATATCTTGCCCATGCAGTTGGACAGGTGCTACGCAGAGGTACGCAGAGGTGCTACGCAGAGTGCTACGCAGAGGTAAGGTAGGAATATCACTTCCTTGCCTACTCTCAGTTAGAGATTAAGGTGAGCTTTCCCAGCTCATTGCAGTCTGCAATTTGTCTTCGAATTATGCTACATCCGGTCTCATCTTCTCTCGACGCATTTTCTCCTTGCCAATGACTGTCTTCCATATTAGAATCTCTCTTACACAGCAACATTTCCAAGAGATAAAC
The DNA here is from genome assembly GCA_006503575.1 of Baylisascaris schroederi. Classification (NCBI taxonomy): domain Eukaryota; kingdom Metazoa; phylum Nematoda; class Chromadorea; order Rhabditida; family Ascarididae; genus Baylisascaris; species Baylisascaris schroederi. The sequence goes on from QEWY01002726.1 coordinate 885,562, forward strand.
TGTTTCACATCAACGATCTATAATTTTTTCTAATTATAGGCGAAGAGAATAATTTTGCAATGAAAGACCATAAATGTCTTCAAAAATTGGAATATTTTAGCATTAAAAAATAACAGTAAAACACTTTTCATTGTTTATTGGTGACGAAACAGTCCTTGCTTAAATATGCTGAACCATATTCTTAGCAATTATTTTTTGAATTTAGCTATGGTGTGCTATACCTAGCATGTTCGGTTAATTTGGCGATTATAATGATTACAACAAAAATAAGAATAAACATTATAATAGTGGAAATTACTCGTCGATTTTTAGCCTCATCACTTCGATCCTCATCGGGTAGCGGTGCCGAAGGTGCCCATGCACGAGCTAGAAACATCTTTTTCAATAAGAGAACTCGCAGATATTATGCAGAAAATGCTAATCACTGCAAAATTACATGATAGAAAATTTGAACTCTAGTGAGAAGCCTTCCAGATGATAGAAATTGATTGGAATTCTGAAAATTTTAGTTTTCAGTTTGAAATCTGCTAAACTAGCAGTAAAAACAAAATTGCATGGCAAGTGAGTAATCAGCGAAAAAATTCTAAAAAATCTAGAAATTTCGAGAAAAACTGTTAGTAATGACTTGTAAACCATTTCCTCATCAGTTGTTTATACAGCATTGATTCATAAATCTGAAAATAATTGAATTGAGTAAATAATTAAATAAACCGATGAGTGAGTAAAATAATTGACATAAATTGAGTACAATAATTAGCACAAGAAAGAAATAACGAAAATAAAAAAAATTGGATAAACAATAAGAAAACAAATCATAGCAATAAAAGCAATAGCTGATGTTCAGTCGAATATTTTATGGCATACTTTTATATTATTCGTTAGTTCATTCCCCTCTTTTTATATGGGGAGCTGCAACTGCAGTTTGTCTTTCATCTAGCAAAAAATGTGTTATTGCAGGGTATTTCTTTGTTAAAAGCATATGGTGCTTCGAAGATAACAAAGATATTTTTATTTATTAAATGTGATAATTGCTAGTAGCATTAAACATTTGAGTGGTAATTTGTGAGCGCTATCCCGTTCAACTACACAATAGATTTAGAGGAACAATTATTGAAGGAATTTTCGAGCAAATATGCTACTAAATTTTGCAATCATATCTACTGAGTTATTCAGAAGCATATCTGAAAGATTTTTGTATTTGCTCGAAATATTCGAACAGATGTCCGTTAAAATATATGATAACGTGGTACAAGATTACATGAATTGCAAATGTTAGGCAACAGCTGCCCCATCTTTGATTGAAGAATGCAATTGAGATTGCCCGGGATACAGTTACGGTAGGCAGTAGAAGAGGTGGCAGAAATTTCGGGTACTTCTATGTTGTATACCGGTATAGCGGTAATATTGCCGACTGCTGGATAGAGATGAAGTAGAGATAGATGACATGGTTAACACTGTTACATATGTGACTATTATTACTATTGTTACTGTAATTTTTTTAGCATCACTGTTATTGCTATTATTATTTCTAGTGCCGCTGAAGTTTCCTAAGCAATCTTTGCTGTACCACCTAGTGATTATCGAAACCAACTTCAAACGGATGTTTACTTCAATCGAAAATATTTTGAAAACAACGAGGAGTCTCAAAAAATCATTACATTAGTAGAGGTGTGTTCAACATTATATGTTATCAAAAAAAGACTTGTAAAAACTCCTATAAACTTTGACAAACAATATTATGAAGTACTTTTCGTTTTCCCGTTCTTCAAAAGAAATTGCGCCTACCATCTATGAATTTTTACTCTCTTTCTTAGCTGAGTTGAATAACATAATGCAAATTCATTATGAAATCGACTGAACAAATACCTAAACAAATTTGCTCAAATGAATACCTCTGCATATTTCCACTTTTCCTTAGATAATATCCTCAAAATAATGCCCCATTGGTGTTTTATTGCCTTATACATTTATAGCGCTCATTTAATTCTCACAACGTCTTTTCAAAAGGAAACTAACTGTTGAAAGTTGCAAACTCTGAACCTTATCTCAATAAAGACAATAAATCTTACTCATAATACGATAATTTGATAAATACTAGTCAAATCCAATCAATCCCTACCACTTGCTCCTTATTATCACTTAAAACCCTAGAAAGAAAAGAGTGCTGATTGTAGTACAACAATAATTTTAACCGAAATAACATTCTTTATTTGGAAATTGGTTAGAAATACTAATTTCTGCGATGGGAATAATTTATTGCTTATAGTGTACACAGGAGTTAAATTAAAAATAGAAAATTGGATGAAACAATTAGCTGAACGGCGATTGTAGAAGAAAACTTACACGAAAAAGAGTAGGACGGAAAGAAATGAGATCGATATGAGCGAGTACAAGCGTCGTAACGAGGGTATTCAGAATTGTAAATACCGTTTCTCAAATCACTCGCAATTACTTCACTGTACGATGGCGGTGGTTCCATATCTTTACACAGTCAACGAGATCCCTGAAATATTAAGCATGTTCATTTCTAAAAAATCATGAATGTTAGGAAAAAGTTTTATAATTTCAGTCGACCTTAATCAACTTATCAAAGGGCTGAGGAGGACGGCCAAAATACAATATTTATAAATATTTTAGTATTTTCGATTACTGTTAACTGATTGGTTGTGCTTGAAAGAAATAAGATTTATGCTTAAATAAAAATTTGTCACCGAAATCACCCATAGTAAAATAAGTACGTTATGGCTGTCGCTGGTTGTGCGTGCTTGCCTAGCTATTTGCAATCCCATTTAGACCAAAAGGCGATTTTTAAACCGCATGCCAATCGAATTCACAGATTGAAAAAAAATTCATTCAACGATTGTTGATTTACTTGCTCGACCAGGAAATAAATTTGTATATCCGATGGTATATTAACCAAGCGATCGGTCACTTCACTCATTATCCATAGCTTCTGATATGCTTTCGTTAGTTTATTAATAATGCAACTGCACGACTTTTATCATTGCTGCCTATTGTTATCATTATTGTCTCTACGAATATTTTCAATAATTTACTATTAATTGTTCAAATTCATATTTTTATATTATTTAGACAAATGTTTACTGCATATCATGAGGCGATTAAAACTACTGAAGGACAGCAATCACTGCGTTACTTCTTTGTGTATTGCTCTTCCTATTGAATCAATGACGCAATATGCTGATCTATGCGATATGCTTGATGAGTTAAAAATGAACTATACTACATGTCATAAAGGGACATTAGAATTTGATAAAAGCAATTGAAATCTACATGCCCAACCCAAATTTTTTGCCAAACAGATGGGCGAAAATGGAGTCTCTCTAATGCTGTATGTGCCGTGTGCCCGCCTTTCACGACTTCTATACATGCTACATTTTCCTTTTTCCTGCCTCAACTATGTGTATATGGCATTTCATCTTATACGTTCGGTTCATCGTGCACTTCAACTTGTTAGCTCAACAGAAAAAGAATTTCACTCCACTGTTTTGTTATATGCGCACATTTTATCGCTTTTGCAAATATTCACACAACAGTTGATCAATTCAAAAAGAAACTCTTAAAATCTATCAATTCAATTCGCCACTTAAAGGTGCAATAAAAACTTCCATGCAATGCAAATTTTGTGAAATTTCTCTATGACCTATGAAATATAATACCCGCCTACGTAGGTGATTTAGCAGTAATTTGCCGTCATGAAATGAACCGTCACTGCTTCCTTCGAATTAATATCATCTCATATTGAGCCTTATAAGCTCGATCTATTGATTCATTGACGCAGACGAGTTCTTCATAAGTAGCAATCATCATCTGTTTTCGTGCACTTTTATATATTGTACTGTAAAATATATTGTGGCCTTGATCTCTGCACGCTAGTGCCTTTATGTAGCAGTTATCTTAGAAATCTTTAGAAGAGAGGGGTACAAGCACAATCTTTGACCTGAGGAGGCACCATGGTTTAAAACTCGGTCGCATCGTCTTATCAGCTGATAATTTAAATCAGCTTATCAGATGATGGCTTCCAAATTGTGGCTTGGAAAAGGAAAATTTATCATCCCCAGCCGTTGGAAAGAAGAATGACAATTATCAATCGTTGACACTTTATTAGCTCATAAATTAAAAATTACAACTTTATACTATCAAAGCTGGAACTATATTCCTCTAAAACACACGATTCTTTAGTGTAAAACTGATCCAGAAAAATCAATTTCGCTTTTATAGTTTTTAATGAGTGCTTGCATCTCTCATCGTTTGGTTCATTTATCCATGCCATAAAGTGAGTATTCGATGCAAAAAGCGCATATCTCGGCAGCAATTCTGATGCGTTTTCCCATTATTTCTAGTCATTTTTGTCACAGATGCGACACTCCGACAGGCTCAAAACTAGTTGCGAACAATCGCTTTGAATCTGGGTATTGGAGATGAGTATTCAGAGTAAACATTTCTTATAAACCTGTTAATTCAGCATTGTTATACTCAAAACTTTTTATCGTCATAAGGAAAGCTTTGGATTTACTTCCTCATTAAAGAATGGACTGAAATGCTCTCAGGAGTTTCCGATTTATTAGCAGGATTTATCAGGAGTCGATTCAGGAACAAAAAATAAAGAATATTTCAGAGTTCCGATTCATCCTTCCAAGACATCGATTCGCTTTCCCTTGCGAAGTTTTCAAGTTCTACTCAGTAATCACCTAACATTTCTGCGCTAACATGCATCCACAGTAAAATAATTTTATTGCCTCATTGGGTTCATAAAGCAATCATACGATTAATTTCAATGAATTCTAAGATGCTGCAGTTTCCACAACCTATTCGAGCATTAAGAGTAATATGCAACTTGATAAGTAACTTCGTAGAATTCAAAAATCTCCCAAAATGGAAGCAATAAAAACAAAAATAGTTCGCTGTAATCGTTCTCTGAAGTTTCACGTATATCCTATGGCTGTCATTCGTTTAAAATTAAAATTTCATTGATGAAAAAGACCAATTAAATAATCGATTCATGCTCTTCACTCAAGTACACTATAAATCTTTTGTCTTTTACAGGCCAGGCATGCGCTGCTTCTGTAAAAATTCATCAGTCACTAAACACTATCTCTAAGAAAGATAAAATAACATCAGGAAATTTAACTTTGCAAATAAGAGAGTAATTTATTTTTGATATGTTGCTGCCTTTAGCAGGGGAAACAAAAGCTTTCATCTAAATTTTCATTACGGATGCCGTGCGGCAAATTGTCTCCTCTCTTCTTCTCCTTCCTCTCCCTCTCCTCCTTCCCCCATTAAACCTCTCTCTACCAATCATAATGAGAAATTCTGTTAACGCGACTGAAATATAGTATATCCCTTCATCCTACATTTGTTTCACACTCTCGAGGCCAATCTCTCCAAGAGAAGTGAACCTGAACACTGTGAGCGAAGGTCACAAAGATTAATCGCCCAGTCATATATTATTATATAACAACATTAATGGGTAAACAAACAGATGCGTGGATAAGCGAACCTCTGCGCTCAAGTCGCAGTCGAACGAAGGAAGAAATAATAAAAAGTAAACTCTGATGGAGGAACGTAACGACAGAAGGTTGCCCCAATGACGAGTCTTGCCATTTCACTGCTCCGGGTAAGAGGGGGTAGCATCGGGCATACGCAGTCGCCATCACAAAACTCGTCTTAACGACGAGCTCCATCACAAAACTCGTCTTAACGACGAGCGCATCACACGCCATCGACGTTTGTCGTCTCATTAACGCTGACGTTACAAGTCTAAACAATACTTTCTCTACACATTTGATCTCTAATGTCATCACAGCTCAAGTATGGAGATTAGGGCGGCAGATTGAGGAGGGGGAAGGGGGGAAGGGAGGGAAGGGAGAGAGAGATAGTAGGTTGAATACATTCTCATGAGCGGTTCCTCCGGCCAATGCAAAATATATGCCATCCGAATTGCGTGATTAAATGTGAAGTAAAAGGTTGTTCTTACGGGAATGAAGGAAATATGAAACGACAACTGTTTTCAAAAGTGCTTCATGTAAGTAATGAGATAATCGCCATACAAGGTGATAAGTTTTTCAGCTTGCAATCTTTCAACTTTTGTACACATCGGCCTCTAAATTCTACATCAAATCTATTTGTGCATAAATGACGTTTCAGCAAATAACTGCAGGTTTGCCTAAAGCAGCCTCCTTGAAATATAGGAGCTTTAGAAAATGGCGACTTAGAGCGGTAGTTTAATATGGGCGCACCTAAAAGTGTACATAACAAGAAATGCAAATTTATTTCTTTATTTATTTCACGGCTGAAAGACCTTTTGTGGCTGTATCATTGCAAAGTAGGAGAGAGGGGATCACAGTCGTTACTCATTACGAATATTGATTTCCGTGGTCAGACATGTAAATGAAATGTGTATTAGTTACGCTTGAATATCTGCGATGAGGCTGCCTTCGTCACCGCAGCCGGAAGTCATTTCCATAAGTCGTATAGACACATAAATGAGCTGCCATACTTTCATTAGCATTATGTGTATTTACCATCAGTATTTAAGGAAATGCGGACAGCTGAAAATAGAATGTGAAAAAAATCGAAATATCCCAACTTGTTCCCTCTTTGCATAATATAGGAGGAATTAATTCAAAGATCCCTTGCGAGTGTGTCATAAAATAATTGCGAACTTCGCAACTCACATGCAACAAAAATGGTAAACGAAGAAAAATATAAGAAAGTAACATCAGAGATAAAAATTTGTAAAGCAACGAAGGAAAATAAAAAATATTATTGGTTCATATCGAAGAGTGCTTGTGAGAGAATGCAAATGAAATCGATAACTGCAGCATTTAAAACTGGAAAATATCAAACGCATTACTAAAAAGGAAGAGCAGATGCAAATGATCGTATTTCAGCTGTGATGATATTTGATACTTCTTTTCTGTCAATAGGATAACGATTCCGAATCAACAATATTTCATATAGCTGAAAGAGATGATGCTTTTTGCGGTTCAGTTTTAATCTGTCAATTTTGAACGTTATAAAGATTTCGGTACTCGAAAGTTCTAATCAAGTAGATTGTAAAGATGGCTGTGTCGGGAAAGCAATCTCAATACCGTCGACAAGATTCTCATACTGAATGGTGCAAGAAGAATCTGATGGATAATTTTGAGGTAGGATAGACACTTGAATTTATCGTGCAGGATGAAAGACACCTCTTTAGAGATGATAATAAGCGGGTTTGGAATAACATTTACAGCGTCACCGAATGGCAGTCATTTCCGAATCATTCGTAGACCGAAGTGAATAAGAGAACAAGTCTTTAACATTACTTTCAGCTTGCATACGTTGTTAGCTGTATACCATGGAAATGATGCTTGGTTAGCAGCACACAGCCATGCACTGTTATTAATCATGCGCATGCCCAAACAAGCATCTCTCTATCATTAACGATTGTTCGGTTATCCATGATCATAATCCTACCGATAAGCGAATGTCGAAATGATGAAAGCAGTACATAAGTATTATCAGGAAGGAATATTAGTTGAGGTGCTTCCCTCTGATACGGGTTTTCAATTTCTCTCGCATCAGAGCGATAACGATGCTAAAAATATAAGCAAGTCTTCTTTTAATTTATTTGCCTCACAGCTGCTTCTCATATTCTAGAATTTTTAAAAGGATATATCGGTCGGTTTATGTGCTGTTTCGTATTCTTAATTAACAGGCAATTTGCATATTACAGCATCATGTAAATTATTCATATGAATATGAGAAATCCATAGAAACATTAAGGCAGGTGTATACACGATGAGCTGATGGTTTCATACATCTAAACGTTTACTGCAAACATTAAAACATTTACCGGCATTCGAAGGCTCGCATTTTTGCAAATATAAGAAAATTGGAAATTGCGAGACGAAGCGTGCGAAAGAACTGCATTTTTTAAGAGCGCCACTGAGTGCACTTAGTATCCATTCATTCCCTGCCCCAATACGTGCTTCTTGCAATTGACAAAGTCGTACCTGGTATAGCTATCTTTGTATGCGTGCGTCTTCGTGTTTACGTCTTTTGTTCAATGGGTTCGGATCACTAGCGAATACGGCCAAAGGCTATACCTAAAGCTAAAGCATTTCCAAGAAGGCTTTCCAGTCTAAACTTACTTTAATAGCGTCTTTTGCAATCATTGTTGTTCCATCGTTCAAATGCGTTCGTTTTTTCCATTTGAATTTCGCCATTTTGATGAAATCTCCCAAAGTTTTCGAATTTTCTGTTCAATGATATGAAATCCGCCAGTCATTCCCCTAAACTGAAAAATTCTGATGAAAAATTGCCCAATTAAAGAGGTTTTGCTTAGCCACTTTTAGAACAAATTTTAATGGCAAACATTTTCAACCACAGAAAAATTGCAGTTCGAAAATAGTCTTCATATTTAACATCCTTCGTCTGGATTGTATAATGAAAATCTGAAAATGCTTTAGTTTCAAAATTTTAACGGTTTTGCTAAACAAAAACACAACAAATATTTTTCTCGTACAAGTTTTACATAAATCATCGATCGTCCGACGATTAATGCAAAAAGAATCTATCCGTTAAGCGTGCTCATCCTTTTCTAGGATTTAGCTTAGAAATTTCGCATCGAAAAATTCACATTTTTAGCTGAAATCTATTAAAAATTAGCAGCGTTGATCTAGAGGAAATTCGTAAAACTTTTTCGATAAAGAAATGCTCTTATAAATGGTCGATTACAATGAAGAGATATACCCTGGTTCCGAGATTTGTTTTTCATTGGATGAGTGGTGGCAATGACATGAAATGCGCTTGTTTCCTGTTAATCATCATTAATCATTGACGTTGCAATCAAGCTAGGTTGCACTATAGCGATATTACTGCTCTGAGAAAAGATAGGAAATAGAGTTTGTTTTCTCATAACAACGTGACCCTTAATCTTAGGTAGAATTGAATAGAACCTCTGCATAACAAAATTTCGTCGTACTTGCTTCTATTTTTAAATCGTTTTGAGGCGCTCATAAACATGTTATTAAAATTTTCAGCGGTAATGATTCGTTGCAACAGATTGTGCATCATGTGATAGTAAAATATAAATCGATATTTCTAGTTGAGAACGGTAATAAAATAAAATTGTAAGAGTTAGGAGTTATAGTTGTTTACTTAATAGAATTCAAAGATATTGTGATGCTAGTTCAGTTTATTCACGTCAGAATATACAGAATAGTGAAGAGGGATAAATGCATGTTCCAACCGAAACCACAGCATACTCCAAACTGAAATGAGATCGGAACTCGAAACCCCAATGTGTACAACTTTCTTCTTTTATCTCTCCCCCCATGCTAATATCTTAAAATGAGAAATTCGGTTGTTTGAAAGCCATAAAACCGCATTTGAGATGTGAGACTATTCTGCAGATGTCTTAAACATTTGCCAAAATTCTTTAAATTTTCTGGAGATATTCTGTAGATAATACCTCATCGTTTTCGTTCAAAGGTTTAATTACCCAAGTTTGACAATGCCTGATAATGACTCCACTAGCCGAAACTTTGTTTTTTCTAGCCGAAAAGTTTATACGGTCTAGTCTGAAACATAAGCTACCATAAATTTTAATGCACCTTCCAACAATACCGCTAGCAACCAAGCCACAACTCTTCGGCATAAAATTTCGCTTACCTTCTAAGCGAATTGATAAGAATTTATGATTATTCTCTCTTATACTTAGCAAAATTTTGATTCATGGCTTATTTTAAACAATCATTGCTCTCATATACAGTGCTTATGGTTATTGCACAATGCTCGCATAAGATAAGCTCCAACCACAATGAGACAGATAAAATAAATAAATATCGTCGAAAAAAAATTTAATATTTTTATACAAATGAAAATAAATCTTCAAAATCAAAAAAAAACACACACACTGACTTTCATCAATTTTCAGACATAGATTTAAAAGATGCGACAAAAAATGTTTTGAGATCTACATAGGTCTCATAGTAGATGCATATCATAATAAATCTGTGCATGTTGGAATGACCGTATATTGGGCATTCTCGTTCAACGAATCATTTGAACGATGCAACAATTAGATAACATATGCTAAACGATGTTACACATAAGAAAATCAATATTAAAGATTAATGACGCTTAATTAAAGAAGAACAACTGAATAAAGTTATTGTTAAAGATTCAATTAACCCATCATAGCACAAAGGAATGTGTGCAAAAACAGTTGATGTTTTTAGAGGGCAATAACGCGGTGATTTGTGCTTCAAAGGATTTATCAAGCGAATGCAATATTTTTTGTTATCTTTTTGCCTCTTTGTCAATATGAAATTGTTTCAGGGCAAATTTAATGAATGTAAATATAGAAAGTAGTCATATAGCCTTATTGAATAATCTTCATAGTTTATGATGATGAACGAAGGAAACTCAATTTAACGGCAAACGTTTCTAGCTATCCGAAAGGACAATACAAATATCTGTATAAAAACTTCACAGACTAGCAGGACAATAACAGAATAGATCGAACGAAATTTTTGAATAGAAAGGGAGCAATCGCACAATTAACAAAGGATAGGAAATGAATGGGGAAGCGAAATCTGGAAATTGAATTTTTTTTTTTGAAATCATGGTCTCATCGAAAAGCCATATTTAAATCGCCTATTGAAGTTACTCGGAACGTTTGAAAAATCCGAGAAATAAATAATTGTAGGTCAATGTAAACGATGAATATTACTCAACTTTTTAAAAATTTTTCGGCAGAGAGGGCGCATTTTCAACTTATTTTTCAAACAGTGCACTAATAGTTTCATTGAATAGTCCAAAATGCATTCCAATAAGCACAAATCACCGTTATAAAAGAGAACTATCGAATAATTACAGCATTATGAAAAACATATGAGATACGAATGGCACGTGAAGGAATGATTTCATTGACGGCCACCAATTTCCTCTCGATGTAGTGTATTATAATGGCACAATTGCAGCAATTATAAGAGCTATATTGCTCTTAACAATTACAAAAAAAATTTTTTTAGATATTCGATTATGCGTAGCGTTATCATTGAAAGCAAAACAATTCCTCAAGTTCAGTACACATGACATCGAAAAAGAATTTGTGAGTGAAATGAATGTGAGATTTATGCAGTGTTAAAAATACGTTTCAATCAGAAACGGCTGGCTCCAACAAACAAACCTATTTTTGAGTTCAAAACTACATGTGTTTATTCGAAAATGTTGACTCGAGCGTCTAGGTACGATACGAACTAGAGTACGCTTCGACGAGGTGGACAATGCGCCCGATAGCCGTATTCTTTGATTGAGGATCAAGTGAACTGAAATTTCGAAGAAAATAATATGGATACACCGTCTATATGTTCTAGAGCCATCTTTTCAACTTCTTTCTTTCCAAAGGCGAACATAAAGCTACCGAGGTAGCAGATGAAAAATAGATGCGAGTCAACTGCTGAGCTTACATCTTTGTTCGTCGATTACTAAAGAGTAGTTTTGAAGACGATGGTTGGCGTTTTCAGTTAAAAGTTGATTTGATGCACCGTCTGACGTCATTAGATTGTAGATAGCAAGAGTTCTGTTATATAGACCATCGACATTGTTTAAAGTGAAAAGTAGAAGCGAAGAGAGAAGACATCATCGTTCACTCATCATCTTCACGAACTCTTCGTAGTCGATTTCACCATCGCCTAAAGAACAGAAGTACGCTATTATCAACGCCAATTATTATTATAAATGGTGGTAAGGAGGTAAGAAAACAGTAATTGATATGTTTTAATTCGTCGGTATAGTCAACAAGATTTTTAAAATTTATTTCTTCTCGATGATCAGGATGCAATGCTAATATCGCAATAAAAAACTACAGAAAAATTCCGACGATTTCAAATAAAGCCGCAATCTACAAAGGAATGAATCATCTTCGAACGGCGAATAGTAACGAACTGAAATATAGAAAGTTTATGCGCATTACTGTAAACTGGGTAGCTGATTGAGATACACGTTTATATGAGAAGAGAGAAGGAGATGTGGAATGGGCAAGAGAAACTCTTGGCTTAATGAGGGTTTCAGTCGTGGCTATGAGAAAGTTTGAAAAAACAGTGAAATTACTTGCTCAATCTCATCCAAAACATCGTGGAGAAGTGGTTCTACTTTCGGCTGTCCTAGAAGACATCCAATTTTCATACCCATTCCCTTCCCTCTCCCTTCCTCCACCTCGTTCATCATCTAAGAGTAGGCGCAGAGATAATGAAGTTTTCAAAATTCGCTATGGGCATTTTAAAATATTCTTATTGACTATTTCAGTGAGAATATCTTTAACTTAAGAAAGAGAATAGGTGATCTAACTAACCATCGACGTCAACCTCACGAATCATTTCATCGACTTCATCCTCACTGAATTGCATACCCATGTGCACCTGAAATTTGCACCTTGACGCAGTTAAAGAGTAATGGCGACTGCATATAAATGTGCACATACCCACATATCCGTGGAAAATGTATTCCACGTCAACTTTAATCTCAAATCTCAGTTAGCAACCTGATTTTCGATAACATATTGTTAAATATTGATAACAACAAAGTGACATTAATGCACAGAAATAGATAATAACGCAAAATTACGCCCACGCACCAAAAATTTCACGTGCGTCACCAACGAGAACGTTCCTTTCACATAACTGCCACAATCATGTCAAAAAAAGTGAAAAAAAAACAATCGACTTCATATACATGCTATGTTTGAAATTTTGCTTTGGTGAACAAAAAATTCAGATGGATGTTTTACTCTGACTGCTGAAAATTTATTTTCTTCCTTCCTAAGAAACTTTAACTTATCATTAACGAATTTTCACTCAAAATAATCAAAACACTTTTTCTCCTCTATAGCACTTGTGACGATGCGTTAAAGAAAAGCGTTTCAGACTTTTTTGTTGTACGTCAATTGAGGGATTTTGAAGACCTATCGTGCCATTGCATTCAGAAGGCTTCTGCACTATATCTTCTGACGATGGAAGAGCACTAGAAAAAACGTTTGCCTTTCTCCCATAGGTGATTAGAATTGCAGACGTAATTACGTGTTCACGTAATCTAGCGTGATTCAATAATTTTCCAACGATTTATTATGAATTCCTGTGGCATTTTTTTTTTTCGAAAACATTGGTGATGACGACTGATCGGAATTTTACAATTTTGAAGTCAAGGCAAATGAAAATTTATAATTTTTTTTTTGGGCGAAAGGGCATCGGAGTAATGAGAGAACTTCAATATCTGTTCCTCAACTTCCCATGATGCTGTTTTATTCGGATTTTATATTTATATAGCACAATGGTCCATATTTTCTTTTATTCTGAATTTTTCTTTAACGCGCATAATTCTACTATTCTCTTTGCTATGACAGATTATGGCGATATAAATAGTACCATGAAATATCGAAATTCTTGTGCAGTGATTACTCCATTACCATCTTTATCGAAAACTCTAAACGCCTCGCGAATCATCTCTGAATCTGTCTCTTTCATCATTCGTTTCATCATCACACAGAATTCGGGGAATTCAATTTGTCCATTTCCATCAATATCTACCTCGTTAATCATTTCCAATATTTCCTGCAAAAAAATTCATTAATATCTTCTACAAGGAAAAACATCTCTAATTGCAAGTTCGAAACATTCACGATGCTTTCAGCTTTTTTTTTCGCATTCCAAAGATCACATCTGCATTCCAGTCGAAGAAGAATTCAAGCTATGCAACACGTAGGAATACATAGAAATGATCGATGATGAGTAGCAGCTGCCGGTTGTTTTTCTATCTCTTTCTGCCACCAATTAGCGCAAAACTGGTTTAAATGTAGAAAATTTTTGGCCAACATATTGTATATTGCCATATGTGGAAAGTTGCACATCACATAGATGATATAAAAGGAAGACACTAGAAGAGGTTATTGGTGGATGATATTAGATGAATGTATTGGAGGAAAAAATGGGTAGATGGTATAAAGCGAAAGGATAGGCGAATGAGACTAGAGAAGGACACTAGGGGAACGAACTGGGGGATTGAATTGCTGTTTGATATTATAGGAGGACACAAACGAAAGGAATTGGTGGATGATTGTGATTACAATGATTTTAATTGTTCACTTGAGATGAGCAAAACAAGAACTTCCCGATCACTATAGAAATTTAAATGAAAGGATTCAATGGAAAAAAAAACCGGCTACTCGTGGAAGTAAATTCAGCATGGCAAATGTTTACTAATGACCTTCTCTTGGCACAACTGATTCAATAAAACTTAACTAAAAATCGCTTTATCAATTACCTATAGTGTCGACTTGCTCGTCTTTTCTAGATAAGAAATAGCAAGCTGCCATTATTGCAACGAGTGAGTTTTAAATAGCAAGCTGCCATTATTGCAACGAGTGAGTTTTCAAAAATCACTCAACTTACTATGCTCAAATTTTCAACTGTTTCAATCATTCGGTTTTCGAATAAACCTAAAGGAAATCACTAAAAAATTTCCACTGAAATTTTCCAAATTTTTTTCTACCGTGAATATTCAATAGATACCTTGAAAAAAAATCGAACTAAGATTTGTGGAATTTTTCGAAATAACAACTATCATTCGTATGTAAAAAAGAGAGTGAACATAGAAGTTATTGAAAGAAAACATTACAAATATTTAATGACACTTATCTGAGATGCATCAGATTGGTGAAAGACATGCACAATTACAAGCGCTTGTAGCAATAGAAAAAAATAATCTACTGAGAAGAGGAAAATTTTCAAGCAAATAAGGAAAACAAAGATGAAAATTTAAAAAAACTTTTGCGTATGTAAGGTTAGAGTAAGAGCGACGTGTGCAATATTCTATTTTTCGATAATCCATCTTCAGTACTTGTCCCTATTTTAAAATGGTCCTCCTTAAACCCTCAATTTCCTTTCCTCCAAAGAAAAGAATCAATCATTTCCCTTCAGAATACATTTGCTTCACCAAGCAAAAAATAAAGCAATGCTTATAGCTGAGTTCTCTCAATTCATTGTTCTCTAACTGACCGCTTTTTTATTGCTTTCAAAAAATTTTTTTCTTACAACTTTTCCGATGATTTGTAAGATGTCAATATTTAAGAATGAACTTTTGCCGAAGAGGATACATGAGTGTCGAACATTTTATGCGCCTTATATTGTCTTAGATGAAGTGAATAAACGCATTAATGAATCAATAAACAAGTAAATAAATAAATAACAAATAAACTACTTAATAGATAAATAAATAAATAAGTAAATACACGAGGTAGCTAAATAAATAAAAATAAAATAAATTAAGAATTAAATGTTCCTTTTTCATTGTTATAAATTGTTTTCGGCATATTCAATAAATTACTTACACAGCTTACATATTGAGATGAAGGAAATGTGCGATCGAAGCAAATTCATAATTAGAAAGTAATTTTGTGAATATTATCCACAGATGTAAATGACCGCTTCTCTTTCAAATACGAGAGAATGTGGCATAGTTTAATGGATTCGTTGTGGGAAAACTTTGTACTTTTTACACGAAACAAATTGCAATTAAATAACGCAACTCGCAATACTTGATGAGAATTGATGCTATGATTGAATGTTTATCGAGTTTGAACGCTTCGTAATGAGTGAATTTGTTTTCGAGGAAATCATTTATCAAAGTAAGGATTTTTTTTTCGATTACTCGATCATCGAACGGAATCTCATTGTATTCTTTTAGTGAATAAAATCATAACGAAATGTTATCTTCTGAAGATTATTTGTTGTTAGCATTCGATCAAGGCTCATTACCGAGAGCTATTTTATTCCACGTTGTGAACTAAGAAACTATACCTGTTCTGTGGGATTCTGTCCTAAAGAACGCATCGCAATACTCAATTCTTTAGTCGATATTGTTCCATTGCCATCCTTATCGAACATCATAAACGCCTCACGAAACTCATCGATTTCTTCCGGTGTTAACTGTAAATTTTGTTCATTAAGTATGCCATCTGTTTAAAAGATAAGTCTAAGCTTACAATTCACATCTATAATGCTTGAAAAGTGTTTAAATTTCTAGTGATGAAGTTGGCTATTGAAAGACCTTTTGTGACAAAAATGTGTGAGCCATTACTCTTCTATGACCAATATTATCATCTGTTCCTAAACAATAGCACAAAAAATCCCAGAATATTTAACGTTATGCTCATGGATAATGGATCGGAACGCTATAGCAGCTTGAAAGCGAAGAGATATCACACGGCAAATCTCTTTGCTATATGCTTTTTTATCGCATATGTAAAGGTTGAAAATGGAATAGGTTTATTTCAGAAGTCGATTTATCTAAAATGGAATAGGTTTATTTCAGAAGTCGATTTATCATAAATTTTTATTAAATTTTTATTTTATGTTTTTATCTGGATGAGAATCAACGTTTTCAGAGTGGAGATAAAGTGTGATTTTCTTTAATTGTAGCTGAATGCATCAATCGATGTTTCAAATTTGAGATGAAAAACGTCTTCCGATTTGAAATTTTCTTGAAACGACTCTTTAGAAACTTGTTCGATATTACGGAATATTAGCTTTTTAAACATATTTAACGACTAATATTTTAAATAGAAGGTTTGATTTATTATAGTAATTAGCAATGCACATGTTGAGGATACTATTTTCTGAAGCAACACCGCCCATAAAAAATCGCATTCAAGTAAGAAGTAGTAAAAATAGTAAGGTTTCGAAAATACCTAGAATAGGAAATGTCGTCGATATTTGCAACTTTTGCGAAATATTGCTTTGTTAGGCGAAAAAATGAGGAAAGTGATCTTTGATCGCTGAAAAATTCTTTAAGATGCTGAATCCATTTCTTTTTTGGTCATCTGGAATAAGCTCTTTTTTCTCAAATACTTAGGAATTCAAGGCGACATTTGTACACTACTATGACAATTTTGAATGACTTTTCTTAGTCTTTTTCCGTTGAATGATTGACATATTACACACCAGCTATCAATATGAAACATTCAAGGATTTCGCATAGAATAAATATTTTAGATTCCTCAATAAACTATTTGCAGTAGTAATAAGAGATCTAGTACAAATTAAATATTTACTCACATTTTTACAACAATTTCACGCAAAAATTGTTATATTGGACTGGAAATAAGAAAACAATGTTGAATACTCAGCAGAGTGGCAAATTGCATAATTGCGTCTTTTTGGGCAATTTGTTCGACGTTTTAATCCCCTTCTTACCATTTCCACTTTGTTGAAACGCAAGCATCTATTTAATTTAGAAAAAGTTCGGTTTTCATTCATTCCCATCGCTCATCTGCATAATAATTACTAATATTCATGCCTTTTTACTCTCAAATTTACATATTTTATCAATATTCATGTGGTCAATCGTTTAATAAATAGGTTGTCTATATTAGCTTCCATGTATACTTCTCCTCCTCACAGTTGATCTATTTGTAACCCTGTTTATATTAACTATTTTTGATGGATCCTAATGAGCTATAAAAATTGTGCTGTTGTTTGTGATTTCGATGTTGAAAAATAGGCAAATAAATTGAGCGACTGAACGGAATAACTCTCTTAATTTACGTTTTGAATTTTATCGCTGCTGTTTATTGAGTGTTATTGAAGTCGATCATTTGCATTATCGAATAAAATTTTGAGACGAATGTATAATGAAACAAAGTTCCATTCATCTATTTTCGCTCTTCAAATAAACTACTTCAATCACTTTTTTCCACTTGTTGAAAATTATTTCGCCTCATTTGAATGAAATTAGCGAGATTTCGCTTGACTTGACTATAGATAGGAAATTTGAGCATGTATTTGAAATCTATTTTGGTTTTTGTTACCAATACTTCCATCATTTTATTTTTGGAAAAATTCTAAAAATTTCATTTCGAAATCCTCACCTAAGAAACGACAGTGCGAGGAAGAAAAATCGTTTCCTTAATTCAGAACTTTTAGCAATCAGGAAATGTTGACAGAAGAATGCGGACGCAGCTAAAATTTCTTGGTAACGTTGCTAAAAACGAACGAATACAGGAAGAATTCTTTTGGTTAATTTTCAAAATCTATGACGAAGACCAATATTTTCTGCGAGGAAATAATTAAATAGCTCAACGTTGAGAATCTTTTCATCACTTAGCAACAGTCTACAAACATGGAAGCAATAAGCGGCAAATGTTCACTCACTTGTTTGATGATTTCTTCACTGAATTGCATCATATTTGAAGTGCTTTGCGGTTGTGCACTCAACGCCATTGTGTTTGAATATAGCTGTAGAATAGTTCCAATTTCCATATATATATAGAAAACGAAGAAAAAGAATAGTTCCGCAATATTTTCACCAAAAATGTGTTGAATATAATAAGATGAACGTGGCTTCGTTCAAAGGATCTCAGCGGCTTAGCGTCGATAAAAGTAATGGTGACAGATGGCGGTGTCCATAAGTTCAAAATCATATTTGTTCGTGTGTTTTTCAGTGAATTTAAAAAGGTCGTTGCTGTTTACGGCGAAATGGACCAAATGAAACGTATACTTCATTCATTAAGTACTTCAAAAAAAATTTTGTCAGTATTTTAGTAAAAGTTTTAATGACGCTATAAATTAGAGGCCAAAGGCAATAAAATGGAATCACAACAAATCAGCATCATTAAAAGCAACGTCCAAAGCAGATAAAGGATCCCGAGTTCCCCTCTTGTTATCAACTCGATTTCTTCTCACCCAACTCGCCTGCCCAATCCAACCGGGGAATTTGGATTGGGCAAGCGAGTTGCGTGAGAAGTCAGCATATGGAGCTTGTGGAGCTAACGATCATCTGAATAGATCGAAAATCACCTAGCTAATCTTTCGTTGATCATTGAATTGCATTTGGTGCAACGATGTATTTTGCGTTACTACTTTATGAAAATAACTAGGAAACAACAAAAATAAGAAGCAGTGTCGACTCACTGAGAAAAAAATTATAGGAAATAATTGAAAGCGGACGAATTCTGCATCAACATATGCGCCCGCCTTCTAAATGATGCTGCTTTGAAGCTGCCCATCGTAAACGAAGTGGCTCTAACGGTACGAGAAACTCAAGTGAAATGTTGACTTATAAGAGAAGAAAGAACACTTTTGAGAAAAAAATTATAGGAAATAATTGAAAGCGGACGAATTCTGCATCAACATATGCGCCCGCCTTCTAAATGATGCTGCTTTGAAGCTGCCCATCGTAAACGAAGTGGCTCTAACGGTACGAGAAACTCAAGTGAAATGTTGACTTATAAGAGAAGAAAGAACACTTTCACTTGAAGAAAATACTTTGTTAAAGGATATTTCATCAATTAAATAGCCTTCAGCCAAAAAATGTAAATCTAATCTTTAATCCCGAAACTGCCTTCAGCGTCAAACGGTCTTTAATTTTCCGACAAATCCATCGAGAAGCAAAGGAAAAAACGCATTAAAAAGTGTGCGAATATGTCGATCAGCTTAGTTTTCTTGTAATAACAACAAAACTGCGAAAGAAATTTGCATAATGTGGGAATAAAATTCTTGTTTGAATGCATACTTAATCTTCGATGAATAAATATCAAACATCTTCTAAAAGAATGGCCGAATATTTGCCAACATAAGCGAACCAATCATTTAATTCGATTATTTCCGATTATTCATATTTGTTGGTAAACAAAAAAAAAGGATCACATTATAACGTTGATAAAATTACTCTTGTGATCAAAAAAGTCACTCTTCAGTGACGAATTCTTATTACGCAAATGCAATAATGCGAAAATTAGCGATAAGATCAATGCGGTGCGTGCCTCGATTAAAAAAACAACGAATTTTTTATTTCCGAATCCTACGGCTTTAAAAAGAAATAAACCTTTTTCCATTTTTTTCGAGTAATTTTTTCTGTGGTATTTTTAGTGAGATGAGTTTTTTCTGTGAATTTCCTTTCTATCAATTTCCAAAAAAAATTGCAAAAAGTTTTCTCATTTCGCTCTGTATGCCATTGGAGAATTACCAAATATCGGCGTAAAATCACACTTTCATTTCGTATATGCAAGAAGCTTTTGCAGTTTTAAAAGCACTATTAATTAGAAGTGCATATGTTGAGAATCCATTTCTGTGCTTTTTCTTTCTTTCTCGCCCTCTCTCTAACTCTTCTATCATATACTCGCGTAAAAAATTTCTTAAGTAAGAATCATTAAGTACAAAAATTGAGTTTTTTTGATCGAATTAATTAAACTTAGCGCTCACAAATTGATCAAATTGGGAAATAGGTTTTTCTTCCTATTTTCATTGCAAAGGCATTTTTGTAGTCTTAAAGATGTGATTTTGGAGGATTTAATCAGACAGATTGTTAAGTGAATAATATATCATTTGTGATGCTGTCTGAAGATAGGAAAAAATATATATATATTCACTCGAAGAGGCTAATTTGTTTGGAACATTCATCAAACGGACAAAAACATTGAAAGCACTAGAAGAAGGATTGCATTATGACCAGTCTAAGCACAGTAGAGTGCTTTCTTCCGTTATTGACAGCATTATTCACTTTTGCTCATCACATCCTAACGAAGGTAATAGAGAACAAGGAAAAGAAAACAAGTTCAAATCTCAGAGATTTTGACAGCCACTGCTGTAGGGAATGGAATCACTCACATCAATCTAAAGATAAAATAAACAGTTGCTGTAAAGACGGCGAGACAAGTTTGGAAGTCACTAAACCGATAGGATAGGCGCAGATGTATGATGTTAGCCCATCAGATCATCAGCTTTTGTTTAGGCAAAACGTGCCCTTATCTTTAATGATTTCATAAAATTCATTTTTCTCTTGTTGCGAAATGCATGTACACATTGAATTCTCTGCAGCTATTTTTGAAATGTGTTTGGGTGATAGAAGTCGAAATGAAAGCTCACTGTGAGATGTCACGCCGTAGTGCATTTAGCAAGTTAGAGTCAAACGGCATTCACACACATGCAAGCATACTTAGATTTAAAGCATAGAGCCGCCATAATACACACCGCGAATGCGAATTTGCAAATCAGCGTTAATAGCAAATATATCGAATTTATGCAAATAGAAATTCAAGCGATTCTATTTCCTCCAGCGCTTAAGAAGATGTTTGTCAATAAAGGAGCTTCTCTTCACGATTATGAGCTTCAATTTTTCAAACTCATCGATTGTGTCATTTCACAGCACATTTAGACTTGAAACTACATACAAATTGCATGCATAATAAAGCGTTAGGTTGAATGGGCTATGGCGCTGTCCCAGTATAATTTTCAGTTGCGAAGTGGAACCATCTCCTCAAGCGGTGGTACCTAAGAGATTATATGCACAGAGGGAGTAAATAAGAGCAAATTCGAACGTTTCAATGCAAATTCAGTTGGTTATTTCTAATGACACTTAAAAATTTGAGAGAAATATACTCGTTATTGAAACACATGAAAAAATCATATGCTTTAAAAATTAAGATATTCAAGAATAAGGTGAAGAATTTTTATGCCTCTCCTTCCTCATTCTAAAACATGAGATTCCTTTTTTCTTTCATTTTCCCTGCAAATTCGCATGCCGAGTGTTATTAAGCAATATTCTAGCGATTTTTGAGTGTCCACTTGGAAAGGATTTCAAATATAAGAGGTGGCTTTTATTGAAGAAAAATATGGTATTCAAGAAGCGTTTTTTTATTGCTCACTATATCCGAAGAAGAGATATTTGCTGGGTGGCGGTTTTCTTTTTAACCCATCAAAATCTGAGCAAATACGCTAGATCATCCTGTCGACGATGAACCCTGATAGCACATAACAACAACGAAACAATAGTCGAAAATTTGTCGGCAAGAAGTCGATTTCGCGCTTAACCAACTGACATATTACAACAATTTGATTCATCATTGATGAAACACACAAATACACACACCTCCGTAGAAACTGACATCATCATTCACAAGCTTTCAGTATAGCACACTCTCATAGCAACGCATTTCACATATTTCTAAACATTACGAACATTGCATCCTCTCAGAAAAAAAGTTCAACTGAATCTTGCATATGTTAGCTTTATTTTTTGGATTTGTTTGGTAACATTGCAGTGTTGAGAAAATTTTCTCAAATGAGAAGAAATAACAAATGCTCCATATAATTTTCTCTATTGAGAATCTACTCTTAAGCAGGCCATAATCGCCGTAAAGTTCATTAAGTTGACATAAATCATACGTGAAATATATTCGGTTGATTGCATTATTTCCACACTTTATGACAATTTTCTAATAAAATTTTTTTCTATGCACTTTTGCAAACTGGTCTCATTTATTCTTAATATCGTTACGATTCAGCATACGTTTTATGAGCTGTAGATGCTTTAAAAAAACCAAGAAATTTCTGTATCAAAAGACCTGTGGCATTGGTCGAATGCAAATAAGAAAGAAATTTTCCCAATGGAGAATTTCTAAAAACGGTTGTTTTTACGCAAAAAAAAAATTACTTGTTTTGTCACTATTTCTATACGTCTAAGCAGCTGGCTGGGCTAGTGGGCTGGAACGTAGTGGTGCGTATTGTATCAGCTCCCACATTTCTTTGGCTAGAGGTTGTTTTATGCACATGCTGTTCTCCTCGCAGTCCTATTTCTTTCATTCCCCTCCCCCCATTCGCCACCCATCAACTCTGCCACCTTCGCACAACAAGAGTCGATGCAAAACGCGAATTCGCTATGCCTCATATCAGAACGATGTATGCAAATATATAAATATTCTCCCTCTAAACACTTATTTCCGGCAATTTGGAAACTCCTATCAAAGCTTGACTAAATTGACAATGATAAGGTGTCAATAGCCTGATTTCACAAAAGAAAACTTAAAGAGCTGCACATTGATCGAAAGCGCAAATGCCTATACACATCGTAAATTTATTGCCTATGCACATCTTAAATTTTGTTGAATTTTCTTAACACTGCAAGCCTCTCAAATTCTCCAAAACGTTAGCTTTTGAGATGATATCATGAATATTCTAACAAATCCGCATTATAATTTAGTGATGTTAATAAATTCAGGCTCACAATTGTGGTCAAAGCAAAATGTCTACATCTATGAAATAGTACAATAAAAGCTCATAAAAGCTTACTAGTGAGCACATCAAAGCTAATAGAGGTGCCACTTTATAGCACAATGACTATGAATCTTTTCACATTTGTTGGTATGCAAGTGGGCGGTCGTTAGATGAACGAAAGCGCTTTCGTTGATCATTACGCATTCTCATCAACGAAACACTGAGCGCATATTAAACACAGTAGCACCTCATCGATTAGCTAATTTCTTGCCTATGAAACATTTTACTCGGTTAAAAACTCTAATAACTATGACATTTCTGATATCTATTTGATTGCTTAGAAGTTTTAAATAAGCGTCGTAAAAGTTGAAGAAACTATTTCAACAAAAAGAAATCACCTATAATATTTAAAAATATTGCATTAGCAGAATATCTTTCGCATATTTTTTTAGAGAAAAATTTTTAATCGGTATTCAATGACAATAATGATAGTTGAGGAAATATAGTCGAATCTCATATCTTTAGAAAAGTTGCTTCATACACCACCTATAAATAATATCTCATGAGATAAAAGTTGAATTATGGGTCGCATCAAAAACTGGTGCAATTTACAACTAACTACAACTCTGACATATGAAACGCCAATTTCTGAAGCGTTTACAATGAGGTATGGCTACAAGAATCTGACGACTTGCCGCAGTTATAGAGAACTGGATTTTTGTAGTTTTCACGTGAACTCCCCTTCAATTAGCAATTCAAGGGGGACTCATAAATCACATTCAAATGTACAGCCATTCTAACCATTATTTAATAGCTATGGGTAGAAGATGGTGTCTTATGTGCAGCATAGAAATTGATGTGTCTGAGAGAAAAACTTGTAGATAGAGGTTACTACAAGAATTTTTTTTTCAAGAAAGAAACTGAAATGCATTGTGCAAACGTCAATATACTGTGACAAGCAAGAGTAAAAATTGCAAATATTATGTTATTAGTTAAAGTTCTAAGGATAGCGTATTACCAAGGTATTTTAATATAAATGAGTATCATTACATTATCACTGTGAGAATAACATTTGATTTTGAGCGTAACTTAATCAACTATAAATATTCAACAGAGTGCAATTAATCTAACCGCATTTCTATCTGATATAAAATCAAGGTGAGGTTAAATATAGGATTACCTTTTAATCTAACTGCATTTGTAATTAATGTATAAAATTAAAGATAGGATTGCCAATATCCTATCACCAGGTCGAATATTACTTTAGTGCTAAACAGACAGTTAATTTATTTGCACTAGAATACGCTTAATCTGAAACATTCAGCTGTGCAAAATAACTGAAAACGAGCAGATAAGATATTGTGATGAGTTTAATATTTTTATAAATCTATCTAAAATTCTTGGTGATAGGAAATTAGCAGGTGAAGATGAACAACAGTATTGAAAAGAATCTGCGATCATGAAAAGAATGTAAAACGGCCTATAAATCGAAAAATAAAGTCAGACGCACACTTCACCCAAATATTCTTTATTCGCATGAAATCATTAACTTATTTCATTATTTCGAAAACTTCTCTATTATAATTATTTCGAATGAATTTTTTTTGCATTATTGCATGCATGACTTCTGCATTTTTTCCAAATTCAAAACTTTTTCGAATTTCACATATTTCGGTTTCATTTTGAATGCAATTTATCACTTAAATATGAATAATTTTTCAATAATTTCCATTACCTGTTGCGTTTGACGATTGCGAACGCCTTGTAAACTTGATGAGAATATTCTCATTTTTGACGATGAAAATTTATTGAAGAGATACTCAGTCAATCCAGTCGACCAAACTCAGTAGAGCTATTAGTGAACACTGCAGAAGTAGGACCAAAGCAGTCATTTTGATGGAGGGTTAGGTTAAACTTTACCTACCTAACGAACACTGTCAATCACCATTGTTGACAATACGACATTTGATAGTGTCGATTAAGTTTGCTACTTCAAAACCATCAATAGCGAAATTCAATTATTCAGATGGTCAACACTCAAAGAAAACACATTGTGACCGATGACCATTGACGTATCGTATAAAGGTTAAAAGTCATCAGTGACTCCTGCGTGATTTTATGCTAGTAAGTTACTACAAAAAAGCACAACATGGTGATTATTCATTGAAGATTTTAAATTAAACATGAAAGCTTAATAAACTTTATACAATGCTGTAGTAGTGGAGTAACAATTATAGGAAGTTGATATTAATACGTTTCTTGCATTCTTTCAATGCAATCTATCGTCCAAAAAATCGGAATGATCAATTAAAAATTCAAATATTGCTTAATACTCAACTATTCGCTAATTGCACAAATCTTTTGCTAGAAGAGATCTTTTCAGGTTCTAAGTTGGTTGAATAAAAGCTTTTTTTTTTACAATAAGCACATTTCAAATTTAGAAATTTTCACAATTCGATAAGATAAAAGATCCTAAAATCAATACTGAATAGAAATTATTTAAGCATTAAATCACTGCATTTAAATTTTCTACTCACTGAATGCAATATCAATGAACGTATCTAAGAGTGCGGTTGATGCGATCATATTCGTATAATGGACATTTGAAAGGTGATATTTAATGTGCCTATCGTGGTGAATAAGGGAATGAACTTATTTCAGTTTTCAGATTTCCACGATAGTGATGGATATCGAGAATGGGACGAAGAAGTAAGTTTAGCACAAACTTTACTTACTAAATATTACTACCATAGGTAACTCATCTTTTTTTGCGGAGTTGAAATTTCCCGACAGATGTATAGGCAAACAAGCACACACACAAACACACACACACACACACACTACACACACACACACACACACACATGCAATGCATTCTTCAGACACTATGACTACTTAAAAAATTTCACTTGAAACTCCCACTATGGGAAGAATTGTAAATTTTTCCGAGAGGAAAATGTCTGCAAATTTTCGCAAATGATTAACTGTTTATTAGTGTAATATTTATTGTTGAAAATTTAGCGGCCTGGCAAAATGAACTGTTAATAAGCTCGACGATTTCATTTATCCTTACTGGTCTTTTACGAATCTAGAGGCTTGCCTAAGGTGAATAATTATTGAAAACTGGTAGATTACGAGTCAGTAGCTCTGTCTGAATAAAAATGTTTGAATGCTATCTAGCACCCGGCAGTTATTAACGTGTTCAGGGAAGAGGATATGCAACTTGGCGATGTTGCTTCAACTTATCAATGATCGAGGAAATGGTTTTACTTGTATATTTTGAGAGGCATCACTCGCCATGATTCTATGCTATAATGCCAAACATATTTTTTCCTATGCTCATCTCATATGTCTGTAATTTTCCAAAATTTGACTTCATTCATCAACAAGAATGATGAATATGATACCCAATCCATTACAAGTTGATGATTCACGTTTCAATAGATCCAGTCATCATGGAAATAATTATTGGATCTATTGAACTGTGAGATTCTCACCGTTAATAAACACAATAACGCTTGTCGAGTGTAGATGTTGAGAAACTCAAAATGTGGGCGTAAAATATGAAGTTTCTTGTCGAGAAAAATGACCTACAACATCGACAAAGGAAGCTAAAGAAAAATGTGATTTTTGCTGCAACAGCAAGCTCTTTTTTGCCCTTTTGCGTTCTGAATTTTGAATAAGATACATTTTTCATTATGGGTCGAAATTGAAAAAAAAAGAATAAATGAACTTTCAAGGAGTAAATAAACATCACTCATTCAAATTTCAATCCTAAAAAGAAGTTCGATGATTGTACGATCAATATCTGACTCATCAATCCTTCGAACAGACTGTCATGCAGAACTTGAGACGCCTATTTACACGAGAAATCTGCTAGTCGAAATGTGTTTATTGTATCCGTAATGATTGACAATAGTTTGGCATATTGCAGCGTTAGTGAAATGAAAAAAAACATTCAACACATTGAAAGATCGTAGAGAAACTAAAGTCATCATCAGGCAAATTCCTACTGATTTTCATATCGTCTTAGAGCGATTCAAATTTTCAGCGTTCACCAGATGATAAAAAATGAATAAAAAGCAAACAGAAATTGAAGTTAAATAAAAAAAGCTAAGAACTGAAAATATTGCTTGTCTCTTATGAAAATAATAAAGCTGAAATTTTCTTCAACTCAAAGACTAAGATGGATGCTGAAAAAAAAACTATGAAAACTTAAAAGGGTTTCAATTAGAAAGTTTGAAAAATTAAAATTTTGCGTCATCAACAAAATAACAGTCTCAATTTGAGGCCCTCCTCTTGTTCTTTTCTCTAGTCCCCTATCCTCTCCGAGGAGAAACAGCGCATATGTAAGTGCAATATCCTTGTTGCAAATTTCTTCTCTTTAATGTTCATCTATCAAGAAAAAGCGACGTTGGTGCGTGCTAAGCGCGTTAAATTCCAGCATCTATCCGAGAGGAAATTTTACGCACCAATGAACATTTTAGTAGAGATCGTTAAGGATCGAAATTATGCTGCGACGACGATTAAGGTGCTCATGTTTGTTGTCCATCAATAGTGCCCTCCATTTCTTATGCAATTCGCTTCATATACGATAGCTATGAAAGTGGATGCAGCCATCAATTTATGCATAGAAATTAGAAGTTGGCCAATAGTTTTCGAAAAGCACCTTAAATATCTATGTTTTCACCTCGAAATTGGAGCAGACCTCCAAAAAAACGATTCTCGAATCTCCGAATTTTGTAGGCTTCTGAACGATTAAGAAAAATTCCCAACTTTCGTGCTCCTGAACCTCCACTCCCGTCGACTGCGAGTAATAATCAAGAAGCTGCCCCATTTCGGGACATTCCCAGGTTCAATTGCTATTTTTCCAGGGGGAAAAAGAGGGCAGAGATCGAATTTGTTCGGGGAAAGCATTTTCATTTACACGAAGGAGCAAGTCCGCAATTTTGAGTCGTTAAATTGAGAACAAAAAATGATGAATAGAATGAATATTCAGAGGAATTAATTTTTCCCTTGGCCCTTTCGATTATGCGGCCTTATTCTTCGGAAATGAAAACAATTTCTTATGGATAAGTTTTTATAGCATTTTCTACATCACTCCGACATATCGGCAGCAATAAATTCAATTTAAATAAATGATGAAGCGAAGCAAATGAGGCAGATGCCTTATTCGGATCCTTAAGGTGCATACGATGAGATTTACAGGATGGATTTTAACAATCCACTCATCCAACAGAAGAATGAGGCAGTCTCAAATTATCCGGAGATATAATTCTGCAGTAGCACTGAATTTTACTAGTTGTGCAACAGCTGGCGTAGCAAACAAAAGTTGAAAGGCAAAATGTAGTAAGTATGCAACCTGAAGTAGTGAGAAGTAAAAAATATCGTTCGCAAAAGATTAAAAAGTTAGGCAAACGAAGAGCAACAATGAAAATATTTCTTTGTTAATAAATTCGAGATTTTAATTTTTAATGATCTTTAAAGACAACATGGGAGCTAAATCTTTCAGGTTTTCAGGAAATGATAGAAAACTCGCTACTTTATACGTTCATCATGAGGTCTTGCCTTTGTGACATTAGATCAGTCAATTTACTACTCATATTTTACAATTATCGGGTTATGTAGCACCTTACCTAATAATTTTTCTTGGTGAGGTTCCCTGAGTCCCTATGAAAATTGGAACTACGAAATCTCACTGACCTAAAAATGTCAACATGAAAATCTACATTAAAATTCAGTAAGTTTTTAAAGCAACTTCGACACACCTGTTATTCACAGCTCCAAATCGAAGAAAAATTAACTCTATTGACTAATAAAGTGCAAGAAAAGAATTAGCATTGCACGGATGTAAACATATAATAAATTCATCTTACAACACTAAAGCGTGGAAATTAGAAAGGAATTCGAAGTAAAGAATGTAAAAAACGCATAAGTCAATCGCAAAACAAGTGTCAAAAAATGCTAGAGGAGCTAATATGACATATACTTTTGCATTCCACTCACCTAACCAATCAACTTCACAAGTTTTCTCCCAGAGTAGTATTCCTAGAGATTATGCATTTACACAGAAAGAGGATATAATGGATACGATCAAGAGCAATATGTTTGGTATAACAGAAAATGTTGTATTATAACACAAAAATGTAACGCATTCCTGCATTACGTCTAAAAGTTACTGCAAGATGTGTGCTCAAAAACGCGTTAGTCAAGTGCAAACTATTGGCTGAAAATCGTAAAAGGAGATGATATGATAAGTGATATGATAAGTGCCATTCATCTAATAACCACTTCCACAAGTTATCTTGAAAGAAAAAACTACGCAAAATAATCTATTAGTTTGCAATGTATGCAAAATAACCTATTTAGTTTGTTTATATAGCACTAAAAATAATAATACTCTGATAATGATAAAAACAAAGATAAAAAATGATAATTACGAAAACAATAATCAACATTATAACAGTAATAACAATAAAAATAGCTTGGCCATATATATTGAAAAAATTCATTGTGTCTATTCGTTTTACAATATAAATACCATTCTTCAATCCTATGCCAATCGCACTCATCATTTGCCAATCATGCACATTTTCACCGCACTATTTGGGGCGATCACAGCATAAAAAACTTGATTCGCCTATATTCAATCGATGTAAAACGAGTGCAAAATTTATGCAGATTTTTTAGCAATCCTGAATATTACGTCCCTTTCAATATTGACGAATTAACAACGATTAAGAGATATTTGGTCATCCTATAGTGTAATTCCAGGTTTTATAGTTTCCACATTCAGTATTACCGGTCATATAGACACACTTATTTGCACCCAGACACAACGTCGCCATACTGTACTTTTGCAAAACACACGTGCTAGCACCACAAAACAGCATTGGACATTTGCAATACAAACCAAGAGAACGGAAATGAATAAAATGACGTCATATTTTGAACGAAACTAAAACTGTTCCGCTGTGCTATACATTTCCGCTATAACTTGAGCATAACCACAACACAAAGCATAACTTGCCGTATGCCTAACCATTTGCTACAGTAATGGTTCTTGCAAAACTTAAGAAAGTTTATTTTTTTTTTGTAATGAAGATAGGCTAACGATGAGGTCTAAAGGCCTCTCTCTTAATTATCACTCAAACAGAAAGCCTTAACAACAAAAAATGTTTCATGGAAGTAAATAACTCGAAAATATTGTTGAATTTAATTTGGCGGATGCATTGGAGCATAAATCACCTTTGAATAGGTGCATCGTTTCGAAGCCAATAACTTTTGCCCGAATTAATATTTCTTATTCATCTTAATGCCATTTGAATATGTAGATGCAAACAAAATTAGGTGTTCATTCAGTGATTTTCATTGGGATTCTAATTTAAGATACGTGAAGCAAAATTATACGAAATTTCACAGCAATCTAAAACTCATTGCAAATAAAATGAATCTATTTCTTGGCCCATTTAAATGAATGAAAGAAAGCGACACGCTTGTGATGTTATGATATTTGCTGCATTTTTTAGTTCCATAGTGTCTAACATTCAAATGAATTGAATCGCAAAGCAATTCAATAGAATAAATCTTTAAGACCCTCAACAAGGATAGTTAGTCGAAGGAATAAAATACCAAAAGAACGTTTTTTTCAAATAATCACTATGTAAGTAGAATAATACGCCGAATCTATTGTTTTAGATATCTGTCGAACCTACTTGATGAAAGCATCACAATTATGAATGAACAGTTGGCATGCATAAAAGCAAGAATGCGATCAAACATAACAAACTAAGCGAAAATGGAAGCAAAGTTCTTTGATCGCTTAAAAGAAAACACTTGAGGGAATGAAATGCGTTAATAAAATCTACTCATGCAGAACTAAGTACCTTAGCTTTTTTAATGGAATGACCACATGCACTCAGCGCAACAACGGATCAACGTTTTCATCCCTACTATCTTTTTTTGCTCCGCATATGTACATAAAACTGTGTGTGAAATGCACAGTTTTCGAAGTAAAACGCGCCTTTAGCTACACTTTGCTCCGCAAAATTAAAGTAACGACCCAATATCCTTATCGGGCCGCCGGTTCCTTGTTGAACACCCCGATATAAACCAAACACGTTTATTAGTCGAAACAGCGGCCCCACCAGAGCCCAAGAGCAGCGCACCGACGGACGAAGAAACAACGAAGAACTCTAACGAACGAACGAATAAACACGCCGAATCAGAATGGGCAATAACAGCTCTTATATGCCCTACTTACACATAATATCAAAGCGACACTTACAAGAGCCATTCATAGCGAACACTGTTCCATGATCACAGTCAAACTGCTCTATGGTCGCAGTCGAGCTGGTCTACAATCACAAACGAGCTGCTCTACGATCAAAATCGTAATATTATGACAATGAAAACGATGTTATCCTAAACTCCGATAGGTGTCATAATCAACAGAGGGCTTGCTGGTGCTTATGACCCCTCTAAACGCTTTTTGGTACCTTTAATGAGTTTTCTCCAAAGCTTCGAGTCTACTCCTGGCCCAATAAAAAACGATGGACTCCTCCTAGCCCCAATGGAAAAAACGGCAAGGTAAGACCACCTCCACCTTCAATAGTCGGGCAGCGGTCTTTGTACGCACCAACCTCTGTGTGAATCACATTTCAAAAGACTCGTGCGTCTATATCTCTAGGCCGATTCACGACAGTTTCGCAGTTTGACTACAAGATGGGAAATCAACTTATATGCAAGCACACTCAAGTTTATCGCTAGATATAATAAAGTTTTCTTATATGCGTAGTAACTCCTCTCTATATGCAAAGTTCTTAAATCGGCGGTTCCGACATTGCAAAAATAAATAAATAAATAAATATATATATACAAATCGGAGCATGAAAAACGCCTACTGTGACTGTCACTCGACGATAACTTTAGGGGACTTTTTCTTTTCGAAAGGAGTTCAATTATTGTTGCGCAATAATTTCAGAATTGCGCAAATTATGGCAATGTATTTACTGCAATCTTCCTTCAACAGATGTTGATGTTAGGCGAAAGATTTTCGATGTGCTAAAAGTGCAAAAATGTGCCAAAATAAAGTGCAAAAATAAATAGAGCAGTGAATTTTCTTTTTACAGTCATATTTCTTACTAAAGCATCTTTCATATCATCATAGATTATTTCATTCGCAATTATGAGTACAATTCGAGCAATTCAAGATTTATTCCCATCATTAGAAATACTCTTAAACGCTTAGCACATGTTTTAATTTATGAAATAACTGTCATTTAATTAGTAGAATTGAGGATTGAATATCAACATCGAACTATCTTCTCGGATTTGGCACTCAATAAGTCGCCCATTTCATTACGGCAATTGAAATACCGATTATGCTACGGTGATCAGAGCTTATATCGCATCGTATATAATTTCATAATCTTTTATTCCTCTTAGGGGAGCTATCCGCTCATTCACCCATTATCAAGGCAATCCTCAACCTTTAGCAATAAATTTAAGTACCTAAGTCTGAGGGATACCCAATGATGGTTCAATAAGCCAAATGAAGTTTTATTTAAAGATTATATGATGCAATGCAAGATCAGATCAACATACCCTATCTAAAATACCGTTTATAATGCGTCTGCGCCACATCAAAATTATTGAAATTGAAATCCTTTTATGCTTTATCAATTCTCTACGCTATTAGACAGATTTTGCGACTCCATGTGCAATAAATGTGCAAACATCGTCCATCATTTCGATTAAGAAACGATGAGTAGAGATTATGGCAACGTTTTTCTCAGGTTGTAAATTCACATTCGTACTGAATTATATCAATCATTCATGCTGATAATAGGACAAAATTAGCTGGTCAGCCGGTCATTAGCTGGCCATCAGTGGTCATTAGTTGAAATTTCTTAAACACCACCGATTGTAAAAAATCATCCAGTTACCCTATTACACATTGTTCTTTGATTGAATAGTGATTTCTCTTATGAATTGCCACAAACAATACTCATATGTCTATGCATTTTTAATATAAATGAACGACGTTCATCTTGACAAGTTGATAGGAATATAGCTATTTGACATATGCAAATGATTTTTTCGGAGAGCTTAGTGTTTCCTCGAGAAACGGGAAAATATAACAGATTGCAAAACAATGGGACTTTAATGTGGAGGGTTTTTAGAAAGTAGCATGAGAACATCGAAACAATGTGGCAATATAAATAATGATATAATAAATTGTTATAATCCATCATTTAATAGTTGATCAACACAGTGAAAATCCGCCTTCTTCAGCAAAAGAACTGTTTACTTCATCCTACCGACGCGTTTGCCTTTGAGAGAAACCATACTCAAAGGTGTATATAACTACTTAAAAACAATAACGAATATAGTAATAGACAATGGGTATGCAGCCAGTTATCTTGATATTTACACTGTTGAATTCATTCATCGTTAAGAAATATCATCAAGCGTGTGTTGATTTTGCTGATCGTTCATACTTCGATGAATAATGCAGCAAATTTTAAGCTATTAGATTAGTACCTACTTCAGACGGAATTTCCTTTTTTAGTTTGAGTTAGAGAAGTCTGTAGTAAAGTTACTACATATGAACATTCATATATTCAACCTTTCCGTTTATCAAACTATGAAAGTTCGCAAAAAACTTTACCTGTTTGAAAAAAAGAAAGAAGAACAAAACGTATTGGGAACGAGCGGAATTATTGCGGTATTAACGGCTATTGTAAACATGTTGTATAAATAAGAAATAAAAATACACTTCATACAATATGTTTTAGCAAACTTGACCTAAGAATTTTTTTCTGGCATAACATCATTGAATAATTATTTTTCGTCCTTTGCCAGAATGTCTTTCCTCTATTGTCCATATTTGAGAAAAATGAAATCAAAGAAAGAGTGGAAACATACTTTTCAAGAAAGATGAAGGCCCAATTGAATTCGTTCGTTGTTTCAGTGAACGAAGATTCGTTCAACACTAACTTATCGTCCTTGAAAGCTTGTGTGTTGACACTGCGGGGGGCACCCTTATAAGTCCAATGAAATGTGTAAATAAGTTGGCCGGTGGCAGTTCAGTCAAGAGGCGTTACGATGAAAAGCTTTCCACCCATAAGGAACGATTCAATTAAGCCGACTCTGGGCACTCTTCACTTCCGTAAACATATGTGGGAATTTTTCACATGTTTAGAGTGGCTTAAACTCAATGCAAATGCCTCATATTTATGAGTGTTGATAACTGCTTGGTAAGAAATTTTTTCTTGAGAAAATGAGTTTCCCTGAAGGCAATTTTTCGTCTAATAATCTTTCCAGTTCTAAATAGCAAGAAATAACTAGGGTCATTTCCTAAATGCCTACTATAGTGCCGATTTACTGTAATAAACTTATTTCTACAGATATATCCCTTTATCGCAATGCTAATGAACTCAATTAATCATCAATTTTCTAAGTTAGTATTAGATACGTTTCACCGAGATGCACTATGTTCTGAAACCTGAAAAGCGCTATTTCATGATGCTGTTTTATTCAAAAGCATAAAAGAGATATAAGCAAGGAAATACAAGGGATTGCAAGACTAATGGTAGAACGCCTATCTGGCATGCACAAATTTCGCAGTTCAATACTGTAATCAGAAATCGTCTTACGATATTTTTTCGATGGCGCCTATTTTAACAACTATGAGCCACAAGAATCTCTGATTTAAATACTCGAAATCAGTGGAATGTGAATTAGAAAAAAAAAAGGAGAGTCTCAGAGATTCGAAAATGTGATCGATGATTTCACTCAACAAGTTAGTCTCTTTAAAAAGAAAAATCTATTTAATAGTTTATTTTTCACTCGACATAAGTCATCATATGGATTTACTAATGCGCAAACTTATTAAAATACGCAAATGTTATGAGAGTTGTTTATTTATTAGTGAACGACTTAAGAAACGTTCGGAATAGAAATTATTTTAGACTTGAAAAAAAGATATGAATGGGATCATTTTTGGGGGTTGGCTTTCGGATGAGTTCATCTAAATGGTAAAGCACAAATAAATCTGCCAAGAATTTCAAATTCAACAACCAAACGTCATGTCTAAACAAGTTGACTGACGTCACTTTAGAATTAAAATCACAAAGAATGAAAAGAGAAGAGATATGACCGGAAATGAATGTGAAGTAGTTGAATGTTCGTCGAATAGGATGTCATAAATTTTATGTAATTTGGATTTCATTAATTGATATATTGAAATAATCTAAAAGCAGTTGCAAACAGTAGTTTTGAAGAAGCAACAAATTTGCGAATATGACCTCTTAAAAACCTTTGATTGTATTACTCCTAATATGTTAAGCTGTAATTGTATTACTCCTAATATGTTAAGCTGTCATCGTAAATCAAAGAAGCATTTAACGAATAGATCAAAAGAAACGATGATTAAGTTTTTTCCTCGAAAGCGAATGGATACGATCGGAAATGAGTGTAAAGTGGTTAGATGTTCGTAGAACAGGATGTAACACATTTAACGTAGGCTTGCACTAACAGGTGATCTTTCTTTGGCAAATCATTTATGCGTCTGGGAATACGTGTATTCTGCCTCCAACGAACGAACAGCCTCATGCAATTTTCAGGAAACTCCTCGTTTACCCTCCTCAGGAAATTTTTACTCTTCTTGTAAAGCTGAAATTGTGCGTTGCTCTTAGGGCTAAAACTGTGACAACTGATAACAATAAATACTGCTTGAAGTCCTTGTAATGCCGTGGTGCATACATTTTCAACCTAGGCCAGCAAATGCCAGAGTAGGGTAAGGAGCAAGTTAACGACAAGAACACAGAAAAGAGAAAGATCAAAGAACGGCATGAAGGTGGCCAAAGTAAACGTAAATCCTACCTCTTAGATGCAATAATGGCAAATAGAAGGTGTTTGGTATAGTTAAAAACCTCATTGACTATTGGCCATATTGGATTCGAAAAAAGTATTCCACGTTTACAGATCATGTTCATACTACGTCTCTGAGAGGTATGTATCATATAAAATAACAGATCAGTGTAATGAGTTTAGTGCAAATTTGTGTTCTCAAAACTCGTGAACCCATTTAACGATCTTAGGATTCATGCGTGCATGAAACATCCGCCAAAGTATCGCCCTTACGCAGTTCATGCTCAGATAGACACTTTGAAGCTAACTTACATCATGGTCAAGTCCGAGACTCGATTTAATCAACATGCCAAATTGTCGTTTTTTCCTTTTTTTCTCATATATCCCACCCCTTTTCCGCTTCCCTTCTCGCTCATTTACTTTTGCTTCGCCAAGAAGCAAAACAAGAGAAGTAGAAGTGTTGTCTTCATATATGCTTTGCCTAATTGGAAGAGCTATACGAATTTCATGATGCACTGAGTGAGTTAACTTGTGAAGCTAACATTGACCCTAAGTGCAGAATTGCAGGCACATGCCTCTCGAAGGCAGCGCAACCTCCCTATACGCACATTAAGAAGCAATCTCTGAGAAAGAATCACAACATCAGCCAATAAAAGCATCCCTTCCTTAGATCAATTTTTTTCTGAAAACGTGACTCATCATCCAAGCTTAATGATATATCATCGAGCATCTAACATATCCCACACTAACATTCATAACGATCGGATATAACAATCATAACGCAAATGAAACATTAACCACAATCATAACTTCTGTGTATTGCCTCACTCATTTTGCCAGCTGCCCTCAAATCATTTGGCCAGAAAAATGTTGCTATTTTTCTGCAATAATTAATGAACATCCAATATCGCTTACAAATATTCGATAAATAAAAAGCAATAAATATTTATTGCAACTAAGAGGGAAAATTAAACGATGAGCCTATGAAAAATGCAATTGCAGCAAGAAGTTGGATGCGTTCTTCTTTGTTTAAGGCGTCGTGCAAAGGCTGCGCTTAGTGCGCAAGTATCTAAATAAACGATGCGCCTATGAAGCAATTCCTGCATCGTTAATTTCGATGTTGCACTCTGCCTCAGGCAAAATATGTCTGAGCATGATGAGGCAGACCTTTACCGCTTGATTCAAGCTATGCTTGTTGCAGGAAGTTTAATGACTTCTATAGCGTTGCAGAACGAATCAAAGTGGAATCTCATCAAAAATTATCCTTATTCGCTGAAAATGATGAACTTCATACAGTATAATAACGCATAACGTTTAAAGTTTTAGGAAGGCATTATATAACGTTTGTGATATTCATAAGTTAGATACCAATGCTAAATAGACGTAAAAAAGTAAACAGTTTCTTGTGGTCAATGGGTGGAAATTTTTAGTGGAAATGTTTCAGTGATCAATGCACACGCAAGACAATAAGAACGGCACAGACAATTGAGCAATGTGTTGTTTAATGGCTCATCGTAGAATTGAGCAATGAATAGATAATGTTGCTTTCATTATACCCATGAGGGCAATTATTAGCATCCTAATAGAAGGGCAACATTCGATTCAACGTAATGGAAAGTTGAAGTGGCGAAAATCGAAAGTCTTCAGACTTGATGTAATTTCGTTGAAATTGAATTCATCCCATCAAGTGAATGTGACAACACGGCATTGCTTCTATGCTCATTGACCAGCCACAAAGACAATAAAAGGACATTCGAGCACTTTTGATGGATATTTTTCGATGAGTTCAGCTGTATGTATCATTGAAATCAACTCGCAAAAATGGAATATTAAATTTTGAATAGTGAATTGAAAAGCAATCATATTAAGAGAAATGAAAGAAAGTTTTTGCACATTTTTGCAACTATATGATATAAAAAAAAAGAATTAGTCACAACTCATTAGTAATGATAATTGCTTGTCATAAAAAGGAAGACATCGATGTTATATATAGATGGAACTAGATAGCGTGAACATAATTAAATTTGAGTGTCTAGAAATAGTACGCGTTTAACCGAAAATCAACATTCTTAGGGTGTAAACAATTCTGACTTTGAAGTTTAACATGTGTAAATATATTTATAAATGTAATGGCTATTTCTAGTATGTTGTTTATATCTTTAAAAAATAGTTGCTAGATTAGTTTTCGAAGCTCGATAGTTAATCGTTTTTGATGATGCAAATCTCGAAGAATAAAAACAAAAATTCTACGAACATGAAAGTTCGATTTCACAAATTGTTTCTTTATTATTTCAGCAAAATTAAAATCAGAATTTATATTGAATGCAATGCTTACTGAATCATTGCAATCTTTTTCTGAAAATTATTTGCGACATGAATCATATAAATATCAACTAGCTTTTCGGATATAATCGTGGATTTGAGCATTGAAATTGCGATTTTAAAAGATTTGATTGCAAGAAACGAATTTTTTTTTTTGCAATTTTGAAGGTTTGCAAATATTATACAAAGTTCTCAGTAGTAATTATGCAAAATGTTTTATTCACTAAGAAGAAGAAAGCAACGTGGAAAAGTGCAATTTCACAAACTATGTCCATTGAGCTGCCATATGCAAAAGTTGCACACTATTACAGTTGAACTATATACAATATATACAATGTAATTTCCCGAAAACACACTGCAACCTGAGTGACAAAGCATCAATCTTAATAACGCCTTTTTACTGTACGGAGTAATATGCAAAAAAAAAAAACGATTGAAAGAGCAATGCGAAAAGTTCTTTAAATCTCATCACCTCGAGCTCCAGGGTTAAAGAAAAATAGGTGGAGCCGGTTTGGCAGATAAACTCCAGGGTTAAAGAAAAATAGGTGGAGCCGGTTTGGCAGATAAACTCCAGGGTTAAAGAAAAATAGGTGGAGCCGGTTTGGCAGATAAACTCCAGGGTTAAAGAAAAATAGGTGGAGCCGGTTTGGCAGATAAACTCCAGGGTTAAAGAAAAATAGGTGGAGCCGGTTTGGCAGATAAACTCCAGGGTTAAAGAAAAATAGGTGGAGCCGGTTTGGCAGATAAACTCCAGGGTTAAAGAAAAATAGGTGGAGCCGGTTTGGCAGATAAACTCCAGGGTTAAAGAAAAATAGGTGGAGCCGGTTTGGCAGATAAACTCCAGGGTTAAAGAAAAATAGGTGGAGCCGGTTTGGCAGATAAACTCCAGGGTTAAAGAAAAATAGGTGGAGCCGGTTTGGCAGATAAACTCCAGGGTTAAAGAAAAATAGGTGGAGCCGGTTTGGCAGATAAACTCCAGGGTTAAAGAAAAATAAGTGGAGCCGGTTTGGCAGATAAACTCCAGGGTTAAAGAAAAATAGGTGGAGTCGGTTTGGCAGATAAACTGACACGACGAATGTTGCAGATGGAGTGTCGACAAAAAAACCGATAACAAAAGTGCAGGTCGGCGGTTTTTTAGGACTGATATTAAGCACAAGGAGGTGATGAACTAACTGTTCAAAGGAAGAGCTGACGTGCTTTTAGCAAGAGTCAAGAATGACAAGGCTATGAGAAGTGCATTGCTACCTTCCAATTTGCGCTTTTGCCATCGGCAATTCCAAAGCAGCCACATTGTTGTAACCAAAATCATCAGATTTCATGCTACCAAACATTTAAGTCATAAATTCATGAACCAGATAATCTCGCATACATATCATCATCGCCTTATTGCAAGTTTCTAAATTTGGAAAAACTACACAGCAGTCTATATGAAAAATGAGGTCTAACTTATCCAGTGAATATGGAACTAAAGAATTCGAAGCAAAAAAACACTGTGTGAAAACATTGCACCGAGAATTTACAGTAATAAGCAATAATGCTAAAATTAATTGGTTATTTGAATTAAAGCATTAGGAAACTGAATAGTTAACCTTTGCGCCATTAGAGTATTTCTCATATTACCAGCAATCGAAGCCAGGAGGAAGGTAGAAAGGATAAGGGTGCAGAGGAGACCGGACATTCTGCATCCACTTTCACGAAGCAACTGTACTCTCATGTCAAGTATCATACAAAGACCAGTTTCATTGAATGTTAAACATATTTGCAATTGTTCGTCATTATTTACGAGAGAGTAGAGCACTCTATTGGAAATACTGTTCAATTCTTAATTTTCCTAGTTCCTTTTTTCTATTTGTTTCCTATTTACTCAGAAGGTTTACATGGGAATTGTTCCACAATTCCTGAACCAAGTTTTCAGACGAGTAGTGTCTACTTGTTGCTATATTATGGAAAAACTGTTTATAGCAGCGATAAAATGTTTTATAACATTTACGATCGGAATTGCTAACGGGGAACTTTGGATATTCAAATAACACTCGCACATAATGTACGCCTTAAACAGTATGTTCAACAAATATCAATTTTTTTGATATATTAACATAACAACAATTATAATTCGAAAAAATAAAACAAAATTGGGAAAATTAACCCTTATCCCTTCCTTGCCTCCCACCACTCGTCTTCTTGATAGTATGAAGATTAGAGAAGGAAACATGAGAACAGCAGCTGAGATGGTCGCTAGAGGAGAGTATACCTCAAAATCATAGCAATGAGAGGCGGCGCATTCAACAGTGTATTAACGATCAGTTCACAACAACAGTAACACATGCTGTTGCACATTTAATGCCTAGTGGCAGCTGCATTATTCTGTTACAGCTTCTTGCATCGATGGTCGTGATTCAATTCGCCAGATCAAAACAATTTATTCGAAAATCTCATTAATCACTAACATATCGTGATGCTATAAAAAAAACTGTCATTATTTTTTTCTGGAATGCGAGGATTGCTAAAAGACCAACATATGAGCTTAGACTTATAGATTCAATTGAAAGGTTCTAAATTTCAAATAAACGCTTATAAATTGCACTTAACAATATGAATGGAATTCTGAAATCTACTCTCTTAGAATCGTTTACTTTTCCAAGTGGGTATCCTGCGAATTGATGAAATTTTACAATAGTTGTGAGGATTGTGAATTAATGATTGATTTTCACTGCTGATCACTGAAACTGAATGAAGTATTTTACAGATTTTTTTAATCATCGAATTTAGAATATCAACTCGTCACTAGGAAGATCAACGATTAATGGAATCCTAAAGTCAGTAATTGATCAAATATAAACTCAGTAATTAATCACTTATCACTCGATTCAACTGAAATGAACAAGTATGAAACAGAAACGAATCGACCAGTGGATCTATTATTAAATGTCGCACCACACTCTGAAAGGTATAAAAGGTTTTAAGGCCTCATGTTCATAAGCAAGATCTTTTCTAGCCTTAAGTCTTCGACCGAAGGAGTATCCGCTTGGCCGTTTGGATCCCAGAGCGGTATGCCGTTAAGGATTGGGACTTTCGAGCCTCAGTACTATCTCACACCTCGCTTGAAGGACCTTCGATAACTATGACATACTCTGAAATATTCATTTACAGTTTGGAATCGATTTATTTGTTAGTTATTTGTCTCGATCTACGCCTATTTTTGCACCAATATAAATTCGAATAAATTGATAGCAACATTTTAAATATTCAAATAGGAATTCAACTTGTAGAATTCTAAAAGTTTTCTTATTGTCTGAAATTAGCATATCTCGATATAAATAAGACGATGTTAAATGAATGAGCATCGTTTTTCTCATACATTTATGATAAGTAGGATAGTCTTCCAAGAATGGAAAAACTAAACAAATTCATATATTCTCAATAAATAATAAAATATTCACAATAATGAGTTCTTATTTTAACACAGTCGAGTGTTCGTGAAAATCTTTCAAAAATTTTTATTTTTTCCAAGTTCACTAGTGGGAAAATTCAAACCAATCGACAAATTCGATAGTCAACAAATTAGAAAACAATTGCAAATGCGAATAAAATTTTGCGAAAGTGCACACAGCATTTAGCTACATATATTCTGAAAAATGCACAANATCGATGAATGTTTTCAATGCTATTTGGCTAGCAATAAAAACATCAAACAGCAAGAAAAAAAGTGCTGTAGAAGCTATGCACTTATGAGTTGCTCTTACTTGAATAGACAATTTCAGAAGTTATCACGTAAATATGAACTATACAAACTGATGTCCCAATATTTCAATCCACCGATCGTAAGCAATTAGTTCAGTAGAGAAGGTTCGTCTTTCAACAATCGGCCGCTGTACGATAAAATTAAAGAACGGCCTATATAAAAACGCATGCGTAACATTTTCCACATCCAAATTTTTCTTCCAGAACTCGATCAAACGGCTTCGAATGTTCCGTAGTTTAGAGTGATCGCAGCAATTTTCACAATTCCAGTTTCTTCACCATAACTTCATAGACAGACATAACATCGATCGATGCAAGGCACTTTGCAAATGCAGATCTGTAAGGATGTATGGACCGAATGAAACTTGATCATTTCTGAACATGCAATCGAAACATAGCAGTTCCTTTCACGAGCTTTTTTTTTTTTAATTGTTTCAATATCAACAAGGCGTGTTAAGGCGTAGCCAAGTCTATATACATGGTCTCACTACACTGTATGCATTTATGTGTGCATCTGTATCAGCAAGCAGAGATTTTAACTCCGAAAAATCTGAAATCAAAGCTAAATTTGAAAATGAAGTTATGATTAAAAAATCTGGTGAATATAATTGCACCGCAGGCTCAAAATGTAAGCTTTCAGGCTCAATCGCCAATCTCTCAAGAATGTATGAATAATTCAACATTGTCTGAAAAAACTTGCATATATCAAATGCAAGAGAAAACCAATGTTTTGAAGATTTCCATACAATGACTGTGTATGGAGTTTCAGTATCACCAAAAAGTTTTCTTTTTTTAAAAACTTTAGTACATCGAGAATGCAATTATCCGCTCTCTTTCTTGAGTATTCACAAAGTCGTCGTCTTCAGTGATGTTTGATTTATATTTTGCGCCTCTCCAAAAATTCCCACTTTGCACTTTCATGACATTTCAGCACTAGAATTGGAAAATGGATTATACAAAGAAGATTGATGTGAAGTGTTCATTAGACTGAAATATGAATTCCTTTAGCAATATCCTCATGGTTATTTTCTAACAATCTCCTCTAATAATGATCTTATTAGAACGATTGCAAAAGTGCAAGTCACGCCATCGCTACCATGACGTGTTATC
Organism: Baylisascaris schroederi; assembly: GCA_006503575.1. Classification (NCBI taxonomy): domain Eukaryota; kingdom Metazoa; phylum Nematoda; class Chromadorea; order Rhabditida; family Ascarididae; genus Baylisascaris; species Baylisascaris schroederi. Next base: position 928,668 of record QEWY01002726.1, read on the forward strand.
CAGCATTTTTTAAATGATAACATTATCAATATGAATAAATTGCTGAATGCAAAGCATTTTGTAATCCTTCAAAAGTTGGCTTGACAAACGAAAATCCGTTTTCTCGGATGCTTTGCGTGCCTTCACTCAAAAAAAAAAAAAAAATTGCGTGACTAATTTCTTGAAAATGCGTTTGGTTAATAAGCTTCCACAATTATGACGCTTGAAATTGTGATTTATGACCCTATATATAAGCCAGATGGTTTTGCAATATCGTATAGATTTTGATATTCACCATCTCTTATTTCGTTTATATTAATTTCATTGAGACATTCAACGATCAATGAATGATTGAATAGCCATATATCTTGAAGCATTATGCAAATTTGCTCATTTTTTTGGCAAACTATTCATAAATTATTTAGATGCACAAAAGATATGATGAGAAAGCATTGAAAATTGCTCTACGAATCGAGTTGAATAACGTCACTACAATTTTTCTTCTTAAATGATCGCTTATTTTCCTAGAAAGGGCAATCGAAAATGAGCTTATCTGAGACCTTAAAAGGCATAAATAATGCACTCAATTCTATTCACTCAATCTTCTTCATTTGTCCATCCATCTTGTTGGCTATTTGCCAATTTTATTCACACCGATATGCGTGCATTTATTATAATATGAAAATTTGCATAAATGAGCCGCATTAGGCGTGTAGATATTCGTATACGAAATATGCAAAATTCAGGAATAATCATAAAAAAGAATACCAAACAATATGATAGAATAACATGTAGGACTGCGTTTTTTATGCACATAATAGCATAACACGAAACATAAATAGACATTACCTTCAAAAACTTTTTTAAAAGGATACCTATAATAACTTATGGCCGAAGAGTGGCTTGTTGATCGTTCATTTATTAGCCTCTCAACTATTAGCAGCTGTCAGCAAAATTGGCCTATGTTGGTGTGGGATCACTATTTTTGTTGAGATATTTAGCAATATTGTGACGCAAATCAGCAGTCACAATTGTTGTTTATCGTTTTATTTTTTCGGTCTTTCTTTTCCAAAATCAGCAGAGGTTATATGATGTCGGGAAAGGATTCCTCACAATTAGAACATACAGTCTAAAGAGAGGATGAAAAGAAAGAAGGACTAAACGGAGGAACGATAGATGGAGTGATAAGGTGGATGACCAATCATTTCAATGACCAGTCACTACACTAATTCGATTAGCCAAACAAATCGATCATTTCGAATTGTTTCGTTAAGAGTTCAACCGTTCTGCTCGATCGCCTACAAAATATAAGGAAAATCCTCTACTCTTAAACAAGAAATTACCAAATTGAGTATCGATGAAAGAACTACGTCTGAGATCAATTTACACACTGAATAGCGAATGCGAAATCAATTATAGAGGACAATTTTGTGTCGTTAACAGCGATTAAATAACGATGGAAAATGCATCTCGGAGTACTTTCTTGCACGAGTCGGTTCAAATTAATGTTGTGCCAGGCACCCAAGGATGGTACTTGCAATCTCCATCTAATAGCCAACCTATTCATCTGTTCGCTCTATTGTTCCAATGGTCCCATCTTGCCTATGTGGGAAAACAATAAAAAGCAAAATTTTTAAACGTTTCAGCGAGACAAATTTGAGTTTTTGCAAAGAAAGGTATGATAAAGAACTCTACAGCGACAAGGGCCTGAGGGCAAAATATTAAGAGAAGGAAAATTAACGCAAGCAGTATTGACATATTCTACTGCAATGAATTCCTACAGTTAGCCATCTAGCTTATGAATCATTTTATAATGGAGCGAATGGTGGCTTAGAAACGAGAATTGGAATTTTCGGTGGTTATAAAAAAACCTTTTTTTTTAAACGCATTCTTCTAATCCATTTTCTCTGATCGTCAAATATTTTTATCGTTATCACGAGAACAATTTGTAACGGTAGTTTGAAATTATGCAAATATTCATGAAGAAGATTCAGTTATTTACGCACTTTTAAATTTGCATCGAATGGTTGGAATTGATAAATTGCTGCGACTATTTGAGATGCACATGAATGAAAAAATTGCTTGTGAAAAAACCCTTATGAACCGTCATTTTATTGAAAATAAGTAAAGTTGAGATTATGCGAAGTGATGAATCAATACAGGTTCGGAGAAAGCTAAAGATACAATCCACCATTTGGTAATATTCATTATTTCATCTTATTGTTAAACTTTCAAACAGAATCAACATTGCTGATTGTTTAATATTGTTTCATTAAAGATGTGCTTTCATTGTTTTCTTGCATGAACTTATAAATGTGTTCGTTTACATAGCGGAAATAACTCTTTTCCTGTCACCTAAAGATATGTCATTAATTTCACATCAGATATTTGATCTATATGAGTCTCGAATTAAAGAAACTTCTAGAGGATGTCTACATATGGACTCTTGTTCAATGAAGTATGTTTACATTAAACAGCTACGCCGATGGGAAACTTGCACCGTATTTTTTAATGCTCATTCATTGCGCGCTCTCTGCGAACATTAATATTTCTGTTCCAGCAACTGGAAAGGATGGGGAAGTTACTGCGTACACAGATCGGAGGTAATGGCAGGGAGGGAACGTTCCGTATGAGGGCCTGTTGCTTCGATGCGTTTTTGCAGTTTTGCAGTTGAGAAATGCGCGAGGTCGTTTCTGTGTATGCGTGTGTGCATGTGTGTCTATCTGTCTGTCGGTTGTTTTCAACTCATAAACCACTGAAGTTGGAGTGGCGAAGTTTGGTTGGTGCGATGCACGCCAGAAGATGTTGTGTCCGTATCGACACACAACTTTACTCATCGACTTCAAACAGGAAAAAAAGCAAAAAAAAAAACAAAAAAAGCAACCTAAGTGCACTACCAACCACTCAGAATAGACTACTTTTTTTACACAGATAATGTAACAATCTTCTGCAGAAAATTTAGACGAAAAGTTGAAATGGTTAAGCGGTTGAAATATTCGTGCCCTATTGAATGGATTTTATTCTTTATTGATGAAGCATGTACCTAGCTGGTCTGGTTGAAGAAACTGGAAAAAACGCATGTCATGCCAACTCCTGTGACACGCTATTCACTCGTTTCTAAACGATATTTTCCAATTTGAGCATATTTTCAGCATTTTCCATTTCAAATTGAAAGTCTTGATAGCTTTTTTCGTTCTTCTATTGCGCAAATTTCAGTTGAAATAAATAGCTAACAATTTTTTCTAAAGGGACGAAATTTCTTTAAAATCTACTCAATTGTTTATTTGCTATTCAATTTTTAAAATTCATTCATTTACATCATCTTCCACTTGAGATTCTTTGCGTGTTTGAAAATATTTGCGAAGTTCGAAGACGTTAGTGGATTTTATTTTTGTTTAATTATTTTATTCGAATTTTTAAAGTGCTCATCGATTTTGCAATATTCTATTCAGGGAACCATTATCGCAATATAATGTCATTCGGTTGTGCAAATAAACACTATTTAACTGAGAAGAAGCTAATATTCAGTGTTCGGCTGTGTGATCTACTTAAGCAAACGATCTTCGTTCTTCTCCAACCTCAATTGATTTTCACTTGAACTTTATTTCTTCATCTATGAGATCATCAAAGCAATCAATCGTACGCAAGGGTACTCGTTTCATTGAATGCTAAAACGAATTAGGAGTTGGCATTTGTAAAGGTTACAGGAATGTTGAGGATGGAATATTCATAATTAAAATCATGATTACTTTCGTTTTTACCAAAAATCCCCTAAAGAATATTACTTTACATTACCCGAGGGGAAACATTTTTTCAGTAATATAGAAAAAAGAAAGTTTGAACGTCGTGCAAGTGATGCACAGAGAAGACTTTACAGGTGGAAAGTTATGCACTGCAAATGCCATTTTTCATATATGGTGAATAAAAAAAAAGGAGATAGCACTAAAAAAATTTTTCACTGACTTTTTTGAAACAACGAGATGACATTGTGTGAAACGACTTGCAAGTTGTTTTTATGCTCATATCTTCACTACTTAATTTTGCTAAATATATTCAATGAAACATATTCTTATGTTGAGATATTATCGAAAAAGGCTAACTGTTGCGTAAATTTCGATATTTCCTAAACAATATTCTTACTAAAAGCTCTTTCCTAATGAAAAAAAAAACTATTTACTAATAATTCTTCGATTACCGTGATCGTTGGATTTCAGCGCCACTTTGAAAAACGCTAAACTCCATGCACACTTCGAAGGTAATAAAAAGTTTCTGTCTATTGAAATAACCACGCCAAAGCAGATATTTCCCCTCGGGAAGATCCTAGCGTTGATCAGGATAAGAAAAGGTTCAAACAAAAATAATTAAAATTTTTGTGTGATCATTCATTAGAAGGAATATGATTGCTGAGTATGGCGACTTAATCGTAATGGGTAATAATAAATTGTAACAAAATAATATAATAAATATTACTGTACTATAAATTATTACTGAATTATATGGTGTACTCGGAAATCACAATACTCGGATATCGTAATGAAAACGCATACGTGACAGTCAATTAGATCTTTTGCATTGATGCTTGCTAGTTTTTGCTTTTTTTTTTGACTATTGAGTTTTGCTCTTTAACATCTTTGAACACCCTTTCGTTTATTGATTTCAGGAGTAATTTTTGCGAGTCTCACGTACGGCTATTGACTTAGAGTGAAAATTCAAAAAAAAAGAGAGAAATTTTTGCTTATCCTTTGCTTATTGCAGAGCAAAATACAAACGTTTAAATATTGAAGCGTTGCTTCAGGCAATGTCATGAAGAGGATGGACCGTTCATTGTTTGACTTTTGCAAAAAAAAACTGTATAAAGCTCTAAATATGAAACTTCAAATATCTAGCTATGGAAGAGATGCCCTAAGTATGATTCTCGAGACATTAAGACTTCGCTTAAACATTTATCATTAGAGTTAATCTTATCACTCAGTCTTAGGTACTGAGTATGAGAAAAAAAAACCAGAAGGGGAATGGAGAAGGAGAGGGGTAGAAGGAGTGAGAGAAGGATAGAGATTCAATTAGCTAATCATCATAGCCGATGAATTATAAAAATGGTGCATTTGGATAGTCACTCCATTGCATTAATTAATCATTTTATCGTGTACTTACATAATCGTAGTGATCGTTGATCAACATAACTATTTCGCGTCACAAATGAGATTAACCACTCTTGCTGTAGTGTTATTGCAGAAATGCTCAAACTCGAGGAATACCTGCAACGGTGCCACTTTGAGGGCAACCTACTTCAAGACTTTTAAAGAAATAATTTTGCCTCTCATAATGTCATATATATGTTTCGAAGTTCCAATGATACTGAATCCTACTCTCACCATAAAATCCTTCTTAAAGAAGTTTAAGATGGTTAGGAATGCGGGATAAACAAACTGACTGATCAATGAGAGCGATGCGTAAAAATGAGAGGGCTTGCACAACGATGAGATAAACTTGAGAAAAGCCAAAATTCAAAAAAATAAAGTTGCCTTGTCGTGGTCAAAGAATGCGAGAGAAGATGATGCAAAGAGAGGGAATGACTGGAGCAAAAGATGTTTCTTTGCAGTACGGATGGATGTGGAAAAAAGTTGGTGCTCATGAGCACACGCAAAGCATTCTTCGCTGTTGCGATCGACCATCATCGAGCTGCTCACGTTGAAGACGACAATTTCAGTGAATGGAACAATGCGAAAAGGATGAAGAAACGTTCAGAACGAGGCTGGGTTTTTGGTTTTCGTTGTTTGATTTTCGCTCATTGTAATTCAACTGAGGCATAATTTCGCATCGTTACTTCTCGTTTTAAGATTTGCAAGATTTGCAACAGTCAACGTGGACAGTTGAATTCAAACAGGTCCACAATCAAAGGGTTTGATGTCTTTTGGGCAATTCCGGACTAAGTTTCTTCTCAAGTGAAAGGATGGGACTTCCAAGGACTATTTTTATTTAAGTGCTATAACAAATGACGGTCAGCTATACTGTCACAAGGACTTTTTCGGAGAAGAATAGTGCATACTTCACCTTTGGTTTCTCAAACAATTTGACCTATAATCAACAAGGATTTATCTCTTCTTTATCAAGGCAACCATCGTTTTGCAAAGTAATTTTGAACTGAGTTCGTAGTACCATCGCTGCTATACGATAGCAACGCTCCATCTAAACTCAAACGCCACTAAATTCGCTTTCAGTCAACACAGTGATGTAATACGCGTCGGGTTTTTCAACGTCTGTTATCTTATTCTGTCTTAATAATATTCGCTCCCGCTCATTACTGAAGATAACTCAGTAAACCATCGAACCTAACTCGTTAATTTCCAGCTGAACAACAAGGGGACTACAGCGAGATTTCCTGCAAAATTGGGTCTACTATTGACAAAAATGCATGTTGAAATTCAGTGGGGAAAAATGCATGCCTTTTCCCAAGCACGCCTCTATTGCCTGAGGCATTTCGAAACAAAGCATATTGTTATAAGAGAGTATATTGCTTTAGGACAACATATACGGTAGAAAGCAGACGTCTATACTAAGGCATACAGTCGACCTAAAATTGATCTACTTTGTGCCAGCTGTTACGGTTGCTGACATTTAGACACTGAAAAGTACAGAATATCTGATGTATCAAATATCTTTTGCATGTTAAACTATGCATGAAATTCTTTAAAAAATTTCCCACTAATAGAAAAATTTGGCCGGATTCCAAGTATGTTGCTTCAACTTTAGAGTTCTGACGATCGTTGCATAAAATCTAATAAAAATCATTTTGCGTTTTTTTTAAAGCTATTTTTCTGTCTCTCATTCGTTATATTATAGTAAGACCTGAAAGATATAGACCACGCTATAGGTGCATAACATATTGAAATGGTCGTTGATAAAAGGAATGAATGGACGGAAGCGAAAAATGATTTTTTGATTCGAAGCCCGTTGTCTGCAGATCGCCTGTCATCTTCATCAAGCCATAAACCTATGCCTCATTAATCGCCTTCACTTCACGACGTATGAAACAGTCTTGAATGCTTCGTTGAGTGCTAGCGAATCATGGCACATCGCTAACGTTTAGTAATATGTTTTTGAAAGTGGAAAATTTTGCAACGTAATGAACTGACGCATAGTGATATTCAGAAATATTAACATGACGATCATCGAAAAAGATAAGTGGGAAAAATTTGCTACGAAATGAAGTGAGCAATTTGCTGGGCAATTAGTAAATAGTAATGGGGAAACGATATGCGCTAATAAACATAAAGAATTTAATTATGATGAGTACGCAAAGAGACGTTAATACGATGTTGTTTTTTTTTCTCTCGAAGATAATTTCACTCTTCACGAAAAGTACCAAGAAAATTGCGTTTTATTGCTTCGACTTTGCTAAAATTGATGTTTATCTATATCACCAATTCGTTTTTCAGCAACGACAAATCCATCAAAGAACATTGGAAATATGAGTTGTCGAAATCGGCTATCTAGCTCTGATGCTGCATATATATGCATTATATATATATATATATATATATATATATATTACTATCAAATATCATGAGAGCCCCAGTTATAATTATAAGGTTTGTGTTTCAAAGGTTTGTCTTTTTAAGAGGAGCGTATGATTTGAGGAAGAAGAAAGAGCTCATTATTTCGGAGGAACTCATAATTTTCCACAATTTCCGAACGTATTGCGCATTCAGGTGAAGTAATTTTTTGGCCACTTCACAGTCTAAAAATTTTCTTGCTCCGTTTTGTTAAGAAACCTTATCTGCCAAATAATTTAGCTCTTTTGCTTCCAACAATTCACCTCTGAAAATTTACCTTTATTAACTCAAAATGTGCTCCAGGCGATTGCCTGTGCTCTGATAATTTTATCAGTGAAGAGCTGGAATATCAGAGACGATTAATTTGCTCATCTTTACACATTGTAAATATATTAATTAGCATGAGACTTATAAAAGTTTTCGATATTTTGAGTGATGAAGCTAATAAATAATGGAGGTAGGTTGCGTGAGAAAACTGCCTCAATAGATTGAAGAATTTAGAGATGTCGTGTATCTTGTTTGCCCATGCATCAAAACATTTGTAAGCCCACTATGATTTTCAGAATCGAAAGAAATATTCATTTATGAGAAAGAACAACAAAATAGAGAAAGCATTTCGTATATGGTACCACAAGAATCCAAGTTGATATCGTTGGATCAAAGATGAGCACCTCTTCTTATTAAATATTTCAAAATACATAATCTCGGTCCTACTTTAGTCAAGTCTTTCCTCCTCAAAATTTTGTGAAAGCGCTTCAACAGTGTTGCACATGAAAGATAGGAATTGCTAAGCTTCAAATATTTTTGTTGTTTTACTGCATAACGATAAAATCAACGCAAACAAGATGACTATCGAAAATGCTTCAGACTAAGAAATGAAATACGTTGCCGTCTGAAACTTATCATGTAAAATTAAAAGAATTATATTCAAATAACGCATTTCTTCATTAGCCTTAAAACTTACAGCAAGCCCAAATACGGGAGCATAAAAATATGAAGTTACGAACTAAAGTAATTAAGCGAAGTTCGCAGCATCATCAGCTATTCCAGAATCCCCTAAAAATTCTTTAAAAAGAAATTCATTTATTTACTTAATTGAAAATGAAGCGGTCGGCTTTAAATGTTTCATAAACGATCGGAATACGTATGACGATCGTGACAACTTAGCTGAACGAGCGTTTACTTCAAGAGTAGACCGGCTGCGTTGGCTATAAAAAAAGTAGATTCTACAAACAAAAACTACTTCACTTGAGGATATTCTCTTTGTCACTCAAAATAGATTTCATTTGCATTATGAATGGGAATGCTTTCACAGTGGGTGCATTTAGACTGAAAACAATGACAACGATTTCTTTATTCCGAAAGCATTATGAGCAACACTTACGAAAAGAGTATCGCCCCGAATGAACACCTGTAACAAATGCACCACTTTATGGAACCTTGACAAATGCGCCACTTTATGGAACCATGAAAAATGCGCCGTTGAGAAAAAAGAAAAAAAAACATCACAGAGTTTGGCAGCAATCTCCATTAGTCGCCCTCTGCAATAACTGGTTAAACATTTTTGAAGGAGTAGCATTCACCTCTGTGCGCTAAAAAATGCAGAAATATTTTGCAGATAATATAAAATGAATTCTTACAAAGTGGTGAAATCATGATAGCCAATCCCCTTTCGTTGAAATTGACGGATCCAAGGTGAGCATCTTGGCCAGGTGCGCTAAGCGAGAGCTTTATAACCCCACAACGCGCCGGTAAAGGTGTCAGAGAAGATATAGCGTTTAAAATATCCATGTGTCTGTTATCATTTGATAGCTCCTTTAGAGCAGAAAGAGGAACCTCTCTTCACCTCTCCTACACTCCATCCAGCATTGTATCACTAGCTTTATTGGTTGCTTCCTTGAAATCACTTGACATGCAACCAGAATACATACATACACACGGATACACACAAAACCCAACCAAAACGCACTTCAAAAATGTAAATTTGCAAAAGCATATAAAAAGAAAAGTAAATATATGCAGTCTATCTATGTAATATTCCATCTATTCTTTTCCTACAAGATTTCCGCGTAGGACTATTTTTGTAGAGAAAATCATGCTTGCACAATTGTCAATAAATGTATGCGGAAAATACCGCACAAGTATCTATTAGGCAACTGCCTGAGGCGACATACTTCACTGAGCAAGAACTCGCATGTAGACATCATATGGAGGTTCCCGTCGACAACTCTCACATGGGTCGAATATCCGTCATGAAATCTATGGGGCATGCTGCACACTGCATACATCTTACGGCACAAGTGTCAACGAGGCGGAAATGACACGACGTTATTACCTGTGAGTTGTGGAAACATTTCGAGTCTGATATTGATTGGTAATGACGTGTGATGAAGCAATTCCCCATTCAAAGAAAATTTTCCAGATGTGTGTTAAAAAATTTACTAAAAGTTTTACACTACAGCTGCATTATATTTACGCTACGTTAGCGCAATAGACGAAATGGCACTTGAAAATTTGTAGGAAACTTACTTCTTTCAAATTTACCTATGTGACTCGCGAGGGACTCATATTTAAATTACAAAGAAATACAAGCAAATACACAACATCCTTGTCCAGGTCTGTCAACAATTTGTCTGCTTAGGTGCAAAGCCTTTTAAGTAAAGGGGGTTTGGAAAATGAGTTAGCCAGTGAATTGCACAATTATTTGACTATTCCGCATCTGATTAAATATATTGTGGTAACTCGAAAATTTTCACCATAAAAAATCAGTCACAATGATTAGTCACCATCTGAGAGGTATACTTAATTCAGCTTCTATATGCACAATTTCAACACTTCGTCAACCTTTCACGTTTCAGTTAACCTTTCATAGCGTCTTTCGTAAATGAGTGGCAAATTCAAACTACGAGAAAAACTGACTATGATTGGAGCAATAACATCATTAGTGAACCAAGATTTTTAACCTTCGAAAGTGGTTAAGAGAATTCAAAAACACTCAAATTGCTAGGAAATTTCAGTGAAATTTTCAGCTGAAACAATTTTCTTGTTTTGTTATGAATTCGAAATATGTAACAGTCTTCATTTTCGAATAATGAAAAAAAATTTTCTTTCATTATATATTTCATTTCAACGTTTCTCCTTCTCCTTATTTATAATTATTGTGCATAACGGATGCAATAATGCAGGTAAACGCTTTTTTATTTCGCAATTTTTAGTGAGAAATAAGAATAAGTGAACAATGAAGAAATGATACGAAGTGAATTTTTTTTTTAGTGAAAATTTTCTTAGAGGCAATAGAATTGGTAATGCATTTGACACACATTCATAGTGGAAATGATATAAAATATAACTTGCAACAAGTGTTCACCAAGTAATATTCCTTATTCTTATTCAGTTTTCAATTTTCAAATATATACGAATGGTTCCCGTTTCTTCAAGTAATGAATGCTCCATCTGCAGCAAATTTTCTCATGTGCTCATCCTCGAGGTGCATAAATTCTAGCCAATAAATATGCTTTTACTCGATGAATGCACATCGTAATTGATAAATGAGTGGATATTCTACTGTTAACATTATAATGGTGAAAGCATTTTAGAAGATTTGATAAATTTTTTTCTCTAAATTTTAACGTTGAATGATTATTAAAATAATTCTACATATTTGGCATTCACTTGTTTACACAGCAGCATCAAAATAAAACTGTCCGCAAAACAAACAGCACTAATAATAGAAAAAAAAACTGTATGCAGAATTACTTTTTTTGTACATGAAAATTTAAATTAGAAATTCCAAGTGAAATAATCAAAAAGAAAATAAAAGAAGAAAAAAAATTCGCATCAAAACTTCGTTTTCGAGGAGTCAAATAAGCGATGAATTCCAATAATATTGCTTTTTCCATAGTTTTCAGGAAAAAAAAATTTTTTTTCTTTCCGTTGGTGAATTTCTCAACAAATACCGTCCATTTCAGTTTCGACGTCAAAAATTTCGGCATCTTCGTCTACCACCAAATATTTTGCTCGACCTTTCTTTTGCACTTTGAGTTTTCCGCTAACTGGTTGCATTAGGTCAGTTGTATTGCGTAGTGAATGATCTGGTCCATGTTCATAGCTGAACGTTCGATATGCGAGAATGTCATGTTGACATTCAAAGAAGCATAGTTGTGAGCCAGGCGCTATATAGATGATATCACCACGTGCCACATGGATTCGCTTATTCCGACGATAGCCACGTTCAGAGAGATTCTCCAATTGTGCTTCACCCTCTACGATCACCATTATACTGCCACAGGCTAGACTTGGAATCGGTATTGGAGAATCGTCAGAAGGTGAAGCGATCTGTAAGTTTAAAAAATCCACACTATTATTCTACCTATTGGTCGATCGCCCTATCACTTTCCACAATCATGAATATAGCTGACAGTGATCTAATCTCATATACAATATTCTCATAAATGACTGCCCTCTTTTAGAAAGTGAACTAGACCTCATTAGTCTCAGCGATTTGTTAGTAAAATTTTCTATTAGCGAAGGAATTTTATCCTATATTATTGCTATTCACAGTCCTCCAATATATTCTCGTTCTGCTTATAAAAATGATTAAGTCGTTTCCTTCAGTAATTCTGAGATGTTAGCTTTATTGAAGTACTTTGCATTAGGCGGGGGGGGGGGACATTCAGGTTAAATTCAGGTCAAAGACACAGCACGAGATTATGAACGCCTTTCAATTGTTATAAAGAAATAAATGAGTGATCTGCAATTAGAATAACGCTAAAGGTTTAATTTTTAAATATTTTGCAACTTTACAATTGCAATATTCATTTATTACACTATCATGTCCATTGTCTTATAATTTATTCATAAGAACGAAATTGGTTGGAATGATGGGCAAATTTGTAAACGAACATATCGTTCCAATTGTTCTGGTGCGCTTTCCTCTATGTTTTATTCCTATATCCCTTAAGTTATCATCTATGACAAAGCAAATGAACTCTGTTATTATTCTCTGTTATTCTGTTATAGACTGTTATAGACTCTGTTATTCATCAACTAGCTCAAGCACTATTGAACAATCCACGTATATACTGTATTTTAGACGAAGAGAGAGGGCGAGACTGGGAAGGGAGGGGGGCGGGAGATTTCAACATATGCCTTCGATATGTTTTTGCAAATTTGAAATCTAGAATTAGGCAAATAATCGTTCGATGGTTATATGAATAAAAGGTTTATAAAGGAGAGCAGAAATAATCCACGAACTATATGGGTATTTTAAGTTCAATGTCGTCATGTGACAAACGAAACATCGTTGTTCTATTCCGGGTGTTATTTTCCATCACCAGTATTCTATTCAATTCATTAATCTTCGATTTGTTTACCGTACTTAAATTTTAAGAGTGCTTAGGATCCATCACTTTCGCCATTCCTACCAAAAAGCATGCTAAACACTTCATTTATCTCTTCATACATTAGTCAGTTCCTATGCTTCTTGCGCAACTTTTTTCCACTTTACATTTTTCCATCATATTTTTAATGGAAAATTCAGCTAAGAAAAACCTTAAGTTGAAACCTTAATTTCATGAAGGGTGAAGTCTTTGCAATTAGGCGCATACTCGTTAACATGTTCGAATCCACGTAGTTTCAGAGGTGGTACCAGATAATAGGACGGATGTCCCATTCGATAATTGAGCACTTCACATAATGCCTCGACGTCGATGTATTTTGGTGTACATGCAGCACGAATAGTGTTGTTTGAACATCCCACACATTCTACGCATTCTGCAACATTACTACTGCTTGAAAGGGAATCGTTTCAGCATTACACTCAAAATGGTCGTCACCAAGAATGACTTCGTTAAATGGTCGGAAAAAAAACCCTTAGAAAAACGTTTTTTTTCTATTTCCGGTTCATCGGCTTGACTGTTTATAATATTTGCAGTAAATTATTCTAGTAACATATATTTGTAGTAATATTTAATCATCAATTTAACGAGTTGTTATTTTTTATCTAATTTTTGCAGCCTAATTAATTGATTCAATTTATTTTCGTAAAGAATACGCATCTTCTCGAATGGTTTTTTTTTTTAAATCTAATATTAACTGATTAGATTGATCGTTTGTGACATGAGTAAACAGTAAACTCATAAAGTCAAAGATAAACGAATTAATGGGAATTTTTATGAATTTCTTAAACAAGAAACGAGAATTTTATTCAAATATAACCTCCAGATAAATAAGCGTGTAGCTCTTCGGCCGCATAATAGCAACATTCACCAGGTTCCAAAATCATATGATTGAGGAAAAGTGGTGAGAAAATACCGACATCTCCGGGGAAATCGATGGCCATCTTCCGAATCACCTCAACTGTCCTTTCAGTTAAGCATCCTCGCTCTAAATTAAAAGCTTGAATGAGGATATTCTTATATCATACTTATAAAAAACGTGGATTTTCTCAATAAACTGGTGATGATATAATGAAATTAGAATTGGTGTTCAAAATGACGGTATTCGTGAAGCAGTTATTACAAGACGATTCGCTGTTTGTTTTTTTGTTTTTTTTTGCAAAATATACATGGAAATTGCAAAAAATGTTTGATGATGAATATAACAGTGCAACAAATTGTAGATCAAGTGCAACAAATTGTAGATCATAATTAATCCTATTCTTTTGATGATGAAATTCTTTGGATGAAATGAACGCAAAATATTGTCTTATTCAACTTATGTATATTTCAGTGGCTTATGAGTAGATCTAGAAAATTTTGCAGTCTATTTATTTCCAGAAATTCTAAGTAAATTCTGAATGAATTAATGAATTTTTTTAAAGCATCTTTCACATGTTTCGTATATTCTAATCAGCAGTTGCAAATTTAGGTTTTATCACTGACCTAAAAACTATACGTATGCCTATATTAGAGAACGTTTAACCTATGAACATTTCAAAGATATAAATATGCCATAGTAAGATGTTGGAGAAAGCAAATACCTATTAAGGTGTGACAAGTTGCTCATCAGATACTAATTAAACAAATACTTTACTTCAAAGTAATTTGCAGGTTGGTATAGCTTTTACTTACCATTTATACGCGCATTCTGGAATTAAAGGTGAGAGTTTCGATAATATAGGTATTCAATTAATCTTTTTTTTATGTGAAATGCTTGCAATTACAAACATAAATGACTAACAAACATATTTTTGAAATGAATTGTGACACTGGATTGTTAGCACAGCACTCATCTTGCATTAAAATCCACAACTATATCAACTTCTTAGGCATTTTTGTCTATAATTGTAAAATTTATCCCATTTTAAGAATTTTTTCAGCTAATAAAGAGTTTTCATGTTTTTTGGTGGTTTCAAATGCAGATTTTCTTTTTTTCAAAAAGATGATTATTTTCTCTAATATTGTTCGAATAAGAATGAGATCAATGTGGATATGGAAATTTCTTGAAGGAGTTGATCACCTCCAATATCGAGTCTATATAGGAAGGAGTTGATAAGTGAGCCGACTCGTTGCGTATCTTTACGTGCGTGTATAAGTTTCTTGAAGCACACCGCAAGTGCAGCTTTTGTCGTTGCGCATTCCTCACTAATACCTGCCCGCACTAATGTCTGGAATGCTTTCGATGTATCATCGCCCATCAATTCCTCCAGCTCCGGGAATGCTGCAAATTGACTCCGAATAAAAACCTTTAAAAAGTAATAACTTCTGCTTCCGCCTAATTAAACATATCAAACTTTTATTGATTTGGAATATAATATAAAAAAACTTCGATTATGAATAGTCTTAATAAAGTCAATTTTTCACTTAGATTTGTATCTCACCAAGAAACACGTTAAAAATTCTCTGTTAAAAAACACCTTAGAAACACGAATATTAAGTATGGGAAATTTGTTTACGAATTCAAATAAAATGGAAATTTTTTCGCCTAAAGACTAACTAAATATCCTTCAATTCCAAACACCTACTAACAATAAGAAGATCGAGCCTTTCTCTCCAACATTCATCAAAAAAAGGTTTGCAAACCCAAATTTCTTATAATTTGGACATAACTTGGCAGAGATTTTTCCCATTTTTCCCATTGCTTCATTTTCTGATGATTCTATTGCTGAATATCGCCTTATAAAAATTGTTGATCATATAATTTTAAAATAGGTTTGTAATAGGCTCAATTTTTTGATTTGTAAAATTCAAAAAAAAAAAAGAAGCTTGGCTATATGCGTTGTTATGAACTCATAAAGAAATCTTTTCTATTGTATTGCATTCTGTTCAACTTTTTTGATCTACATTGTGCGTAGTACTTCAAAAATGAGAATGCGCCTGAATTTTATATGAGTTTCGCTTCTTATTATAAGTCTATACTTTCTTCTTTTTATTAGAAATATCTTCATCTTTTCTCCTTTTTCGTTATTTTCTATCCACTTCGTTTTTTTCTCTGCTATAGTCTAATATCTCTTTCTTCAATCTATATTCTCCTATCAGATTCAAACGCCTATGGTAAAATTTCTGATGAGCCTCAACAACGGTCAGGTATAAAACTTCAACGCTGATTACCGTAACTTTCAACCGTTCTGCACCACCTTTCCTCTAATGTCCTAGAATCTCTGCCACTACATCTTACATTCTATATTTCAACGTCTTTTTTCTTTAATTTCATAAGCAGTAAACTTTGCAAATATGTTGTGCTGCTTAAATAAATAGTTTTATTATTAACGATAATTAGTATTATTTAATAAATCTTTACACGCTTAGTATTTATCAATGACAATGAATTAATGAAAACCTTAATGAGATGGAGAAAGAAAATCTGCAAATATTTGAGCTCCCTCCTCCCCCATTCCCCTATCCTCCGGAGGGTTTAAATTTATTAAAACGTTTAATTTGTTAAGTACTGAAAGAAGGGACCTCATTTTATCACAAACCTGAAATATTTGTGGAAATCTCAACGGCGGGCCTAAATCCACACAACAATTCGAATCGAGTGAGTGCATATGCAAGCTCTGGTTTATGATTTCGATCAGGATAATGTGCTGGGTCTCGATCGTTGAGACGTGCTGCTTGTTCCTATAATTGATCTATATGAATATTACGATAAAAAATTGATTGTAAATTTTTGAAAAAAAAAGTTATTATAAATATTTAGTTTGTATATTAAAAAAGTGATGATTAATCAATCATGAATAAAATCTAATAGATATTATTACCATTACTGCCGATATTGATTTTTTGCTGAAGCAAAGTTATTTTCAAAAATATTTCAAAAATATTCATGAAAAACATCTTTGCTATCACATTAAAAAATATCTCCAATTTTTTTCCTTGAAACGACTATATGCGGTTTTTTATTGATCATTAGTATGGTGGTGATATGCTGTTGATGTTTGTTTTTAAATATTTATTTACGCTCAATTTGTAATTTTTTCGATTGTAATGTGTACTCTTTATGACGATAGTGTAACGTATTACAGCATCGAATAAATTGGCTATCATTTGAGTATTTAACGTTCGAATACAACATCTATTTCATTTTGTAGTGAAGATATGCCTTAGAGATAATGAGTAGTGAAGATTTTCCTTCCCTTTTCATTTCACCTACTCGGTTTTCTATTTTCTCAGAAATAAATTAAAAATGATTTCCTAATTTCTCTTAGATTTTCACTTCCGTTTTTTTTGTTTCTCTTAAATTATGAGTTAAAATATCCGAGTGATTAAAAATGAATGATATTTGACCTTAGTGGGATGAACTTGAAGTGAAAGAGTCTTTTCGATACTCATAAGTTTCATTATAAACGGTAAATGAGTCTCTTTTGCATTTCGTTCGTAGATGCTCTTCTCACTTTCGGTTATATAGCTCGATAGCTTCATATTGGTGCGCTTCACACGTGCTGGACCATCCGGGTGTGTTCCCATCCATAACTCAAATTAAATAACGATGAAATATGTATAATTCGAAGAAATTTTATTGTTGATTTTTATGACAACGATATTACGTAAATTTCTTTCATTCCGTCCACCCAAGTTTTACATACATCAATTTTATAATTCATACCTGCCTATACTAGTTATGCACATCTGCTCCTAGCACCTGTACAAAAGTAGGCCACTCTTCATACGCCACTTTATACGACGGGTCACAGTCATGGTTCGTCACCCATCTATGCTACTTGCATGATGTATAACCAGCTGCTGCAAAGAGGAGTAAAAGTCGCATGATTAGTTTTGCAGTCAATTTTGCAGTGGAAGATGAACTGGTTTAAAATTTCCGCACACGAAAAGATAAACGAGTATAATTTCGAGGCATTTGCTTGATGAGCCATCAATGCGGAACAAATGTGCCTCGTTAATGGGTTATTTTTGAGTTCAAATTCTCGAGAAACTCCCCCACTTTTTTTTGATGATTTTAATCACGCCAAATTGGAACAAGAACATTTGAGTGCTGCCTACAAAATTGGGTAGTTAGGTCATCGGATGAACTCTTGCCAGTCGAATCTCTTTCCCTTTTCTTTACTCCGTATTTCCCTCTATTTCTTTCTTCAGTGGAATTTCTAGATGAAATTTACGATATAGCATGAATTGATATTTTGAAAAATAGAAGGTAATACAATAAAGAAATCCATCAAGTGGAGTGGTAAAATGTGTTTCTGTGGACTCTTTCAATTTCACTGAACCAGCCGGTTGCATGAACGCTCAAAAGGTTAAATGCTCAAAAAGGTGCACAGAACTGTACCAAGATCCTATTTAAATTTTTGATTAAACTCGATCTCGATCCCACATCCACCTGCGAAGTCATCCAACAAAACTACGATATATCGTTTCAAGCATCTATATACAGTATGCTGAATTTTCATTTTATGGCCACTTATAGCATCTATGTGTAATGTGAGGAAATATCCAAGTAAATCTAAAATAATCAATAAAAGAATCGATAGATGATGAAAAGAAGTAAATTGCAATAAAATCTTAAAAGAGTAGTGATTACTATACAATGCTATAGGGCTTTCGGTAAATTTTTAATGCTAAACAATATCCAGAGGGATTTTCTAAAGTTAAACAATTCTTCGAGGTGCAATAGTTATTTTTCACATTTTAGAGATAGCAAAATTTTGAGGTTTCAGATGGAAATGAGAATCTCCACAAAAAAAAGTATTAATACCAACTTCAGCGTATGATTTGTCCGAGTCGATTTTAGTATCGTGACCAGCCGCATAAATTCTTGCAACCTCACTGTCCATACCTTTTTTTCCCCAAGCATAATTCTGCACATGGCATTGCAATCGCTCCATAATGCTCTCCTGTGTAATTGATCTTTTCATATAATTCATTCATTTTTAAACGATCAATAATCGCTGACATATAACAACATGAAGTGCAATTAAAAGATATAACTACTTGAAAATAAATTTCACGTTATGCAAATTAAAGGAAAATGGATTTTCAAAAATACAATTTGGATTTTCGATTCTTTCTCACTATTCGACTTACAACATTAGCGGCATAAGTGTAAATATTACGAAACAAATTTGCTATGAATTGTGCTAACGCCAAGAACGGCGAGATGCAATCGGTCTTGCACCACTTGTTGACACAACGGTGAAGGGCTTGAAGACCGGAAATGGAGTAGCAATCATAAAATGAAAATATTAAAGATATTATCAACGTGTTTTCCATTTATAACCATTATGAATGAATATTTGGATGTTTAAAGTACCTCAATGCCTACACATACAGAGCAAACTAATAACTATGACTTGCAATTGTTCAATCACTTCGGCTAAATTTCTATTAACAGCACATTCCTCCCATTTATTATCTCCACTATATCCGTAAAGCAGTCGGCGAACAATTTAATAAATGCTGCAAAAAAAAAATTCCTTCTTAAAAATTCGTTTCAACTCATATGAAGGCAATGACTTTGTGGAGGAATACGCTATTGCTATATTACTTAAAAAATTCTGCTCAATTACAAAAAAAAAAACATTTTGTCTAAATGATGAAAAATGGTACAATAGAGATCAGAAAAGTGTTTGCAAAATCTCGTTCTAATAAAAAAAACAACCTCTATTCCTTAACTTTATAGCAATAGAAACATACTTTCAATTAGATATGCAAAAAAGAGAAACAATATGAAAATTGCAGTGGATTGTTAGATGGAACATTAGAAAGTCCAAAAACATTAGGCGGCTTAAATTGAACCGTTCATCGATGGGACCCTAAAGAATGCGTAAAAGATGTGATAGTAAGTGCCCAATTGGTAATAATAAGTAAATTTTATTGGCCGTAATCCTGAAAATTTAAAGTGCAGTCGACGGAAAGTTCGATCGATTGTTCTACTAGCACATCTACATGAAGGAATAACCGATCCAGAAAATACACGACATTTTGAGACACTATAAGCAAGAGTACGAAAACTGACAACTACTTGTCGATTGCAGCAAGATGACCTCAAGTAAAGAGGATAGGACAGAGTTCGTCGATTGGGTAGGTTGGCTGCTGTGTCGGTCTATTGTAGCTGCAGAGGTGCTCTCATGTGGAGATCGTATCGATGTGAATTTAGGGGAATGTGCTCGGCGTGAACTTCTTTGCAAACCAACTTCTCACCCCACAAACACTTTATCGCCTTCAAGAATCGCTCTCAAGAAAACGCCAACGATAGTGTTTGTAATGGATTCCACTTGTTAATGTCGTCGACCGATGCCATCAGTAAATAATTCGAAACGATTTGCTGTCTGATTTGATATTTATTTATTTGTGTTTTGTGATTCTGAATTTGTGAAAATCGTTCTCAACGATATTTTATGAAAAATATCCACAAAATTCTTTCAGATATTCTTTATTTCTCACGCTTTTCATATAGAAGTCATCACATATACATTCTATTGTATGTTTTCGAAAATCGTTCTCTCCAACAATAAAAAATTTCTCGAAATATTCGACATTTTTTGAAATACTATCATATTATTTTATTGCATTTATTTGTGTAGCATATCTTTGCTAATCATCCATGTATACTAATAATAATTATCATGAATGATGTTTATCGATCTTGAAATTTCCTTAAAATCCACAAATTAGTATTATAGTTAGAGTATCTAGCAAATTATGATTTTATAACTTATATTCGGACTCGAAAATAAAATGATCTAAAATAAATTTGATAAGGATGATAAGTATTTCAATGAACTTTCAATAATTAGAAATTTTATAACGCATAAATATTTGAGTCGATTCGTTTATAATTTCACTTATTTAATAAATCTCAATGAAATAAAGTTTTTTTAAGCTTATACTATAAGTCGATATTATTATATCATAATTTCGAGTGGAAATAGTTGCTTCAACAATAATAAAGTTCATTTTTGAATTTTTTTTTTTTTGGTTATAATACTTTGAGAAAAAAAACCTGCTATTGGGGAATTTTTGAGAATTAACAACGCAATAAAAATTATCTCTTTAGAAAACACTCACTTTTTTACTCTTTGAGAGTGCAAAAAAAAAAATCTTTTAAATCATATTCCCTTAATTTTTTCTCAATAAAACAAAGTGACCTTGGCAAACATAAAGAGGAAAAATTATCATCATTAAAGGGAACAAAAAAAGAGAAGATTTAACAAGAAAAGATAATTTTAAAAATATGATCGTATCATTGAAATTACTCACCTAAATAATCGTTGACCTATTNAAAAAAAAATATCCATTTTCTTACACTTTAATATGCTTACTGTTTTCAGTGAAAAGGAAGTATTGAAAGTGAAATTAAATTTCTTCCATTGAAATTTATGAAGACCCGAGCAGCAAACACGCATCTACGTTCTACTCAATTCATCAATCACTTTCACAATTCACAACACAATGCTTTCGTACTTTAAGTGATCGAAACGCTTTCTCATTTATTCTTGAAAAATATTTGTTTTTCCTCAATCGAATTAGATTTAAATATATGCAAATTTTTTCAGCATCTTTTAATGTTTGATACTTCGTTTCAAATATTATACAAATAGTCAATGTATGTATGGTTTGCTAACAATATAATTAATATACACACATTATACCTAATAAAGTTTGTCAGCTACAACGGCTCTCGTGTTCAACCTGTCAGACGTTCAGACAGACATACATACATACGCACGGACAAAACGCCATCACATTTGCAAATGCGTTTGAAAATAGGATACCGTATATCACTAACTAAAGATCTTTTTTTTTTCTTTTTTTTAAATTAATTCCATGTATGTTTGGTGAGTTTCCATAAGGGCATCGGTAAAAAATATGTTATCGTAGTTGCTGGGCTATCAACAGTAGATAAGACGGATAGCTCCGAAAAATAATGCACATTTTTGATGTGCTGAAAGTTCAGTTGCTAAACGAAATTCTTGCAGAAACGAATGAAAATTTCATTTCTAAATTATTAGCCACATTGCATATGCATATAACTTCCTCATTCTTTTGCAAATATTTATACACAAATAAAAGACTTTTTCGTAGGAAGTAATAAGTACAAAACAAAAGGACATTTAATTGTTGAACTTAGTCACCATAAGAACAAATTCGGCGAATAACGCGTCGAATTTATCGGACTTTAATGATGTAACCAATGTTTTGTTTTTAAATATATATCGATTTACTTTGAAAATATTATCTGCATTTATTTTACATATATATCTATATGTATATATACATATATACTTACCTACATACTTACATATAAACATAAATATATTCATACATATGTACACGTCTATGATATAGTGATTCACGTGTTCTTTTTTCTTTGTAAATTATAGTTATAAAAACTCAGGTAATAATCATAAGCAGGTAGTATTAGTCATTAGGCTAGTGACGACTTTGCTGTACAACCTTGTCATCTATTACATATAATATTTGCTACTTTCTCTTACCTGATACCTGCAAGAAACAGGTAAACGCTAATAGATGCTTGCTTTTCACTTTATTGTTGAAATATTTTCTCTCGGCACGATTATACAGTATTGCTCTTATTATTGACATCCATAAGTAGAATATTTTTAGACGAAATTTATATCCTCTCAATTTTGAGATTCACTAAATGGCAGACGGCCAAAGATCGTCGTTTCCGCTGAGGAAGTGAAATCTGTAAATTTCCACGAAATTTCTCATTTCATTCATTTTCATGAATGAAGGGCGCTTTATGCGTCCAATAGTGACGTCATATTGACTTTTTTATTCGAATTTTTTAAAAATTTTCCTCGTCCTATTGTAATTCATTTCCGGCAACACTGGATAGCCATGTACAACCTAATTTCCCGATCCTAAATTATTGGAAAAAAACGCCTTTAGCAAGACAATTAATCATATGTGAATCGCAACGTCAATAACGTAAATGGAATTAAAACTGGTTGGAAACAACCTAATTGTCGCAGATATTTTATTGCTCATTCTTTTTGTTATGAAAACTTCACTTGTTGACTAAACAAATAGGGGAAACACTCTATAGGGAAGTTTAGCTGTCTATTTTATGAGAACAAAATCACTGAGATTTAAATTATCAGCGTTTCAATCGTTGAAGAGCGATCTCGAGTAATTGAGTAGGCTTCTGTATTTAATTATTTCACGCACAGTCGTACTTAGATAGGATCGGCAGGTATGTGCTGCTAAATTATGTTGCATCAATAAACGGAAAACCGTGGGGGAGGGGTGGCGGAGTGAGGAAGAAAGAAAAAAAGGGATCGAGGGTAGACGATGGAGAGATGACGGAAACATCGGGGTTTAGGGCACCCTGACAAGACGCCGACTGTTGACAACCGCTTAAAGACCGCGCTAATATGTGTCTAGCTTCTTTCATCAATGATATCGACAACATAGTATGCACCCAAATCGGATATGCAAATTAATGATTGTGGTCATATAAAGAGGATAATTTTGCATAAAGACCTAGGTTGAAAATATACCGCATTAATAATACATTCATATTCGGCATGATCCAAGTGATTATATAAATCTTCGACAAAATGTTCGCTTGTTTTACCTGACAGGTGTAAAACGAAAAACTAATCTGTCCGGAGTTAGTATTGAAAGCTATATGGAGGTGCACAGAAATTTCGTCACTTAAGTGATTCCGGAGTCGAAACTCTCAAAAATGCAGAGAGACAAAAGCAAATTGATATGCGCGAAGACTATGGTGCCATAATGAAATTAGCTGAAATTGCATACTGGATCGTATGAGGGAGCTAGAGCACAAATATTCAATGCTAGAAATTTGCTCCGTTATAAAAAGAAGTAAAAATTTTCCCATTTGTTAAACAAATAATTTGCAATGAATTTGAATGATGAACATTAATAGGTAATAATAGATTATTTGTACTCTATCTTAACTTTTTCGAAAACAGCATTTATGACGTTTAACATTTTATATCGCTAATGCATTCCAATAATGTAAATAACACAACATTTATGTGTTGAATAATATGATAAAAACTTTTACGTTGTATTTAGAATGCTTAAATTTACATCTTATCATTTAAGAATGCTTTAAAGCTTATCACTTAATTTAAAGCTTATCACTTAGTTTAAGGCTTATCACTTAATTTAAAGCTCATCACTTAGTTTAAAGCTTATCACTTACGAGTCATTGAAATAGGTTTCCGAGGATTTATGCTGTGAACCATCTCATAGCGTAATGCCAACACAATATATTGTGATCCCAACTTCTGATATTATTCATTTAAAAATTCTCCATCTATATAATGCGTTAAAAAAGGTATAACATTAAAACGAGCGACTAGTGCCATTAGAAATTAAATACGCATAAGGTGGAAACAATGCATTGTAGTGCAATAGGAAACCGGTGATCATTGACAATGCAGTTTCGGCATCATGAATCACAAGCCTACTATAATATAAATGAAAGACATCACTAAGGATTGATGGAAGATGGGTGGCTGAATCGACATGCGGAGTCGATAGACAATGCGATTGAAACGAAGAGATCAAATTGGGTCAACTATAATCAACAAGAAGGCATAGCCAATATAAACTTGGCAGCAATGTTCGTTCACCGATTGTCACCGTCGTCGTCCGATTGCATTCCTCATTTGGTTCGACAACGCGTCGGTCTATCTTCGATGCGTCGCTGACGTCATTCCGGGAGTACCTTTCGTTGCCGCTTTGTAACCTTAGAGTTGCTCATTGTTCATTGAGTTCACTAACATCCGGTTCATCAACTATTGCCGACAATTATAATTATTTATATCAATGCAAACCAGTAATGCATCGTTTCACAATAAATGATCGATTTATCAAAGGAAATTCCAAGTTGGAATGCATCAATTTGCAAGTGGATCTCGCATCTTTAGGTAACTTTTCAAGTGCATTTATTAGTTCTATTTCGTCGCTATTTCTGATAGTTTCTTGCTGATCGTTCAAAAGCGAAAATGTTGACTATTAATATTTCGGTGAAATGTCGAATCTGATGACTTTAAAAAAAAGTTTTGCCATAAATTTATTCACAAATTCGAGTTATAATTCTTTTGAATTTTGATTGCTTTCAGAAGCAACAAATATCTATCTAGTGCTACTCGTTGGTTAACCACCCGAAATTTATCGGAAAATGATTTCATTAGTCAAACGAGTATGATCACTACCACAATAAGAATCCACAAGATTCCATATGATTCAATAAATGTGATTATTTTTTTATCACTTTATGACGCTCATTTATATCAATTTTTCGAAAAATTTTTTCAAATATTAAACGATGAGAAAATCACAACAAAGAATATCCCATAAAATGCATTAAAATAGTGAGATGTGTTATGATAACACATATTTCAGTGTGTTAAAATAAACGCACATTTCAATAAGGAAGTAATTTTGATTTGCTCATATTGCACGAAAATGTTTCACATATTTTTTGTGTGACCTTGTAAGCTAATAAAACTCAACAAAAGAATGAAAAACGGAAGTGCAATAGTACATTTTTTTTAAAGCGACAACACATCGCGTAAGCAGTTGAGAGTCGATGAACAGTAGAACTTCCTATAGCCAAATGGCCAAATAAAGTTTGAAAATTTGCATTTGAGAAAAATAACGTTCATAACAACACTAATTTCTTAGTTACATAATGTAATTTATCACCGAAACTTGTCGGTCACCGGAAAGCAATGAACTTACCGGAAAATCACTCAAATATTACCGGAAAGCCATTGACAGCCGAAATTCTAGGATCTACATATCAGATCCATGTCTCATTTAACTATAGAAATTATTCCCATACTCCATAGTTGTAAGCAGTAAAGCAATTGATATCATTTAGAAGTGCTGAAAATGAGAGATACAAAAGAATATAGAATGAAGCAAAAAAAAAATTGATATATTCAAAAATATCGCATTAAAAACATTCAAAAGCATAATAAAATAGAAGAGAATATAAACTGATAAAGGAGAGTTGTGTTGATGTAGAAAAACATGCAAATAGCAAAACGCGAAACCCGTTTGGTGTATGTAACGATTGTAATGAAGAGCATTCCGACGATAAAGTATACATCATCTAACGATGCAAAAACAACGTCCTCTGCTCATTTCTTATTAAATGCAAAAAGAAAACCTAAAACAACGGAAATTATAAAGAAATAAGCTCAGTAGATAATGATTAAGCAATGTGTAAATACATTGCGGTGTTGAGATTTTCATATTTTTGCATTATAGTGCAATGAGAATTCAATTGAGTGATAAAAACGAAGAGAGTATAATCAATAATATTTGAATATGCAAAAAATCGCTATATATTAGTTGTAGATACAGTTAACTTTTGAAAAAAAAATCATCTTTGAGGGAAAGTTTTTTAGTGAAGCTTAAAAAGTATATCCACAAATTAATATGACTCCAGGACGGCAAGAATAGGTTAGGAAAAGTTGAGGAAATAAGAACAGAAGAGCATATGTTTCTGCCAATGACAACTATTATCTGACAATCACTAATAGTATGAAACCATTGAGTCGAATAAGGAAGGATAACAGTTCACCTGAAATTCATGCCAATATTGCAAACATATCAGTGCACCATCTAGTCGGGTATATAAAGCTATATGGATGGAGAGGGCATTGTTTACTCTTTAAAACTTGATGCAACCGGATGGTTCAATTAGAAAAATCGAAATTCAGTTGGTAGCATTTCATTGGCTTTGTCCTGTAGTCCTTATTCATCTAAAAGCTGTGATAACCATCCAGACGTGCATCAAAATCGATATGCTTAAATGAAAATTATTCAGCATCAAGTATTAAAATTATTTCATGAGTTTGCGGTATCGGAAGTACTCGATATAACACGAATGGATATAGATAAGAGCATAGAGCGATTATTTTAAGATATTTTAATTATTTGATTCATCAAAGAAATTGAAATATAATCAATTGCAAAAATGTGAATCCCCTCAATGAGCATATCGAGTGATGGATATATGGCAAATAAAAGTTGCGACATGGAAAATAATAAAATTTACTAATTTATATTTGATACGTAATGTGCTATTCATTTATGGGTACGATTTGATAATAATTTTAAACTTCTAATATGATTACGTTATTAGTAAAGCAGATACTTCAATAATGAAGAAGACGATTCATTGAAGGGCAAATAGGGGTATTAAATTGAAGCAAAGATTAAAAGTTAATATGCAAATGTGACATGGAATTAAAACAACGGTTGATGAAAATTGAACAGATGAAAAAGGTCAAGACAGAGATCAGTGG
>QEWY01002726.1:955928-966950 GCA_006503575.1 Baylisascaris schroederi
TTTCAAAATATTTGGTACCAAACGATACGAAGAGTTCTCGAATGTTGATGAGGTCAGAAAGTTTTGAAGATCTAAAATTGAACTCTTTATTTCCATAATGATTTCTAAGTCGAAACGATTGATTGCATTGAAAGGAATGTAAGGATTATATTTTCTTACTAATCCCCTCCTCTCACCATCAGTTATCCACCCCATCGATCCCTCTAATACATTATGGAAAAGTTGAAATATAAGCGAAACAATTTATCGTATTTCAATATTTCATTTAAGTAATTTGGCTCATTAATGAAATTAGTTTAATTGTTTTATACGATACGGTCAACAATTCATCACACAAAAAATTTTTTCGATCAGATTTTAAAGAATTTCATTCACCTGTACTAAACATAATTCTACCATCTAATTTTCGTTTCTATTACAAGATTAAAAATTGATAAGAGGAATGCTAAAATAGTCAAAAATTTCGCTCATGTTCAATGAAATTCGTTCATTTTAACAGTGAGCACTCTTCGTCTACTGTAGTTCACTTACAAATACGGTCATCTGTATTGTTTCATTCGAATATATTCAAATGTTTCCATCAAAATGAACAACTATTCAAAAATCTTTTTTTTTTTTTGCTTGAATTTTGGTTTTGAATTTTGTACTTTCCATAAAACAGCTCCATTTTCTCATTATTCCATCACAATCTATAAAAGTGGGACGTGACCGTAAGGTTTTTTTTAGGTTCAGGTGCAACGATCAAGGTTCATGGCCAATCCCACTTACAGCGTCGATCATGAATGTAGAACATCTTCATGTTCGATCGGTCGAACAACTAAAGATAACCATGTCGAGGTATTAGATCTCATGCGAAAGCTTTCGACATTCGCAATCCTTATTGATGGATTTGTCTCTCAGAAAATCCATAAATCCATCAATAGTTTTCGAGGACACTAAGAAAAATATAAGCATGAAAAAAGGAACAACATAGAAGCAAATGTTGTAAATTAAGAAGTGATCACTGAAAAATACTCTTAAAATTCAATTTACCAATTTGAGAAAAATTGAAAAATTTCGAATTTATTCGTTTATTGATGAACTCAAAAATAGAAAATTCTTTTCTATCCTTTTATGTGAATAGTCCAACGTTTTCAANTCAATCATAAAACTACAATTACAATAAAAATAAAAATTATATACAGTAAAAAATCACTTCAAGAGATTCAGCAATCATTCACAACAATTATTCAATCACTATTCTTAAATTTGCATAAACATATGCTTGAAAAGGCTAATATATAACTCAATGAATGGATCAGTTGCAATATCCATGATAGAATTAGTGCTCACTTTATGAAAACTTGCTCAGTGAATATCAACGGAAAATAGTCGAAAAGATGACGTCATCAAGAAATGTATCTTTTTTTTAAAGTGAGAATAAACCTTAATGAAATATGACAGTATCAATCTCGACGAATGCAGTTCTATGGCGACATCTCCCAAATTTATACCGCCCTTGATTGGTGAACCCGATAGGTGGGGTGGACGGAATACCTGTCAGGTAGCGAATGGAATTTTATTCAGATGAGCTGTTCCATTAGCACAGATACTTTATTATGAGGGAAAATGATTGCATTCGTCATGGAAATAATAAAACAACAGATTATCGATCGGTCTACAAGCATGAATATGCATTACGGTAACAAATTATAACTCCATCTTTAATGCTTTTAGATCAGAAACAATAGAGATAATCAAAAAAAAGACAAAACAAAACAAAAACAAAAACAAAAAACAAAAAACAAAAAGCAAAATATGCGCTCAATAGTTTTTCTCAAATTAAACAATATTCGAAACACAATAATCATTCCAATTACAAAAAAAAAACGCAATTTTAATTGCTAAAATGTAGAAATTTTTGAATACGATACAAATATCAAACATTAAAGTAATTAAATTCTCTCTTAGATGGTCTGCCCCTCGAATGAAATGTGCTAACATTTTATTCGTTGAAAACATTTTTTTCTCATGATAGAATACTAAACAGAGAAATTTTCAAAGAGAAAAACTTCCAAAAAAATCATGTTTCAGGCGTTTTTATTGAGAGTTGACTACCATTATAATAAATCAATTTTAATTATCAAGAGAGCAAGTATGAAATAGACAAATGGGAAAAGACGAACAAATTGATGAGAATTTTTTATTGTCTTAGAATTTTTATTGAAAATTGCTGAAAACGTCTTGAAATTTTCGCCGCAATTATAAAAAGAAAGAAAAATTGAGAAAGTAGAATAATACATTTTCGAGGCAAATCACTCAATTAAGGGGTGGAGTAAGTTTTCATCGATTGCGGGCAGTCATTTGCGCCTTTAACAGCACCAACATAAAAAAGACAATTATGAGGCGGAAATGATCGCTTGTGGTTGATTCCAAGCTTTAAGATCCAAGTAATCTCGCCTCTGGATATCGAACGTCACAATGAGGCAATGCCTTTCTTAGCATTTTTAATACGTTTTCCTTCCCATGCACTCGCTTCAAATCATGTAAAATCAACGATCGAAGACCACTGTAAATATAGATTGGTACATTCATATCATTATTCACGAACGTAATCAACGCTGGTAATTGAAAGATGAGCAGAAACAGCAGCATACTAAAAATAATTGCTGAACATGGAGGAAACAGTGGGAATTTTGAAAGAAACAAATTTTTACTAGTATATTTACTTGTTTTTTTTCTACTAGCACAATAGTAAAGGTTAATATTCAACAATTTTTCGATGAAAAAATAAAAAGAAAATCCACCAAAAATAACGAATGTCGTTTCGGCTAGAGGATAGCGATTTATTCAACAATCTTCTCACACCTCTTATTAGCTATACCGATATCATCATAAAATTTTTTTAAAAAAAGCCAAAGAATATATATAAATTCACGTGTTCTTATTTTTTTATTTCATTTGAATTCTGTAATTATTTAAATTCTATAAAATTCAGAAAAGCTGAAATCAATGGACTGGCATGATATGCGCTTTCGTATTTCTGCTTATCGTACTATTAATTATCTATATAAATTGATATCCATCCACGTAATAAAACGCTCCTAATAATAAACTCATATGATATTTTGAATGAACGCAATGCTGGAACTAATCTTCAACGAAATGAAGCACTTTTCTAACCGAATCACTACACACTACAAATCGATCGATGTAAAATACCATAAAAATATGTAAATTTTCAGGCAATTTCAAGTGGTATTGTCCAGTGAACCTGAAAAATGGTTTATGAGCTCATCTACTTCATGGCACAAATTCCATCTACACAATTTCAAAAATTTCAATGGGGTTGAAGTGTTGAAAAGAATTGGAAGAGGGGGGAGGGAAGAGAAGAAATGCACAGAGACAATCAAACAAAAACATACATACACGGTGACACGATTTCCTTATGGTGCAATGCATGAATGCCAAATTCGTAAAAGTGCATAAAAATTCATAAAATTCGAAAAAAACTCAAATGAATTGGTAAACATCCAACTTTATTAACGAATTTTTTAAACAAAATTTTCAGATTTCAATCCTGTATGAACAAATAGAAGTAGAGTGAGATTGGATAATACAGCATAAAATTTTCTTGACCAACAACCGAGAAGCTAAGAGTAAGCAATTCGTTGAGCTTATATTTACATCTTCGTCAATATTTAAGAAATTCCCAATTGGACCTGCTGAACCATTTCGCGCCCTCTCACTTGTTCATGGTCCTATCGTCGAGCAACTGGTGCTCAGAACGGGAAGGTCAAAGGTCAAGCAGATGATTCGACTGATCAAATTTTATTTACCAACCGTTGAACAATTTTTTCAAAGAACGAACTATTTACCTGAATTTAACGAGATTTTCGAGACCAAATTCCGTTATTCTGGGACAACTCTCGATCTGGAGAAACAACAGTGTTTTCCCAATTGCATCGCCCATATAATCGAGCCCGTAATCATGCAGATTCCTACATCGTATGAAACGAACATCTTTCAGATGTGATAGGCCAGCTGAAATGAATAAACCTGCATACAGATCCCACATGTGAACGAAACTTCCTATTCTGCGTGGCAGCGTCTCAACATTATCTAAATGTGAATATAAATATAATTATAAGTAATACAAATATAGGTATAAATATAAATATAAATATGGTTAAAATTATAAATATGAATAAACAAGTAAAAAATAAGAAATAAATAAACAAAAAACATATATATATATATATATATATATATATATATATATATATATATATGTATATATAAATATGTAAAAAACAAATAAATAAATAAATATAAGTACATAATATGTAGTCATGAAGCATTTAGAATTTAACAATCTGGAAAAAAGGTCTACAATGTGCACGTTGAATTTTGAACGTTGAGTAAAGTAAATAAATTCCACGACGCCCTCTTTTGTCCATCAATAAACGTACTGCGTGCACAAGCAAACACAGCTCAATTCGTCGGGACGTCGATCGCCCACAGGGGGAAAGGTATTTGAACAGAAAAATTTGAATATTAAAATAAAGTTAGAGAAATCTCATAGGTATATTTACTAAGTCATAAGACTATACATTGGATATCCCCACTCAGTAGGATGGGAAAAACTTTCCATCCAGTTGCATCGAAGAGAGAACCGTGGTCGATCCAACCCTCCATCCCCGTTCCCCTTTTTGTTGGTTTGGCGTTATCTGTGCAAGCACACAGACCGCCTTCAGCACATTGAAATAAACAATAAAACAACTTCTTAAAAATCGGTCCAATGCAATGAACAAACCGAAATGACGGCAGCCATATCCGGTTACAGATGAATCAGTGGCATCAATACTGACCACATGCACCTGGTCACTCTCTTTACGTGGATCCAATTCGGCCGTCTTCTTTATAAGTTCATTGTAATCAATAAACAAATCATCTAATTTATCGAATCTAAAATATTCATATTAAATGCACATCGAAATTGCGGCTACCGATTTCGGATGTTTTTCCATCTTATAATTCCGGTATTTTTATTGAAAACCGGAATGCTTTAAAATGAACACTAGGCTGTAATAAAGCTTTCTGGAAGTTCGTTGCTTTACATAGGTAAGATCGGTTTGCTCCATTTTACCCTTACAGTAGTTGGAGAGAACTGAGGGCATTTCTTTATGGGTAGGGAATAGTTCTGAGCATAAACGTGTTCTAATGTGAAAACTGAAGTGGCAGCTGACTTTCGTGAAGGGACTCCTACCCATACCAACATCTGTACTTCAATATGAAATAATATTAGACATGCTAGCACTAATGGAATATTAAGAATCGAAAACGAGTGAATGCTCAAAACTTAACTGGGAACTATTCTATTGTCCTACCAAATATCTATGCAAAGGATTGGATAATCGGCTAAAATGCCCGATATGCCTATTTTTCTAGCCAGATGGCATGTTTTCCCACTCGCTTTATTTTCAGGGATTCTTACTGTACAGTGCATCCACCAAACGCGATTACGATCGAATAAGCCATAAATTTTGATGCTATCAATCAAACATTTGATTTTCATTTAGATCCGACCAAATGAAGGAAATATTCGAAGCTAACAGGAACATTGATCACGTTTTGCATAATATGCAAATTAAGAATTATTTATGCAACCGGTCGGTCGAATGAGTGTCGTAAAACGGTGTTGTCCGTTGCAGGAGAATTCATAATATAAGGGGAGTCATTTTATTACTAAGACGAGAGACGAACTTCACTTTGCCTTCGCAACGAACAATCCATTCAGCTGCTGCCCTGTCTGCTCCAACTTCTTTCACTCGTTCTCGATCATAACTGTAGATAACAAATGCAGATGCAATAATCAATATTGTATTAGTAACGTAAAGAAACAAGAAAAAAAAACCAACAGAAGTGAACAAAATTAAGCAAATGGGAGGCAAGGATCTTTAACTAAAGGGATTTAACTAAAGAGATTTTTATTCGTCTCGATAACTAAAGGGATTTTGGTTTATCTTTTTATCGCTCTAAGTAGAGTCATTAGATCAATTTACCTGGCCTTTGCAAATAATTTTCACATGTGTTCTATGTGTACTGATACGTGGACTTGCACTCATGTCGAGAAGACTGCAATTGTTTTCAGTATTTCAAACGAAATTTGCACGAGTGAATCAATTGTAGACCTTATTCAGCATCTAACTTATTACTTTAAATAAGAAACTTTGTAGAACCTGTCTTCCTACGGTAAGCAGATACTGTAATCGATCAGCGTCTCAGTACTAAAGAGTTAATGACGAGTGTATAACATACTAATTGAAACCTTCGAGAAGACCACGAAGCCCAGGAAAATCATGCGCACCAATCGCTCTTCGTAGACGATCGAACACCAGAAGACGCATTTTTTTTTAAAACCTCGAACTCTTCGGGCTAGAATATTACTGAGTTCGACCGTATATATAAGTGAATGAGTAGGTTCTTTGATCCTGAAAATGAACGGATCGTCATCACTGAAACGATATACTCGAATAAGCTAATGCGAGAATGGTGGAGCCAGAAAACGGTTTCGAAGAGGAAAGTGTTGAGGAAAGAAGGTCAACTGATAGCAAATATTTAAATAATTCAAAGAAATCACTTTCGGCGATTACTGCTTGCACCCTTTCCCATCGTCTCTAATCGATTGCGAGCTGTGGTACTTCGCTGAATACTTTTTACTGCTTTCATAACTTTTTTTCGTAGTACCATCGACAACTCTTTCGGGTTAATTGGTGTTTGTTTACCATATTCATTTACATATTAAATGGCGTATCATTTGAATTTGCTGCGTATTTCTGAAAAAACACTCAATTTTGCATATATAAAACTACGGCTTCTACCTTAACCTTTATCGCTGCTTCTGTTAAATGATTTCTTATTTCCGAATGATGAATGGCAATGATAAGGAAACTGCTGCTGCATAACTATGACCGCAACAATAAATCAAACCAATTTGAAACTGTTCCACGAATACCACCCTTTCCTTTGTTTATGCTCAATTCTACGTCTCTTCGTCCATCGGAAGAGCTGATAATTCAATGCTAAATCTTCTAAGAAAAATTCGGCTAAAACCCTTCATTTCAAAAAATTCAGTCATAGCTATAATGAACCGTAAAATGTTACAAAACAACCCCATAATCCATCAAACCGGAATGCCATAATCCATCTATCAATCCAACTGCTATCGGCTAATTTCTTTATTGAATATGCTAATTTTTTGCATATTTTTCCTACTGGAGTACAACCGTTGAAATTCGCAAATATACGACGTTGGCATCCCATTCCCTAAATTCTATGACAATCGTTGCCGAACACTGTATGCGCCGACTCAAACCCACCAATGCTAAAGTGAATATTTCTAAAACCTTCAATGAGGTACCTGCCCGCTTCTATCGAAAAAAAGCAATCCTCCTTTGCTTAAAACCTGAAATTAATAATCCTCCCCCTCAACCACAATTAAAATCATTAAATTCTCAATTAAACATAAATAAAAATAAAAAAGATAATTGTATATCAATTGAACTGCGTTACAATAAACATATCGACAAGAGGAATTGTGGGGAATTTATTTTTACTTCTAATATTCACAAACAAGAAAATATACGATAAAACTTCTTGCATTTCATATGGTTGCCCCTCATTGTTTTGGCAATATTATTCAGTACTTAACACCTTCAAATTACCGGAGATAAACCATTAAGGCAACTAAGTAAGATATGATATCAATAAAGACATCAAATCGGTAGCCAGCTTGAGATGGTTGATCGATTCGAATAATTTTTAAGTTTTTAAGCAAAATTTTTAAATTGTCATAAATAAATCAATAAACTCCAAAACATTCTTCAGTATTCCCTCTTGAATAAGTGCAGCACTTTGAATATCTGTAAAAGTCAATTTTAAAAAACATTCAAATCGAAAAGATATAAAAATAGACGAAGATAAAAGCTCACGCATGCTTACAGAGTGGATGAGAGGAAAAACCCAGAAAACGAAGCAATAATGGCATTGAATTTCTTTCTTTTGGAAATTTTCACTAATTTAGGCTAAGTTCTTTGAGCACCATCCAAGGTCGAGACGACGGTTTAAAAACCCCTCTTTTTTGGTCATAAATACGATAAAATTATCAAAGAATAAATAATAGGGAACGTAAAAGAACGAGCCTATTAACCCATTAAGAAGTTATATTACTAAATAAATGAAAAGCAACAAGGCAATCGCAACCTCGAGCATTTGCAAAACATAAGTTAATGGTGTCTTACATATATCGTTTTGCCATACTATAAAATTTTACTTCTTTTAATCTCTCCCTCTATCCATCCCTCTCTCTCTCTCCTCTCAGACATCCTGCACTCTTCCGATATGCAAATATCACCGATCGTAACATTCAAATTACAAGTAAGATCACCCAATCTTTGCAATATGAGATAAAATTTCGATAAAAACAATACAACGATACCGAATCGAATAATTGCACGCATACAATCAAGTACATCGATTTGTGTGTTTAGTAATTTAGAAAATAAATATTGGAAAGATCACTGCAATATACTGCATGATATACATATAATCCTATTTAAAATATCATACCTCATCGATTTTCACCTATTTCATCGAATTGTTATCAGCAGATTTAATAGCGCTATGGTTACCTAATAAAGTGAAAAGGTACACAACAAGAAAATATGCAACATGCAGAGGTAAGCAGCCATCACACTGCTTAACCAGTATAAACAGCG
The DNA here is from genome assembly GCA_006503575.1 of Baylisascaris schroederi. NCBI lineage: Eukaryota > Metazoa > Nematoda > Chromadorea > Rhabditida > Ascarididae > Baylisascaris > Baylisascaris schroederi. Next base: position 964,688 of record QEWY01002726.1, read on the forward strand.
GCCTGAAATCAGCTAGATAGATGAATAAAGCAAAGCAACGATCAGTTCATAAAACCCCTCACCGCCTTGATGCTGTGCATTAATCACGATATTTTGGAAGTGGAGGAGGGGGAAGGGAAATGCCCAAACGAAGAGAAATCGAGAATTCACTTACCCTTGAAGCTTTAAATTCTGTTCCCAATAAAAACCCAGAAAGATGGAAGATTACTGATCTCAACCGTAAGTGACTGACTCCCCTCAATTCTGGTAAGTGACTTCAAAGATAAAACATAGCAACATAATAGCTGTTCAGAGATAAGTTTTTGGTACCCATTCGGGGTTTGGTGGACGCTTTCTGCCGAGATCCTTCGCCCTCATACTAGAAATGTCTTGCCTCAACATATACTCCCTCACTTTCCATCGTAGCGAAAGACGTTTCTTCTCACCTGGTGGAGGATTACGTCTCCATTCTCTTTGATACAGTTCGAACTTCTTCACTGGATCATGTTTGAACGGAACTCCCCCAGGTAGAGGACACAAAACAGGTCGAATTGCTGCAAACTTATTAACGATTATGCGTAAAAACAGTAGAATTTGAGGACGGATTTCCAAGTTATTTCAACCAAATTGGTAAACTTCATTAATATTCAAAAACAGTAACAAATATCTAATAATATAATCATTTGAAGAAATTATCTTTTCCAAATCATCAAGTAATATTTCATTTTTTGCAACATCCAAAAAATTTTGGCTCAAAAATTTAAAGGCATTCTTAAAAACGACAAGAACGAGTTTCGATATCGATGGATCGGAGCAAAGAACTCATAGAAGTGAATGAAACTCAACGAATTTCACGGGTCTATCTATATTGATTTGTAAGTTGAAAGCACTGAAACAAACAATCATATATAAAAAACGCATAAATTCAAAACGGTAAATATAGAAATCTCTTGCGAAAATTTGCGAAAAAAAAAGACAAAAAAAACAAGAAGAAACCAACATGGATCTATATCAGGTGCACGTTCGACCGGAAAACCATCATCCTCAGTGGATGAATATACGGGTAATGACCATTCTTCTTGATCACCTTGAAATGAAAATACTGTCAAATTCTAATTATATGATTTTTCCTTTTTTAATAAAAAGAAAAATTTTTCCAATCGCTTTTGAGAAACAAACTATAATTGAGAACGTGACACTGGTTTCTCTATCGACGGAAATATCCGTCACCAAGACTGGACGTTATCCTGAAATATTTCAAAATACGAATCTTGTTTTAATTATTTTACCGTTTAAAAAATCGGTGAACACATTCGATACATGAAACTTTACGAAGCTTAACTTAAAACTCCAAATAAAAAACTTCCAATGATAATTCTGCGAAAACAATGTTGAAAATAATAAAAAATAATACGCCCTCAACTTTTTATATTTTTGGCAATGGTTTTGCGCGTTTTATTTGCATTAGCGTTAGTAAGTGGAAGGATGAATGTAATATTTGAATCCTTAGTTTCCCGAATTGGGAAGGATTGGGAATGGAAGGGGTGAGCGAACAGCTTGAATGAATATGCTTATTTCCCTAGGCAGTAACATTTAAATATACAACCTCTATCTTCTTCAGGTAAATCTTCATCACTGGCAGCAATCTCCTCCTCTATTCGCTCGTTCGATGGAGCAGCAATATGACTCCTACTTCTTCGAGAACTTCTTAGGTGCTTTGTCTAAAAACAAAGAAGATATTTATAGACGGTTTGATAGAAGGAAAAAAAACATTAAGAAGAAAAGAAATCACCAGTGGTTTCAAAGAAATTAAATTTTTTTTTTGCCGATGAAATAAAATTTTTCTATTTTAGAAAATCTTCAAAATATAGTAGAACTTAGATTCGATCAGCTTTTTCCATTCAAACTCATATCTGCAACTTCCCAAAATTCTGGTGACTTCAGGATGAAGAACTAATAGACTCAATTACCAACATAATAGATAATGAGATAAGAACTGCAAATCTCAAAAAAAAAAATTAGAAAAATAAAATAAAATAAGAAACAAACATTTTTCAAATGCAAAATTTCACGTAGTCGATTAGTGGTGCGTTCGAAAAGTTGCGCAAACCAATTCATAACAATTGTGCAATGAAACGTTCATTCCGCACTTAAGTTAATGTGCCAATTCATGGTTCACTTAATACCACACTTCATCTATACTTAAGAAAGCAATTTCATCTAACTATCTAAACAAAATCTATACCCACATAGAGAACGTTAAAAATATTTTCACTGTTGCAAT
>QEWY01002726.1:981434-1008338 GCA_006503575.1 Baylisascaris schroederi
CCCCCCCCCCCCCCCCCCCCCTCTTTCTTCAGCGTATTAAAATTACTTCTTAGGGAACTCTCCATCCAGACGAAACCCATCACTTTACACCATCACTTCATGTCACGTTACCTCTTGAAAAATATGAGCAAAAAAAAAAAAAATTAAGAAGAAAAATAAATTTCAATGAGAAATAAACTAAAGACTGCAAACAAATAGCTCATCGAAACAAATGTCAGCGTTGAGATAATCATTCGAGACAAATAAATCAAAAAAGATGACTAAACGCACTACCAATAAACCATTGCCACTTCTTCATTTTCTTATGCTTTGATGACTTACCGCTTGCAAGAACAGGTACATAGAAATTATGGAAGTGTTCTTCTTGAACCTCTTGCAAGCAAAATATATCGGCCGAGATCATAAGAAGTTCTCTTGCCAATAGATTCGATCTATATTCCCATTGCAATTGATATGAACGATCCATACTTCTGAAAATAGGGGGAAGCAACTTCATCCCACATCTTCCAATGAAGGCATCTGCGAAACAAAAACTGCAATCATAAAGAAAAGCCTTTCTACTCATTCTTCATACTTAAATATCAACTAACACTTCCTGAAAGTAGATATGACCTGCAAATATTGAATGAAAAAGGAATGCAATGAGTTCATTCTCTTGTATAGCCAAAATAAAACTGGTCAATGACTGTCGTAATCTTCAATCGTCCATCCCAGCAAGATCAGTTCATTATTCTGATTTAAGTTATAATATAAAACCCACTGAAAAGGGGTATTAATGTGCATGAAAAATTCGAAAGACTCCACTTTTCCAATGAATTTAACAGTTATTTATGGATAAAAATAGTCTTAACTTCAAGAAAAATGTTCATAGATTTTTTGTATGCTGGAATAATTCCAGAAATACATACCTCTCTTCAGCTTCTATCATCCTTTATCATCACTTTCGTTATTTTCATCATCCTCATCCCTCATCCCATCGTTAAAAATAAAAAAGAAAGAAAACAGACAGCACCACTAAGAGAACAATCACTAGTAAACTCAAAGGAGTTGCAAAATCAATAGGTTCATATCCAATAGTGACTGGATATGATATCACTTAACTTAATTGATAATGAGCTCTTTAATGATCAAATAAAATGCCCCAATCAACTTCCTAGAAAACAGATGTTCCTGCTCATCTGAAAAGATTTTTCTCAAAATTCCAAAAACTTCCCCGTTAGATACCCTCCACCTCAGCACCATGATTTCTGAACGACATTCCTGCCCCCTTCCCTTCACAGTCGATAATGTGATACTGCAAACGATATAAAACAAACGCCAGATGCTTGTAGAGATAGTAAGTTTTCGGTATCGTATCTTGACATAGAACATTATAGCTACATATTCGAATCGGTGCTCCATCCGTTACAGAAGTCTACAAAAAAAAGGTTTATTTATCAAGTCCAAAACGGAAATCATAGATAATAACTTGAAAACATTTGAATGCTATAATTTATTTCTTTGCAAACTACCATCAAAACATTTATGAAGGCACCTTGCAAGGATTCAGTGAGGGTACGATGAAGTTGGCCGTGATATTAAATCAAAGAGGTAGAAGAGGGACTAGATTGGTGATGTAAGACTATATACTTTTGCTGCAATCGCTGTAAAGCAACCTTGTATATAAATTCAGCTCAAGTTCTGCAAAAATCTCAACGTCTTGTTAATCGTTGGAAAATGCAACAATTACCCCCACTATCATTTTGCAAGATCACCAAAGCAAATGCCAATTAATTGCCATTAAAACTGCCAAAGTAAAAAAGAAACCTGTGCAATGACCCATCGCCTCAATATTGTCTTGCATAAATTAGCAGTGCCCTCAGTCAACAAATCTACGAAACCCATCGACGTGTCTGAAAACAACCACAGTGATAATACTATGTACACTAGCATACCTAATGATATATCAGTTGTGCAAGGTTCTGAACAGCTTTAAAGCAGAAAACATAGGTAATTTTTGGAGGTGGGAAAGGTGAGAAGCCCACATATATAAACGTACTTTTTAATGATCAACCTCTGCATGAACTCAAATTATATCACCCTAATAAACCATCTCGGAATGAAATCCACCTCTTGAAATTTTTGAGGTAGAACGCTGTATTTTGTAAATTTAGGATTAGATAAACACAGGAAAAACCAACAGACTCAGATAGAACAAGTGACGAACCGATAGGATGGAACGTTCGAGAAGCAAAGATAGCAGGTGAAAAAGTTGGCACACGGGATGTCAAAGTTGGAGCTTTAAAGCGATAGCAGCGAAAGTCTTGGTGAAATCGCTTTTTCAAAAATGTACTGTTTTCGACGCGTGGAACACAATACGATGGAGTGCTAGCCTAAAACAAGTTTAATATACCGATATTTTGCTGTTATTGGGTTCAAACCTTGCAGCTTACCCAATGGAAGATTTGCAAGGTGTAAAATCTAGCATCTCATCGTACCTGCAAGATTCTAAAAAAGAATACCACATTTCCCATCTGCAAATATAATTAGCATCTATGAATAATGACATAAATGATAGGGATTGAACAGGAATTATCAAGGATGGATGGAGTAGAAAATGAATGGCTATCAGCAAGTCACACAAAAATCGGAACGGCATCCCTTCCAAACGAAACATCAAACAATTCAAGCCTCACACCGACGAAAATTCCCTGCCATTTCCTCTACAAGGATAAAAGTAGACAATGAAACATGGCGTAGAGGAGAAGAAATTGCATCAACCTTTAGAGCCAAATTTGCTGAATTCAAAAAATTATAACACGATGGAATTCCGCTTTGATTCTCAACCAGTGGCAACATTTCCTTGAATCCTCTAAGTTTCTGCATTTCATAGGCCTATAGGTCCACTCAAACTAATCAAACACTTTTACAGGATGTAGCTTAGGAATAACAAACAAAAAAGATGCTTCAAATAGATCTAAAATATCGGTTTATGGAGAAGAATGATATAATTCTCCTTTAGTACCCCTTAGAAAAGATCTTAAAAATCGTCGGGATTGCACAGCTGTTTCATCACTCCCCTCCCCCTTTAAAATATGTAATAAAAACTTCTGAAAACAAAAAACATGATATAAAGTGGAAGTCACTAGACCTGTTGCAATGAATTAGAAGTGCTAGCGATCGGTGAATCGACTACTGATGAGTTTTGCTCGATATCAGTTGCGTTGATAATAGTGGAATGAGATTCGTCCACTAATGTCAAATCCTGAATTATATTACTTCAATGTAAGTCATATATGTATATATATACATATATATATATATATATTATATATATATATATATATATATATATAATGAAACAAATGCAGCATAGCTCGAATATTGCAGCAATCATGTCAATATCATAGCTGCCTATTTTTGTTGACAAAATATTGCTAAAAAAAAGGCAGCATAAGGACGGAAGAATAGGTGGGGAGAGGAAACAGACGATCAATTAGTAGAGGGTATTCTTCAAAGCCATATTTCAATAGGCCCTGACTATGGCCAATCAACAAGTGTCGCAATGCACTCTCTCTTTTCAGGTTGAGATCTCGAAGTAGAGAGGAGGGGGAGGAAATGAAACTGGCTTGAATATATATATATATATAGCAGAAGCAAGAAATAAATGGAAAATAGCTGCCTTTAAAAGTCATAAGATCACCGAAATCATAACCATATGACCACTCAAACAGCCTACCTGCTCATCTGGTATAGAACAGGTTGCTGCATCCCTATCTGATCTGTCCTCTTCCAATGTGATCACCTAAACGACGAGTTCGTTAGGGAGTTTTCGATTAGCGTATCCCACTATAGCTTAAAAAATAATAAAATTCAAAACACCTTTGATACTCATATTTCAGACTATTAGGCATAAGTTTCTTAATACTTTTGTGGTACATAGTTGCGAATTTAGCTTTCTCCAAGAAGAAATATTGAAGAAGCGAATGCTACCTCCACAAAAGATGGGACTCGACCAGCTAATCATTCAACTATAGCTGCCTCATCCAACGTTCGTTCCTCATTCAGTCCATTTCTTTTGATTTTTTTCATCCTTTTTCCATTCGTTGTTCAGTCTATGACGTAAGCCTACCATTATCATTTAGTGTCTCATCCCCTTGACCAATAATAACTGAATCAGTCAAAAACAGAGGAAAGTCCCATTGAAACGGCTATTTCGTGCTGTAACCTCAAAGACTGCTTCCGATACTGCCCTATTCAACCAAACACCTAACCTCAATTTCTTTCGTTGCAGCGATCGTTGAGATTTCTTCTTGCGATGAAGATTCGGATATGCTATCTGCCAAGGTCACAACGCTCGCACCAGAATCACTACAAACAAAACCAATCAATATTGAGATTAAGACTTGTATTTTCATGGTATTTTATTCAGTTTTGTAAGGAGTGAAATGAAAAACTTTTACCCACGCAGTAAGTATCCATCTTCTCCGGTTATGTTCAGAAGTCCGTTTCCTCCCACTATCTTTCCTCTGATTTGCACTGGAAGCCTGCCTTCTCCTGCCATCTTCCTTCTGATTTCCTTTTGAAGCCTCACTGATTCTGATTTCACTTGATAGATAGGTGCTAAACTCCTTTCGGTCTACAATACCGAGCGCTACGCGGTTGTAAGTATCGAGAATATTTCGATACAAACGAAATACTTAATGGCGTTAAAAAAACACTCACGAGGAACTATCGTCGATAGTCGTCACCGTGTCCACACTTGCGGAAGCATTACCTCCCAAAACGTCTTTGGTGGTCCCAACTTCGTCGACCTTTTTATCGCTCTCTTGAAGGATCGTTCTAGCAATGCCAACTCTTAGTGACGATTCATTTGGTGTCTGCGATTCACCTTCTATATTTATCTGTAAAGAAGAATCTTAGAAACTGTAAATTTTAACTATGCCTAGAGGTCTAAAGTGTTTTGTGCACGAGCAATCCTTACGCACCTTCTAGGATTTGTTACATAAATTAAAGTAATTAGTTCACTTAGTCAACCAGCGATCACTTAGTGATCTGTCAAAGAGGATGATTTACGTCATATGGAGGTTGCTAATACAGACCCACATGCATTGATTATAAACAAAAAACAAAAAAAAAAAACTACAAATAGGCTTATTGAAGTATGGACGACCGAGGGGACGCTATCATTTCCTTTGAGGGCAGTACAATTTACCAGTTGATCAACTCCGTCGGTGTTTATTTTTTTATTGAATAATTAGCGTTAAATTATTAGAAATGTTTAAGATTTCTTCACTAAAACAATGACTTCAACAAAATAACTAAGGACAGTCAATGGTGGACGAAGCATTGAAAGGAATGAAGTGTTAAGAAAGTGTTAAGAAAAAAAAACACATCATTGATATGGAAAACGATGAATGAAATCCGATAAAACATCTCGAATTTTATCTCTCGAAATAAAAGACAACGGCTGGTTTATAGAATGAAGAAGATAGATCAAAGAGGAAATGCGTGGATAAGACTTAAGGATCATTAATAGACTATAATGCCGACAGAGAACAAACGGGGAAAAAATGAATCTAATACAACAAAATTTGAAAATGATTTAAAAATCCTTCTATATATTTCCTCCTCCCGCATCCTTATCATTTTTTCTTCTCAATTTATATCACAAACTTTGCTCGTAGATGATTAAATTCACGTCTATGCTTGTATCACACCCCTCTCCCCCATCTTTACTGCGTTAAATTACCGAATATCCTCTAATAAAAACACCATCAAAATTTCAAACGATAGATAGTGGATGTGAGAGGCGTTAAAACTTCCGAAACACTACAACACATCGATAAACTCGACACCGATGTAAAAGATTTGGTCACTGGAATTTTCTCATCTATTTCCGCCTAACTTCAATTTATTTTTGAGAAGCCGATTTAAATTTTGTTTCTAAAAATTCATCACATTATTCTCGAGATAATACCTCCAAATTCAGTCGCCTTATTATTATCCTAAATCAAAGCCAACCTAAAAGATAATCTAAATTCAAAGCAAAATCAACACAAAATTGGTTAACCCTCTCAACGATGGTTACATCTGCCTCCGCATCGGAGCCACACAATGTCGTATCATCTAAGACGACCGTCTCGTGAAGGTTCTCTCGAGGTACTGAAATATTTCTTTTCTAAGACAAATGACTTAATTTGCTGATATCAGTGTTTAAAACACTATTGAAAAATGCAACTAAATAATCGGAAACAAATTTTCCATAGATTAAGTTGAAAATATGTGAATAATTGCATATAAACATTAAACAAATAACATTAAAAAATAATGCAGATTGTTATCAACATATATACATCGAACACATTCCCCTCTCATCAACCAATGAGCCATGGCAATATCTTATTCAAACCTATACCTCTACTTCTAAAAGAGGAATAAATCCCATACAAATTCACCTTCTCTCTCCTTCCCTAACAAACCCCTCACCATCCGATTCGAAACCAGAAAAAATTTAATCCCTCAAGCTTGAAACGCTATCTGAACCTCTCATGGGTCCGTCATGCTTGGAATATTGTTGCATTTTGAGAAATTTCTATGAAAATCTGCTTTTTTATTTTTTTCTTTTAACTTTAAAAGATTTTTCTAAGAATTTCACTTGTAATAACGAGGATTTTGCAGCAATCTGCATTAGTTTTAAATAATGTATTACTAACATTACTAAAATTTAAGTAAACTGGTAATATCAGTCAGGTAATTCAAAGTATATAAAATTACAAGCAAAAACAATTGTAACCTACTGAGGTCATCAAAAACGTTGAATGTGCTGCAATCCGATACAAAAGACGTATTGGTGGAATTAGCAGAAACGTTAGATAAATGCGGCACTTTAACACTCCTTTTTCTTAATTTCTTGAGTGCTTTTCGTTGTTTAGACTTCCACTCGGGACCAATATACGGGATCACTGCTTGAACGGTCGATAAAGATATCTTCTTGGCCTTTTTCGACCTGAAATATCAATAAAGGTAAGCGGTAAATTTAGGGAAATGAAGGAACTCATTCGTGGATATCCGACGAGTAAAATACGGATGCTAATATGAGGATAAACTCCGGATCCGACAGTAACTGAATCTGCGATAAGGATAGGATTCAACCAAATTCAAACACTTAATCGATATCCACTCTATGGAAATCGATCAGTGCAAAAGCCATTTAAAGCGAGAGCATAGCAAACTAGCAGATCAATTCGATAATAAACACAATGCCCATTTGTAATGTTGGCTATATTTTAGTGAAAATACGATCGCCTCTTGTTTCACACAGAGAAGGAATTATTCTTATGCTGGGACTTAGTTCGATTATGTGTTACCCCCTTGAATATACCCTCCCCTCCCTTAATTAAATAGTATATCACTCTCATAGGTACCTTCCCCATCTTTATAGTTTATTTATTATATATTACCCCCTTGAATATCCCTCCCCTTCCTTAGTTAAATAATACATCACTCTCATAGGTACCTCCCCCGCCTCTTTTCACCTCTCTAAATTCATATGCCTTTGAGAAAACAACCATTGAGATATAAATTTACGAAGAAAAATCTCATTGAAAACAAAAAATTCGAAGAAAACAATTTTCAGTATCGAAAATATTTTCAATAAGAGTAGAATAATTATATGAATGAAAGATAAGAAACGATATCGATTACTGAGAATAAAATTTATCGTAATTGAAATCTTTTCATCGAACAATAATAAATTTTTTGGTCGTTATTAATGATCTCCTAAGAAAATTTGACTCAAATAAGTGATACACAAAAATTTTTTTCAACAATAATAAACGGAAATGATTTATTGATTTTCAAATGAACACATAAACGAATCAAATTTTATACTATTACTATAAACAATCAAATTTCATACTACATTTTATATTAAATTGAACATTACATGGTCGACAAATAAAAAAAAAGACAATAGATTTTGGGATGAAAATTGAAGCTAACACTTCAACGACACTGAGTTAAATCCACTTCAAGTGGCGACCGATTTCAACCTGCGACCATATGGATTTGGATCAAAACCAGCCCCGGCCAAGGTTTAAACCAAGCCATACGGTCTTTCGAGTGAGATTGGGATTAGCCCACCTTTATATTATCATAGGTCATTCTAGTCAAGGTCAAAATCGAGTTTGACGCAGTCCTATTTCAAGAAAACAACACAAGAAGCTAAAATTTTTTTAATATTTCTAAACGTTACATACGTATATCATTCCCTAACCTTATGAATATATCAATGCGAGAATATTTTTTTTTTTTTAAATGATGTGCACCTCTGTCAGTTTACATCGCCCTTCCTTTTCTTAAGAACCCACCATTGGTGATTGTTGATATATGAAGCGAATTACTAAAATATGAACCAACCGTTTTCGATGCACCTTAAAGTTCTTGATGGTGTGTTGCCGTAGTCTTGAATCACTTTGACCCGCAATGTCACCAATGTTTTTCCGCCGTGGAGCCATATAACCCTTGGTTCACTCCTAAATTCACCTTCCACTTTATTAAATGCAAATATGCTCCCAGTATATACGACAACACCGATTATTAAGTCTACCTTCAACCAGAGAATCACCACCCAATTCCACCTGAATAGGTACTGAAAAATTAGATAGCCTATTGAATAGGGGATTAGCCCCCGAGATATTTCTATGTAAAATATTACTGTTTAGACGCGCCGCAAGAGAGTCCTCAAAGTGTTCAAATCACGTGAAACGTTTGAGGATAAAAATCCCACCTAGAGTATTAAACATTTCTGCCCCCTCTCCCCTTACTGATCAAAATTTTTTGATGTTACAGAGATTGGGCTTTCAGTATTTGCATATTCGAAAACCTTTATTGCGAAATTTTGGAGGGAATGTGACCATTTCCTTAAACATTTCACTAAATTGCCGTTTAAAATAAAAGAACACAATAACACTGCAGTATCTTTGACTAAATACCCCATAAAAACCCGAACGTATACAGACTATGAGAATGGATGGAAAAACAAATAGAAAAATGGACTAATGGAGAAGCAAAAACTAAGCAAGCTATGAAGGACCAAAAATGGAAGCAGAAAAAATCAGACATTGAGCCGAAATAGACCGCAAAAAAAAACCGGAAAAAAGCGTATGTGACACCAGAAAATACCGGAAGCACAAACAGGAAAAACCACCCGTAAAGCATGAAAACAACGAAAATGAAAACACAAAATCGGAGAGATAACCCCCTTCAGTCTATTCCAGCCCGTTTCATTCATATACAAAGCGGGTATAATTAAACATATGCAAAGTTGAAGTGCCAACTGCCGCCAACCGCGATGATTATCGCTGCAGGACCTTGCATTACTATAACAACGCAAATTGGAAAGTCTAATTTCAGCCATACTGCAAGCAAAGTGAGGAAGCGCTGGATTTGTGATGGTGATCGCTTAAAAAAAAAAAAGTGTAGATCTCCAAGAAAAAATATGGAAAATCGTCTACTCACATTCCGATTGATTGGTTCACTAGTAGAAGATTTTGCAAAAATTCCTTTTTTGTTTTTTTTTTTTTGCAACCCAATTGGTGTAAGATGACTACTCAACTTGGTGGGAAGTTTTTTCTCGTTTGGGTTTTTTTTTGGGCATCTTTAAGCGTCTATAACTTCTCAAAAATTGAATGAATCAACTCCAATATTGTTAGGGTACGTTATTTTAAGATATACATTATATCCACTAGTTTTCATTCCTGTAGGGTTTTTTTTTTTTGCATAATTTTCTGTTCGACATTGCACCGCCGATGTGAATAGAGAACTTCACGAACTTCGAGAAAAAGTTCCTTACCCAGTTTATATTATTTCGATCACTGAATGTTTCCTTGCAAGATAAATATTAATTAAAATTGAGATTGTTTGTACGTTTGTTATTATTCCACGAATAATCTGTATACTTCTTTCCCAGTATTATTATAGAGCGTTTGTTTTGCCCATTTGGGTAATTTCTTTACAACTTCCAACGATCGAATATTTAGGTGGTTCATCTCATTGGTTGCATTATATTTTTATTAAATGATCTCAAGCAAAAGACACAAAGTTGATGAACATTCGAATGAAGAAAATATAAGTATGAGGAAGTTCGAGAAATACAAACAAAGGATAGTCGATGAACAAAAAAAAATCTCATTCAAGACGATCCTTCATCTAAAGAAACTCCTAATCGACTCGAAAGATGACGTAAGACTCCGTTTTTTCTTCACATTGATTTCTATATTATAATTTAATAGTTTATAATTTTTCATATTTAAATGCACTCACTATTCCCTCTCGCATCTTATCACTATTAATTATTTATAATGTCCATCAATAAATCGACAAATCAAAAATCTTACCGCTTCAATACCACATAAATAATAGAATGGGAAATGCAACAATCAACGATGAGTAAATAATTATATATTTCTAGGATATGTAAATAACGGTGAAATAGATATGCAAATTTATAATTTGACTAAATATTGCAAAAATATTTGTGATGATAGATTTCTTATAGAGTAATGTAGTGATAATTAAAGATTATTGATATTGCGATTTTATTCATAACGTTATTTCTTATATTTATTGATAAGAAAATTATTTAAAATTTTATCAATGAGGTATTGATTTAGTTCGATAAATTAAATATTTGAAAATAAAAAAATAAAATAAAAATAAAACAACGAATAATATGATAAATAAAAATGAGTAAATATGAAACATAAAATGAACCTTATGAGATTGAAATCATTCCCCCTTTATATTTATAAGTTTCCCCACCTATTTCGATTCTTTTATTTACGAATATATAAACGATGTGGTATTAATACAATCTTTTGGGATACCACTAATTAGCTTGCCAAGTTCTTCTTGCATATTAGGACTGTACCTGTGATTATATCTTAAGTATTTGCAGTTTAGTCGATTATTTCTTTTTAGAAGCAGTTGTTCAGCATTCAGCTTGCTCTTCTTTTTATACCTTTCATCCGGTGACTTAAAACTTCCTGATACGATCGGCTTGCAATTTGTTGTACCCGTTTCAAGTGTAGATTTGTTGATGGAATTGAAGGTGATGCCTGCACTCTCTCCTAGTTGGGAAATTAGGTGAAAAATTTTCCTCAATTATTTTTGCACTTATATTATTGTTTATTTAGAGAAAATGCTTTTATTATGACGCTCTCTTTGATCTACAATTGTAGTATAAGGTAATAGTCCCCAATTTAATCAAAAATTATCGTTATTACTGGTGTTAGTTTCTAAAGTTAATACAATTTCTCTACGGTTGCCAATGTGGTCTTAATCTCGTCCTCATGATCTATAAAATGTGCAGCTTCCCAACTGTTCTACCCATATAATTTGTAAGTCTCGACATGTACATACAAAACATTTTTGAAGCTAAGCAGGGAAAGAAATAACGGACATTTGCGCCACTGATCTTATCGTTTGCAGGTGAATTTTATCAAATTCGTTGGCGATACGATAACGCAACGATTAGTAACCGCACTTCTTTGTGAATATGGAGCAACAATTACGGAAAAAGATCGTCTTATTTATGATTTACTGTTTATTCTTGAAAGGACTTATCATATTTCTTTAAGGTTATATCATTGAATTTGAAATTTACAAAAAAAAAAAAACTGACTCATCCTTTAAATTAAAATATATAGTCAATATTATTTGTTTTTTTAATGTTTACTTTTTTTTCTATGAATCAAAATTGATAATATGAATTGTTTGTATAATTCTTAGAAAGTGTAGATTATCTCTTTTAAACTTCTTTATAATGAAATCCATTCATCTAGTTGAAGGTAAAATTATATCGATTTTTTTTTCTTCAAAAAATTGCAAAAAAAATTGCAAAAATGCAATTGCAAAAATGCAGTTGCAAAAAAAAGATTGTAAAATTTGCAATTTGCATTCTTCACATTTATGAATGATATTTGAATACAAATGCAACGATAGTTACGTTAAATGTGATTGAATACTAAGGAATAGGTATGTCATTTTTTCTTTTAATGTATTCTTTTTTTTTTTTTCAAGGCCATTGGCTCCAATCGTTTGGGGTTCACAATCGAAACAAAATTATGAAAATTTACGTAAACTTGGCCAGACATTACATACGCGGCTTACTTCCGATCAGGTACTTCCTCTTAATTTCATTAATCAACTCACATTGTAGAAAAGTTTTTTTTTTTTTAAATTTCTTTTTTAGTTGTGAAAATGTGTGATTGTTAATTTCTCGCTTGCAAAGCAAATTGTTACTGCTGCATGCACCGTACCACCTTAAATAAAGCCCCCTTCCGAAGAATATTTCTTTTCTTAATCTTTTATCTTGACCACCACATATTAAATAAGGTTCCAGAAGTTGACTACTTAGAAACGTACAAGATAGCTGTGGACTGTAACTCAAAAAATGGCTCCAGAAGAGGTTACAACTCTGTGTTTCGGAGTTGTAACCTCACCTCAGAACATCTCGCTTGCTGATACCCCCCCCCCTTTTCCCCTATATATACTTATAATTACCAAAAGCGGTGGTTATAAAAGAGGGCAGCAAAATGAGGCATCAAGGTCAATATAATTTCTGGAAGATCCACTAACGAAAATGAAAAGGAAGCATTGCTTATACCTTTATATTCGTTCAGGTGCTTGACTATTTGGATGCTCGAAGAATGTGGTTTACACTGCTGAAATTGGACAACGTAAATTATTTAAGTGGTGGTGAAAACAACGAAGAACTTTATGACTGTCGATTTATTTTACGTCTATTGATTTCATTGACGGAGCCCGGAGCTGAGGTTGGTTCTTTGGCGTCTTGCCAACTCTCATTGTATCTTACCCAAGTTTTTACCCTCACGGTAAAAATGCTTTCAGAATCATATTTTTATTGCTTTGAATATTGATTTTTGTATATAATCTTGAGAGATTTTATGCATTTAGCTGAGCTCACGAAGATTCATCGAAGCGAACGCGCTCTCATTTGCATTCGCTGGTACAAGTCTTAAAAACGCATCGGATCGTGCCCTTGCATATGTTGTATTGCATCGATTTATGGCGCATCTGTCCGATTTGAGTGTTGAACAATTTGCTGAAAAGTCACTGTTTATTTATCTTCTACGATTCTTCAAAAATAGTATCGAACGTCCCAACCAACGAATTCCACACGGTAACTCTTTGTTTATTTCATACAAATATTTGTTTATTGGTGTATTTTAATTTTTATGCAAAAGCGATGATAATTGCTTTGTTCTTCCGATAGCCTGGAGCCTGGAGCCCGGAGCCTGGAGTTGAGGTCCGATAGCTTATGGTATAAAGTTGTACCTTTGCTCAAGAGAAAGCAACTATGTGCTCAATAAGTCATTTTCTATTTTTGCATTTTACTTTCTCGTCCGCTTTGCTATGAATTTTATTTTAATCGCGACCTTTTCATCTTATTTTTCGCATACCATCATTCCTGACCTTTAGCCGCATCTTTTCCTTTGACGTTCAATTGCATCATTTCTTTTATTTGTGACCTATTCCGATAACAATTATAATAAAATTATTTATTTATTTATTTATTTATTTATTTATTTATTTGTTTATTTATTTATTTTTTGCAGTGGTGTCGCATTTTTTTGCACGAACAACAAAACTACTCCTAAATGCAGCACACCCGGTTTATGCACCTCTTATGTCGTTCCTTTTATTAAAGCCAACGATTGACACTGAAAACGTGCCAGAGTTTTATAAACTCTTCCTGAGCTCAAGCACTGAACACCATTGTGTTGAGCGGCATTGGATTCTGACGCTAATTGGCGACTCTCTAATTGAACCAAATGATTACAATATTTTGCAAAAACGGTTTGTTTATTTTATGACGTTTTCAGTTTTTTAAATTCTCACTGATTTTCTTCGCATATTTTATTCTGATCGTTAATAATTGTTAGTTTATTATTTACTTTATGGCGGCGAAACATTCCAAAGTTAAAACTATTATAAGACAAAATTCGATAGCTATAAGTTGATCTATTTATAGAAGAGGGAGAGAGTGCGAGGGAAGTGGAGAGGGGGACATCCTATTCGTATCTTCTTAGATTTGGTATAATTTTATATTTTATCCAGTTGAAATACAAATAATTGCTAGTTTTTTTTTTATTTTTTTCAGTTATGTTATAAAGTTGTGCCTTTCGCTATTTACGAGTAATATATCGGATATGCAATCACGTAAGCTTGTGTTGATCATACTTCGTTCTGCACTCAAGCATGAGTCCGTGGCCAAGGATCTCTTCTATCGTCAGAATTTACAATCATGGATTGCCTTGACTATACAGGTATGTTCTACATGCTACCTCAACCGTCCAGGTATGTTTTACTTCCCCTGCTCCCCCTCCTAACATGACCGTCCAGGTATGTTTTGCTTTCCCCCCCCCCCTAACATGACCGTCCAGATATGTTCTAAATCGTCCTTTTTTTCATCTAATTTCTAATGCATTACTTCAAATTTGTGGGGTACGAATGTTATGGGTAATCTGATGTGAAGTGACGAGTAAATAGTTGTTTTATTTGGATTCATATTATCGATTGGTTGATCGGCCTATTTGTTGCCTATAGGATCAAAATTTGATATAATCTTCAAGTTGGAAGACATGGAGATTTTCTTCATAGAAGCAGATGCTAGAATATAAAATCTCCTTATTCTTTCTTTCTCAATTTCCTTTTATCCCCTCTTTTCAGGTTGATTGATGTTACTTTCATTTAATGGGGATATGTGGTCTTGTTGTGTGAATGACTAGTGTTTGTTTTGTAAGTGACCAAAGAGATGTTTTGAGTCTACGGAACCGGAAGTAGTCTTACATTATAGATTATTAAAGTTCATGTGATGCCATGGGGTGGAATATATTTTATGGTGTTGTCGATGTAAGTTTATATTGCATGGCCAATATTGTAATCAGACGAGAAAGAAGAGATGGTTAGCGGAAGAGCATTGTTGAATTGAGGGGAAAATGCGAAAAATTCCAGAGGAGGGTAGTGCTCCAACAGGAATATTAGAGAAGTGCCTCTATGCTTGACTTTATTTAAATGGAGTTAAACTTCTGTTCATCGGAAGTGGTTGGAGGCAAGCAGAATGGGGGGGGGGGGGGGGGGGGGGNAGAGGAAAGTAGAACTATTTCCCATCTGAATTTGTTTTATTTAGAATCGTTCTCGATTCTTCATCTGTAGTGATGGGAAATAAATTCTTTGAATAGCAACTATTTAGATTTCTTGAAATTTCAACTCTTTTTTAGTTAATATTCATAAATATTGAAACGTTTACAGCAACAATGTCTTACGAGATGGGAAAAGATATTCCTATGTCAACTATTTGTTACATTACTCGAACATATAAGGAATGTTTTTATAAATGGTGAGAAGTTCTCGTCGAGTGAAATTCTTTTGCAGCAGAAAATATGTCAAATGTTGGGCCGAAAGGTTAGTATATCATGATTGATTTCTTCTATTTGATATTTTAATCTGAATTTGTTTTATTTAGAATCGTTCTCGATTCTTCATCTGTAGTGATGGGAAATAAATTCTTTGAATAGCAACTATTTAGATTTCTTGAAATTTCAACTCTTTTTTAGTTAATATTCATAAATATTGAAACGTTTACAGCAACAATGTCTTACGAGATGGGAAAAGATATTCCTATGTCAACTATTTGTTACATTACTCGAACATATAAGGAATGTTTTTATAAATGGTGAGAAGTTCTCGTCGAGTGAAATTCTTTTGCAGCAGAAAATATGTCAAATGTTGGGCCGAAAGGTTAGTATATCATGATTGATTTCTTCTATTTGATATTTTTCACACTTTGTTGTTATACGAGCCTTTACTTATATCTATTTCAACCAAAGGAGCTAATATTTTGCTCGAGGGGGGTATAAGAATGCGAAGAAAGAGGGGAGCAAAAACTCTGCTTCCATTCATTTTCTTTACTCTTTGTTCTGTCTCCCCAATCCTTCCCAATCCTTCTATTCCTACTTGTAAAGTTGTGAATACTCAGGCTGTGGTTGCTTCGTACTATAATTTGAATGACTATTCCAAAATGCCTTGGCGATTAAATAAAAAACAAATACTGCAAAGAGCATGTAGATTCAAGCCAGGTGTTGACGCCTTAATGATGACGCTATTATTGAGTCTATTATTATTGCGAAGAATGGATATAACCGCTATGAGTGTTCTCTCAGTATTGGCAATGATTGAAGGTGTTAACGGTGTTGTTTAAAATAAGAAAACAAATTGAATGTTATCGAGTTTTGTTTTCATTCAGGTACAGGAAGTACTTGCACAAGAAGATGATGATGGGAAATCAACATGGTGGCAACGATTGGATAAGGTGATTAACACTGAATGGAAAAGAGTGGATTTAGAAATCTGATTGCTCGTCACCTTTGATGTTAGAACTATTAGTGATGTTATTTTTTATTTTTTCTTTATTGTTTGTTTCTTGAGAATATCAAAGGAAGGGAAGATTCATCGTTAGAAGATGTCAACAAACATCGCCAATATATTTATTAGTTCTATATACAGATAGAGAATTCGATTTTTTTTTGCTGTATGTTATCTAATTTTCCGGCGAATATGGCGTTTCTTTGATGAGGTAATTTATTTAAAAATTTGATACTTTTTATATCGATATAATTGATATTGATATATTAATGTAGTTTATTAAACATATTTATTAAGCATATTAAACATTTTTAGCTTTTTAATCTTAATTAGACTATTAAAAATTGATAGATAACTAGGCAATGTTCGATTAAATGATATGTTTTTTTAATATTGATTGTATAAATTCTTTTCCATTGTTAATTTTGTATATAACACTTTTCTATAGGTAATATTTGTTTAATTTTTTTCCCATATTAAGAACTCGTTCTCTAAAAAAAAACGCCTCATAAGTAATTGTTAATAAATCGTTTTAAAATATTGATGATTATTTACAAAATCATAAAGATAAAAATATGAGTGAAAAACAATTATTTTATTATTTATTATTAATACAGATTGGTTTATGTCTAAGAGAGGATACAATTGTTGCAAAGAAAGCTATTGCATGTTGTGATATCAACGCTGGTATGAGGCGATTGCTAAATTTCTAAAGTAATAAAAACTGTTGCTTTTGCCTACCGTATCCTTTATTACCCCAGGGGGTTTATGAGTCGCTTTCAACGAAATTGAGGTCATCCTTAAACCCACCGACCTTATGATTGCTTCTCAGCTGCAAGTAATTATTATTAGCATATGATGGAACCAAGCGTCAATATAGAGATGGGCATCCAAAAACATAGCTTGAATGACAAAAGCGTTCCGTTTTATGTGTGGAAAAGAAATGCTTCTAAATGCAAGCTATTGGTGACGCATAAAGAGTTCACGATAGACGTGGGGACAATTTGCAGTTGTTTTTTTTTTCTGATTCTGAAAAGCACAACTACAAATCAGAGGGCATTTAGGTTCCACTAATGTTTGAGTGGGAGGGAAATATAGCTGAAGAAAAACTTCAAAAATAACGGGCATCCCATAATAGTTTTTAATATTTTAGGTGGGTATATACTCTGAGGATAGGGCTTCTAATCAACTATTTTTATTTATGATTAAATGATGCCATTATCTGGGAATATTTACGGGTGAAAATAATTGCACTAAAATAATTCCCATAGCTATGGAATTCATGAATATAATCTACAAAAGAAACAATATGGATAGTTTCTATAGAAGGCATTAGCATATATGAGTTAAAAACAATGTCCTCGTCTATCTGCGATGATGTGAAGCTAGAAATGGACAGGTGTGAAGGGATTTGTAGCCTGATTAGAGAGCTGCATGTTCTATCAGATCTAATCGAACAAGGAAATGCCCTATCAAGACCGATCACGAGGAATGAGGCGTTGGTTTGCGTTCATTTCCTATTCAAAGGGGACCCGAGGAGTTATGTTAATAAAATAGGCATTCTGAAGGCAGCGATCACTTGTGCTGATTGAAATTCAATTGTCGAGGTCCTGAAGTGATAGTGATGCGATATTGTCGGATATTTGAAGTGGTGTGAGCATTGTACGTTCAATAACTTGCTTATAGGTACCACCGTTGCATAATGATGTACTGCATACGCATAGCAAATTGTTCTTCTACAATCGCATATTTCTTAGAGAGTCAATGTGGGATTTATTATATTCATTAGAAAACCGTAAGAGGTGTGGATGGACGAGAGGTTTTCCGCTATCGGATAAATTTTGAGGAATTTCTTCTTTTCTGGAAGAGGAGATTTGCGAGATGCAGAATTTATCTTCAGATATCCTCATTTTTGCTCTTTATCAGTGACTACCCCTTCCCTTTACCTCCCTCAATTCACCTCTGAAATTAAAAAAAAAAAAAGAAAAAGAAGAAAAAAAAGAAAAAAGCAAGGAACTATTATGTGGCACGGCTATATGAAGTTTGGCTGGTCACTGAACACGATTTCATGCTCCGATTAAATAAGCGTTATGCTAATTGATTCAGTTCACAAATCGGTAATCTTTGCCCCAATTTTCGACAAATCTAAAACGGAATTGTTTATTAGCTAATGATTATCGAGGTTAAAATAAAGAATTAAAATAATAAATATTCTTACTGTATCAATCGTTTGACATGTAGCGCTTTGAGGAAAGAATCTGAGATAATGATAGATAGGTGTGCCTGGACTTGTACAGAATTTCCTCAAGTGGACACTATCATCCGATTCTGACAAGTATATTACCATCGAGCAGCTTTCCACATCATCGGGACATTCAATTATCTGATTGATATGATTTTTAATATATTTAATTTATTTATCACAATACTATTGAAAAAATTTTTAGAAATTTTTTTAAAAATTTTTAGAAATTTTTTTAAATTTTAAGACATCATGATGGGAATCTTATTCAGAAGGGGGTGGGGGAAAAGAGGTTATGAATAGGTTTATACTCAATGAGGGGGAGGGGGGGGGGTTATACTAGAATATAATTACAAATTGAGCGGGTAGTATATATGAGGATCTATCATATCAAAAGCAGCTTAAAATCTATTGACAGTGGTACTTCGAAAAATACATGAAGAAGTAAGTTCAAAAATTCTAAAATCTTTCTCGTTACCCTTTTGATATTCATTTAAATATTACGTCATTCGAACAATATTATTGAGCATGGCGCATACATTAGGGGCGGAAATAATAATTCTATAGGTATAATGTGAACGAACTGTTTGCGAAATTTTTGATACTATGTGCCAACTTTGAGTGATAAAAAGTTTTCTGTTCTCACGCTTAATGACAACTATGCTATGGACAGTTGCGCCATTTACAAGCATCTTATCGGTATCACTAATATTCTTAAGCGTTAAATTGTAAGATAGAGTTGTTCACCTGATCAACGCATGGCTGCGAGTCATCATCGTCGGGTTCACTATTGCAAGAGAAGCATTGAAAAGCGACACTCGGTACCACCAATGTCAACAATGTTAAGAAACGCATCGTGAAATCTACTAAATGAATTATTATATATTGCACTGTAAAGTAAAAGAGTCAATGGTTCGTGATACCTGAAAATAGCTTCTGCTTGGTGATAGGAGAGGGGGAAGGGAGGAGGTGACCATAGTAAAGGAGCACCTCAGGTCATTCTAAGGTGACCTTTAGATAGTGAAGAAAAGTTTCGATAACATAGAAAGCACTAAAGAGAATTCAAATCATTCAGGTGTCGAACTAAAGAAACAAACGCAGATATGCTTCGACATCACAAATATGTCCTATTTATAAGCGCGATGAAGAAAAGAATATCCCATATCGTTGAAATTAGAATTGCAAATTTTAGAAAAGTGTAATTCAATTGCAAATGTGTAATTCAATTGCAAATGTGTAATTCAATTGCAAAATGTGTAATTCAATTGCAAATGTGTAATTCAATTGCAAATGTGTAATTCAATTGCAAATGTGTAATTCAATTGCAAAATGTGTAATTCAATTGCAAAATGTGTAATTCAATTGCAAATTTCGAAACATATGTTTGCATATTTGTTTTTTTTTTGTGATCGATTTTGAAATTCAATGAATATCGAAATGTTGAAAGAAAGCGATTAAAAGTCGTTAAATTAAATAGACTCAAGAATTATTTTTCTATCAATGAATGCAAAATTATGATTTATATTCAACTTATAATTACGAGATAAGACGGCTAAATATTTTGAGATGCTAGTAGAATTTACATTTAAAAAAAATATATATTTCAATTCGCTCCAGCTAATCCATTTGTTCAAATAGCCAAAAAATAGGACAAAATGTGATCGAGTAATAAAGTACTTACAATAATGCATTGTTAATTCAAATTATGTGATCGCTGGCAAATAATCTTCCATTAAAAGATTTGGTTCGTAAACCTCACTGAGTGTAATCTGAGATTGGACTAGCATGAAGACACTTTTTGAATATGTAAATTTCATGGTTTTTTTTTTAAAATTCCGTTATTCCTTCAGGATTTTATGAACTTGTATAAAAGTCCCATTAGCATGCAGTGCTAAGATGAGGGTTATACCTATAAAATTTCTTAACGTTGGCTTATTTTTATATTTTTCCTTTTCATGAACATCATACATTCGATGATGTGCAAAGGAAATATAAACGACATATTAAAAGCACAAGAAAAAATCGTCGAGATTATTAATATTGGGGGGGGGGGGGGGGGNGTCTACGCACAATGGTGACTATCGATATCCAACTCATTGAACGCGAATAGATAAATGTTGGCTTCAATCGTTTATTAGTTGAAAACACATAGACACACACAAGCACGCCCACATATGCACGCAGACGCACATACGCAGACGAATAAACATTTATTTTATGGACATGAAACAGTCATAATATGCCAGAAAAAAAGCCATTGTTCGAATGGTCGATATATATCCTCACCCGCTGCAAATTTGACATTTTTAGATATTAGTCAAAAAAATTTATTGCCTCATCTTTTCAAAACTATCGAGTGAAAAGCTTAGAAAAATTTTATTGGATTTATTATATTCAATATTTATTATTTCAAATATTTGTTATCTCTTAAAATGTTCCAATTTGGAAAAACACAAAGATTTCACATGCATGAATAGCAAGACTAAATGAAATGTTCGATATTTAATATCTAAGAGCAATAATAGTATAAATATCGAAACAGTTACTCTCGATTGAAGAGCAAAAAAATAGATTCTATTATATAGGATAATTGGAGTAAAGGAAAGTAATTGAACAATGCAATGTAAATGCCCACAAGTGATTGGCTAATAGATAAATTGACTGCTCGAGGCTCAATTCTATCAACAAGAACTTCAGTGATTATTTAATTTTCGATTATATATATATATATATACATATATATATATATATATATATATATTCTATATACGAAATATCGGCGTATTACAGTGCATATGGTAGAATTAAAATATATTTGTTCGGTGATAAAGAAAATACTGATTAAGATGTCTTTATTCGATGATAACGGAACCATTGACGAATATTGAAGTATGATGGCTGCGATGATTATCGATGATAAGTATGCAGCTTTTGGGCTATTTGACTAAGAGTTTAAATGCAAAAATTAAAGGCGAAAAAAAAATAGAGTTAACCAATTAGAGGTGTTCCTATATCAAATGAAAATACACCGTAACAATGAACTTAACGGTTGATGGCATAGATCAGTTGTGTGTCATAGTTGTCCTTGACCGTTAGTGATGACCCAAATACGACATCTGCCGATTTTAATTAAGTAGAAGTCAGTTTTTATTTTTTTTTTTGAAGAAACTCAACTCAAAGATTCTCATATTTGATCTGTTGTATTATCTGTTGGAGTATTAAAAGATGTGATAAAGAGTGACGTAAAAGGGGGCTACATTAGCAGTGAGGAATTTGAGAGGGGGATGCAAGAGGAAGGTGGATGGAAAGAGGGATGCAAACATAATTCTATATCCTTGAATGACTGGAATTGTACCTCTCTATATTAGAAGGCAAATCCTGAAAAATAATTTCAGGTCGAATTTAGGAATATAGCTATTCAATTAACAAGTAGAAAAAAAACACAATATCTTTCTTACTGTTAAATCTTAACTTTGCAAGCCGATTAGAGGATGCCCAAAACTTTGAATCAAATAAAAAAATTTCTTAGAGTAGAATAATTTCATTCGCTGAAAATGCGACCGTTAAATTACAAATTGTAGAATAAAATAAAGCACTCTTCTAATAATAGAAATGAAATAATTATTCATTAAATAGAAAATATATAAACTAAAATGTTTATTCAAACATAAATTGTATAAGCGATTAAAATAAGCTTTAATTAAGAGTAGATTTTATTTACGCGTTATACAGTTCGTTTTTTTTAAAATTACTAATTGATAAAGAAGAAATTTGAAATAGTGATTAAAAGAAATAAAACGGAGTTGAAGGGTGTACCTGGTGGAGTTTCTTCCTAACTCATAGACTCCAAAACCATCACCTAGATGTTTATTGGAGGTGTTTTCTGTAAAAATGGCATAGTAATCGATAACGCCATCTTTAAGATATGATATTGCCGCATTAAAACCAATTGAGAGCTTTCAAAGAAATTGGTACATAGAGATGATGGGACCCACTCTAAAACGTCTCTTACTTGCAAAATTTTTTTAGCGATATAAATATTGACCGACATCCAATGCGGTTTGGCCTTGAACAATGCAATTATGTATGGCAATGTTGAGAGAGAGAGAGAGAGAGAGAGAGAGAGAGAGTGAGAGAGAGAGAGAGAGAAAGAAAGAAATTATAAGAGAGAAAAAGTAAATAAGAGAGAAATATCAGCATCTGCTAGGACAGTGAAATTTTTTCAGTTGAAAAAAAAGAAGATAAAAACCATTTGTGAAGAGTTGCGATAAAATTCTATGTAATTGAATATTTTTTCTATTAAGCAAAATTTTTATTTTTATTTTTTCAATGAAAAAAAATCTCACAAAGCTTTGAGTAAATTGTTGACGAATTTTTTGAAGATGGATTTAAAAAAATTTTTTTTTCAAAAGCTGTCATCTCAAATTCCAATAACGCTCAACGTTTATATAAACAAAAATTGAGAGAATATTTTAAGTGCAATAAACGTTTCACTATAGTTTATTTGAAGCATATAGAAGTTGTGTGGAAAAAAAAATTCCAAAAACAAAGCTGCAAAAATTAGCATTTCGCTCATTAGTGGATCGAAAGGAATGATGCTTTTACAAATTCCGATCCTTTTATAATTCATCACCTTCAGATATACAATAACAAACGAGTTAAAGGAGGATTTTAATATATATATATATATATATATATATTCTATATACGAAATATCGGCGTATTACAGTGCATATGGTAGAATTAAAATATATTTGTTCGGTGATAAAGAAAATACTGATTAAGATGTCTTTATTCGATGATAACGGAACCATTGACGAATATTGAAGTATGATGGCTGCGATGATTATCGATGATAAGTATGCAGCTTTTGGGCTATTTGACTAAGAGTTTAAATGCAAAAATTAAAGGCGAAAAAAAAATAGAGTTAACCAATTAGAGGTGTTCCTATATCAAATGAAAATACATCGTAACAATGAACTTAACGGTTGATGGCATAGATCAGTTGTGTGTCATAGTTGTCCTTGACCGTTAGTGATGACCCAAATACGACATCTGCCGATTTTAATTAAGTAGAAGTCAGTTTTTATTTTTTTTTTTGAAGAAACTCAACTCAAAGATTCTCATATTTGATCTGTTGTATTATCTGTTGGAGTATTAAAAGATGTGATAAAGAGTGACGTAAAAGGGGGCTACATTAGCAGTGAGGAATTTGAGAGGGGGATGCAAGAGGAAGGTGGATGGAAAGAGGGATGCAAACATAATTCTATATCCTTGAATGACTGGAATTGTACCTCTCTATATTAGAAGGCAAATCCTGAAAAATAATTTCAGGTCGAATTTAGGAATATAGCTATTCAATTAACAAGTAGAAAAAAAACACAATATCTTTCTTATTGTTAAATCTTAACTTTGCAAGCCGATTAGAGGATGCCCGAAACTTTGAATCAAATAAAAAAATTTCTTGGAGTAGAACAATTTCATTAGCTGAAAATGCGACCGTTAAATTACAAATTACAGAATAAAATAAAGCACTCTTTTAATAATAGAAATGAAATAATTATTCATTAAATAGAAAATATATAAACTAAAATGTTTATTCAAACATAAATTGTATAAGCGATTAAAATAAGCTTTAATTAAGAGTAGATTTTATTTACGCGTTATACAGTTCGTTTTTTTTAAAATTACTAATTGATAAAGAAGAAATTTGAAATAGTGATTAAAAGAAATAAAACGGAGTTGAAGGGTGTACCTGGTGGAGTTTCTTCCTAACTCATAGACTCCAAAACCATCACCTAGATGTTTATTGGAGGTGTTTTCTGTAAAAATGGCATAGTAATCGATAACGCCATCTTTAAGATATGATATTGCCGCATTAAAACCAATTGAGAGCTTTCAAAGAAATTGGTACATAGAGATGATGGGACCCACTCTAAAACGTCTCTTACTTGCAAAATTTTTTTAGCGATATAAATATTGACCGACATTCAATGCGGTTTGGCCTTGAACAATGCAATTATGTATGGCAATGTTGAGAGAGAGAGAGAGAGAGAGAGAAAGAAAGAAATTATAAGAGAGAAAAAGTAAATAAGAGAGAAATATCAGCATCTGCTAGGACAGTGAAATTTTTTCAGTTGAAAAAAAAAGAAGATAAAAACCATTTGTGAAGAGTTGCGATAAAATTCTATGTAATTGAATATTTTTTCTATTAAGCAAAATTTTTATTTTTATTTTTTCAATGAAAAAAAATCTCACAAAGCTTTGAGTAAATTGTTGACGAATTTTTTGAAGATGGATTTAAAAAAATTTTTTTTTCAAAAGCTGTCATCTCAAATTCCAATAACGCTCAACGTTTATATAAACAAAAATTGAGAGAATATTTTAAGTGCAATAAACGTTTCACTATAGTTTATTTGAAGCATATAGAAGTTGTGTGGAAAAAAAAATTCCAAAAACAAAGCTGCAAAAATTAGCATTTCGCTCATTATTGGATGGAAAGGAATGATGCTTTCACAAATTCCGATCCTTTTATAATTCATCACCTTCAGATATACAATAACAAACGAGTTAAAGGAGGATTTTACCATCTAACAAACGACCGATCATAGCGTTGCTGTCAATCTTCCAAGCTGATTTAAAAAAAGAGAGTGCATTTTGAGGAAATGAAAAATAGCAACTAATAGTCGATTAAATATTCATAAAATTTGCATTTATTTGTTTATTTGCAAGCAGAAATTATAACACTATTGATATTCTCAAATGGCAGAGAGGATAGTGTAAAACATCGTAGCCGGATATGGAGGATATCTTGCATTGACAAGTAAAAAACATGGGAAAAGAACGAAAAGAAAGATCTACGGAAGTGCAGATTGAACTATGCTGTGAGCGCTCAAAAAATTAAATAAACTCTCTGAATTCATTTCCTCAAAGAAATTAAAACGCATTATGTTGAGCACAGAGACCTAATGAGGTATTCACCAAAAAACTTGATCCAAAATTTCAATACTTCACTGCGCATTGCCTCATTCAACGTATTTTGTGAATGCATGTATTTTGAATTTGTATGCAAATTTTTTTGAATATTAAATTTAGGAAAAAACATATTTATCTTGTCTAGCGATGAAAAGAGTAACTAACAAGAAAAAAAAAGCTTTCAAATTACCAAGAGTGGGCATGAGATTGCATATCGATAAGAATGAAGGTGAGTTATCGCATGATATATAAGAAATGACGTGGAAAATTATAGGTGCAATCATTTTAAAACTGTAGAAAATTTAGAAAAGACCAATTTGCGAAATAATAGAGTCTGTCTTTGTCGTGTCATTTGTGTCTGAAAAATTCGATGAACGGAGTTTTTTTATGCAAATTTTTTAATGCAAAAATTCGATGAACGGAGTATGCAAATTTTTTTGAATATTAAATTTTTCTCCCTTATTAACTTCATTAAACCAATTGCTATCTGCCTCACTATAGTAACTAGGAAAGGTAGAAGTAGTGCATGCTAGAAGATTGAGTTCCAGTTTTCATATAGACGGATATCGATCGAAATGTGATCACTTTTTATATCTCTATGTAATTACTGTTTCTTATATCTCTTTGTTTTCCTCTATTCCTTATTTCTATTATGGTCTTTTAACGGTGTTATTTTGTCTATACATTGTATTCTTTTTTGTTTCTTTTTTTGCTTCTGTTTTTCTCTATTTCAAGCACGATACTCTAGTTTCCTATCCTTTTCTAACCACCCACTTATTTTGGTTTCATCTTTTTGTTTGTTTACGCATTCTTCTATCTACTCACTTATTTAATCGTTTATATAATTATTTATCAGTTTATTTATTTATTTATTTATATTTATTAATATATTTGTACTTATTAATGCATTCGCATTATTATTCATGAATCATTTTTCTTCGTTTATTCGAGAATGTTCATTATTTATGCTTCTTATATGGAAAATGGCTTGTGCTTACTAAAAGCGAATGTGCTATACGTTTTTTAAATATAGTCTTTCTTATATGAAAGGTAGAGTGGACAGAAAAGGGGTGAAGGGAGGAATGAGGGATGATGAGTTAGCATTTAGCGAACAGGATGCTAAAACAAGTAATGGATGTGCTGCATAGAAACATGGAGTCGGAATTATAGTCTTCTGAACGATTCTTTTCAAGAATGATTCTCTCTTTTCGAATCAAAAAAAAAGAAAAATCTACAAATGATTTTGCTCAACGATA
>QEWY01002778.1:8888-188443 GCA_006503575.1 Baylisascaris schroederi
AATCAATTTCTCTCCATTTTTATTAATTAATTGTTGCTTCAAAGAAGAGTAAAGTCTATTGGCAAATATGATAATAAGAAAACAGTTTGATGCGCTTACTTCCGGTTGGATTCTCATCGAAAATTTCTAATCGAATGTTTAGTGCAGTGTCCATTTTTTCGACAAGTATATAGGAAGGAGCCTTTAAAATACTTAAAGACAGACTTCTATCGAGGGATAGGTCGTTCTTTTTTTATAGATTTTATAGTGATGAATGTATTACTCTTCGATGATGCTGTCATAACATTGTGATCCTTTAAAGAATGATAAGACAAAGTACAATATTCTTGTGGCGATCCATTGGCGGCATTCACACCTCAAAGACATCGATACTGCTGAGGCAACGGGTTTGGGTGGATAGATCCGGCTGGTTACAAAGGAAATCCGGCTGGTTACAAAGGAATGCTTCATCGATTGCTGCATCATGCAACAAGGTTCATGCCGTTCATTCCTTTCATAGTTTTAGTTTGTTCTCCATGTTGTGTATTCAGATGCTTAGCATAGTGCACGTGCATTTTTGAATATTCCTCTTCAATATTAAAATCTCTTACTTTATATTGATATCTCGAAGATGATCGTCCTCTACTCTAAGATCATAGTATCAGCTTATCGAACATTGATGCCATCAACAGGAATGTGGAAGGACGTTTTGAATCAAACCGCGGAAGCCATGTGGATGAGGAAACTTGCAGATAGCTGGCAATAACTTGCAAATTTGACTAGATTGTTGAACATGGAAGTAGATTACGAGGAATTAAAAAGGAATATCCGCATTGCATACGCATTCATTTGCTAGTCTTTGATTTCATGTCGATGCTTAACGAATATCCCTCCAACCCAGAATAAAATTCTACTCATTTGGTTATTTTTGAAATTTCTATTACCTCAGTCGAAAGGTTACTCCACTCATTGGATTTATTCAAATAAGGCAAACTTTTGCTTTCCTGAAAATTCCTCTACAGTACTAAGTGATTAACTGATTATACATCGCGGTCATGGCACCGGTGGTACGGTATGAATTATCGTTACAATCACGTATCGTAGCCACGTGTCGGCAGTAATATAAGGTCACCGTCGATCATGATCCACTTACTTCAGCATGATGCGTTAGGTATAGGCGATGAGTACTAGTTAAATAAAGTGTCCATATTGGTATAGTTAGTGCATATTTGGGGTTAGGTGAGTTGATAGCCAGTGGAATAGTTCCTTCGTCATCCTCTCTGCATGTTGCATACTTCTTTAGTAGGGGATCGATTCCAGTTCGTAATATTCTCAACTTTGCTGTCTTCCTCTGTGTATTTCGTATTTGATGATTTTAAATGTGTGCTGCTCTACGATAGTAACTTTTCTGTTGTTATATAATGTTACTTTCTTTATTACTATGAGATGAGTTAATATGGGGTATATTTTCAGATTCTTCTTTATAATCAAAATCAAAAAACAATTGTGAACGATGTGAAATGTTGCCTGTCGACAAGAGAACAAAAGGGAAACGAAAAGAGATTGGATGAAGGGAAGCCAGCAGATTCAACTTTACCATCCAAGGAATTACTCTTTCAAATCGATTGGATCTTTGAAGTTTTAGTTAGTTTTTATTTTATTTGTTTGTTTACTTTTATTTTAATTATCACGATATTTATTCACTTATTTTTTCTCACATTATTTATCATTTCGTTTATTTTACTAATTATTAATTTATTTTATTTTTCATCCATAGATATGTATGGAAATCAAGTTCTACTTATTGAAGAGGGGTATGAATATTTATACTACTTTTTAGGTGGGTTGTAGTAAATGTTGGTCTTGTATTTAATTTGTATCAACACGCTGAATGTATTTCGCATCTCTAAATGATGGAAGATGAGTTGGTCATTTTCAGAGATTAGGTTCATGCATCTACGAAGGTGAAGATGTTATAGTTGTTCTTTGGCGGCTTTCCTCTCTTCGATCCAGTTTTCTCTCATATCTGCCAAAACTGTTTACAAAGCGAGAGGTTCGTTATTGATGATTCATTCAGATCTTGTTTTGCAAAGTTTTCGAGCTATCATAATACATGAAGTTTTTATTTCTAGTTGTATGAATATTCAGTTACAGCTCCAATATTTTTTTGTGGAAATGGGTGTTGTTATAACGAATTTATTGAACACTTATCCATTTTGCCTTGGTTGTCTATTTAAAAAAATATTAAAAGTTGAATGTTTCTATCAAAAGTGCTATATTTTGGGGAATTTCTTTTTTCTTGTAGAAAAATTTTTAGCAGTTAATTGTTTCCAAAAAAAGCGAATAGTTTAGTCATCCCGACTTCGATTTTAGCTCGGTAATTCAATTTTCTTCAATTTTCCATCACAAATCATAAACGATTCAGCCAATCTCACTAATCTTCTACAAGAAGAGCGAAAGGCAACAAAAAATTAGTATAGCTATGGGTATATATGCATATGCATGTGAACATAAACCTCTATATGCATCATATAGATGTGTATTTAATTAATGAACTGAATAAATTTCTCTTTTCTTTTGAGGATAAAATGGACGTTGTTGAAGGCGCTATGGATGTTCATGTCACCAAAGATGGACAGATTTATAAAATCGTCAATAGAAAGGTTATTTTTGGATTTATGATATCCCAAAGTTTACTCATATTTGAGGAGGATTTTAGAGAACTATCAACGTTTTATAATGTTCGTCGATTATTTCGCGAAATACGCACACTGTCCCAAAGTGATTTAAGATGTAAAATGGAGTGGTTGAAGGTATTATGGAGTGCGGTGGAAAGTTTACCAGAATATTATGAGTAAATAATTCTGATGTTTGAATGGTATACAATAAAAAATTCACCATGGAAAATAACAAGTAAGACATCATCTGTATTTATCATGTGATTGATGTCGTAAATGATAGCAATGCGACAGTTATTTTTGTTGGTTCATTGATGTCATCGTTTGGGAAAAGTGCTTCACTAAAGTGAAGTGAACATTATTGATTATGAAAAAAACAAAAATTTAATATTTATAGAAAAATTTAAATATTTAAATTAGTGCAAATAATTCATTGTTTTGTTGCATCTCTAATATCACTATTAGAGATTTGCAATTATTTGGAAACCAATCAGAGTAGATAGATAGTTTTCTTTGGCCGATATATTCTTATGAATGGGATGAAGTAGAATAAAGGAGGATAAGGGGATTTCTGATATCTCTGCCACTTTTTTTGAGGCAGTTTTATTTTGCAAATATTCGGATCCCTAATCGGCTTTCATCTTTTATTCACTTTTAATCATCGAATCTGTGCGATGCCAAATTTGTTTTCAAGCATTTCCCCCTCTCTGTTCGCCTGGATTTTCGCTTTTTGCCAACTACGGTCTCTAGCTTAAACGAATCACTCGGCTCGTGGCTGTTTTTTGTTTTAATGAGCTATCCTTACCAATAAATATTTGCATAATTGAATATATTTAAGATAACGGCTTCTGATTTGGAAGGCGCAAAAGTGATGGCGGAAATGAAGAAAGAAATCGATGAAGAGCGATTGAAAAAGGAAAGAAGAAAATGGGCAAAAGAATTGAATGATATGATGGAAAATGAAGCACATCGTTGATTATCTCTTATGCTTTTGTCTATGTTATTATTTTTGAATTATGAGTGAAAATAAATTTGAATATAATTCGATTTTATATTTCATCAATGCGATATGTCGATACGGCTTTCCGATAGTTATTTCTATGATTTATTCTTTTGGTTATTAATGAAATTGTTAGTCGAACACTGTGACGTGTTGGAGTTCTTGTTTGTTTCGATGAACAGAGCAATCGAGGAACATTTACCTGCTAGTCGCATTTAAATAAAGGGGCTGTCAATGTTTGAAAATCCGATTTCTACTCTTTGCAAACGATTTAGAAATCGTTTGGAAAGGTGACAAATTCTTGATCTTATAAATCCGTGCTTGGTTTCTAGATAAGGTTGGAGGGATGATAATGTTAAGAATGCTTAGTTGTATTGGTTATCGCATCGGTATGAGTGAATCNTGCATCCTGTTCTTTCTATTAGTGTTCAAACATTTTAAAACAGCACTGCGTTGATTCACTTATCCTTCCGGTCCCCTAATTCTACCTTTGTCCTCGAATTCCATCATCTAATTTTCAGCAAGCAATATTGCCACCGATTTATAAGATATCTAGAAATTAACCCACAATGTAAGGAAATATTGCATTCGAACTAATATTATGAAGAAACACGAGAGAATATTGTGTTCAAATAATATTCTCGGTTTATTGTCAATGCTTCAATGATTTTATCTTAGATTGGGGATAATCCAATAAGTGAAAGGTGTGAATCAACCGAAGATTGGCAAGTTCTTTCGTTGATCGGCCTACTTTTCCATCACATTTCTGTGATGGAAAAGTGCGTTCGTTTATTAAATTCGAAGCAACAACAGATTTGATAAGGAAAGGCAAATTTAAAGAGATGCGATCATCCGAAATCCATATATTGGATAGGAACTAAAGGTTTCTGAATCGTCTACATCCGGCGATGTAATCAATTTGCTTCAATAAATAATATAAATAATCGTAATTTTATCTAGAGAGTATCACATGACATATATAAAACATTTATATGTTAATTTACGCTCTTGCAACTTATGTTTCATTTACGTTGGGAATTGGTGAATTTGAATTGCATTTTGAGTACTATTGGTAATGTATATCCATAATACGTTTGATGCGAATCGTAATGCCTCATAGGTTCTTGTTTATCATTTAAAGGTATTATTGAAGAATGTATCACCTCATTGCTGAATTGACAGCTGATGCAGATTCGTAGTATCTGAAGAGCTTTTAAAATATAGTCAATGAGTATAGATCATGAATACCCCACATGAATTATTAACCGTGTTTTTTTTGCTGCTCTATTGCTTTGAAAGAGCTGCTATATCCTTCTTACCCTTCTTATGCAAAAGAGTCGATTTTTCCTTTCTACTATGGTTTTTTTTGGATGTAATACGGTGAATGAACCCGTATTATCGATTTCAACTGGATTAAAATACAAAAGAAAGAAATCGACGATCGTTAATTCTCAGGTGATGCCCGATGAGGAAAGAGGAGTTGAAAAGAAAACTGCGACGCAACGATTAGCCGAAAAGATGGGCGTCTTACCGAAAGGAGCACAGGCAGCATGTTCATCATTGCTATTGCCAAGGGTTATTCAATTGCAATGATTTGTGATATCCACTCATAGAACGCTTGTAGTGCTATTGCCCACTATAGAAATTCTTTCGATTTAATCATCTGTTGTTGATTTATCGACTGATTTATGTTTATTGATTGATCGATTGCAGGTGAAATCGATATGTGGTGATAGTCACCACTTTTCTTAGGTTTTGTTTTAGTAGCAGTCTATTGTTAATATTTATCATTGTCTTCAAAGTGGTCATTTTCATGCATGACGAGCACTGATCACTTCACTAAGGTTAAAAATAATGTCTTATTAAAGGTGGACAGCGGATACTGGAAGGAAAAATTTCGGCATTTGCATCGATCGTTTAATGCATTATGACATATTTCGAAATTATTTCGCTATTTCGGCATTTATTTTCACATTTCAATGTGAACATCGATCTTATTCACTATTTACAATAGAACGATAGGCAATTGTATTACTTTCTATCACCCAGAAATATTCATATCCTCTGAGATATTCGCAACAGATTTTATTTATTGATTATAATTGTATGCGTTATTCGATGTGCATTGATCAGCACAAATTATTGTGTTGTGATTGTATTATGTGATTGCATTGGAATAATTCTTTACAATCACTTATTTGAAATGGTATAGCGCTACACCTCTTATTAGGGAACATACCTATGAAGGGATTAGAAGCGGGGAATGGAGATTCGATTTGCTTATATTTGCTGAGAGTATGAGCATTGCTTAATTATAATAAAAGATAATTAAGAAATAAGGGAATAACATTTGTTTTCATCTCGTTGGTGTTTTCATCGAAAATTTCTCAATTTATGATCAAATGTGCTCAGTCAAATCGATGTATTTTCCTAATCGATAGAAAAGAATTTTTTTTTTTGTTTTATTTTAATGATCTAAATATAAAATTTGATGTGGTAATTTCTTTCAAGTCTATTATTCTTTTTTTTTTATTCTTATAGGCATAAGGGTTTCTTAGAGGGTAATAATGGATTCAATGAGGTGTTAGAGGTTGTATAAATAGTCGGAATGAAAGGTTTTTGCATTATATGAATAAATATTGGTAGAGAGCAATGAAAGAATTGGAGATTCTATTGGCGTTGCAGTTACTTTGTTTTTAGTTTAGTAGAATATTAGAAAGGTGTCTTTCTAAGGTCGCAATTTATGTGGATTTTTGCAGTTGTATTTATCTTCGGCAGTGTTGGTTTTTTATTCGTTCTCTTAAATTGCCTCAAAGAAAGTTTATGCTGATGCATTCAAGTGCTTTGTTGGTTTTTAAAGTTATTAGTAGTGAGTCATCGTTCGATTGCATTAAAAAGTTGAGATAATTTTTCAATTCAAAAAGATTTCAGGTTTTTATCATATTTGAGGATATCGAAGAAAAGTTTTAATTCAGATAAATGAAAGGTGGTTTTTGCTGTAAGCAGTGTGCATCTTATGAACGGATTATACAGCAGTATATCTCATATTGAGTTAGCCTTAGGGGGCATTTAAAAGTGCTAAAAAACTTGCATGCGTTTTGCGCTAGTTGGTTTATAAAAAAAGGGGTAATTTAAGGTTTATATAGGAGGTCAGTTCAGCGAGAATCTGGTTTATATTAAACAGATGGAGAACTGCTGCTACATATTTAAGGATGGGTTTCGATCGAATAAATGAGAAGATTGCTTATGGAACATAGTAGGGCACGTGCTTTTTGCGGTCAGACTATTAGGTGGGGCGCTGCTCTAGACTTCAGGGAGAAGAATGTAGCACTAACAAATACGTCTTTTAATGCGATGACCAGTTGTGTTGTGTTATTCAAAATGTCCACTAAAAATTTGCGTTCGACAGGTTGTGGAACAAGTTTGCATATGTGGGATGTAATATCGATGTGTGCATCACTCACTTAGGTGACCAATGGTAGAGAAATTTTTCTTCTTTGGAAATTCGCATACTACACAACTATCGATTATGAAAATTGGGGAAGGTCAGGAAGAAAGAGATGACATAACACAGGGGGGAATTTGTGTATTTGCCTTGCGGTCGCATATCGACTACACAACCGCCCTCTCCCTCCCCTCCCTAACTACTTAGGGGTTTGAAAAGTATTCCTTTCCCTCCTTGTAATATCTCGCTGATCTGTCACCAGCCGATTTAAGTAAGCAAAAATTAGCACTCATTAAAAACTGCTCGGTGAGTTTTCCCATTTGAAGGAGGGAGGGAAGGAGAAGAAGGCACAGAAGGGAATCGGTACTACCGACATTGGTTCGTCCGGGTCAAGAAGCGTGCAACGATGAAATTAGGTGTATATGATCTAGACTGGAGGAGGATTGTCTTGGTATAAAACGAAATCTTTTAAGCCCGGTAATCAAATTTATGCTTATATACATTTGAAAATAATATGAAAATTTTAGTTCAAATAATAATTTAGGTGCGCATAGCTGCGATGAACTTATTGGTGAAGATTTATGCAAATAGTTCGTCAACTGAGGGAAGTTTATTATGCAACATTCTTTCAGTGTTTTATTTTTGAAGGTCACTGATTCGTATGATTCGATGTTTTGGATTGCAGAGATTTTATACAAATCTTCCTGGTGCGCTTTCCCAGTTCTTTCAAAATACTTTTCTCAAAGAAAAACAATTTTATCCATTAGTGGAGCCTAATAGGGGGCAGTAGTTTCCACTGGAAAAATGCTCCATTAGATCGAAATCGGTCTCACCACGAAAACCGATGTTCCCCTCATGATGAATTTTGAGAATGGCGTTGGATGACACTGCGACAATCATTATAATCGACTCAATTATTCTTCGAAATTTGCATAGGTTATATCTCTGTCTCATTTAATTGGATGATATCAATTTATTCTCTTTCCGAATTCGGTGAGTGCAATACCGACTTTTAATTCACTTAGAAAAACCTATAAAAGTAGTTATTTTTGCGGCGACACTCTGTGCTTATAGAAGTCATATACCTCCTTCATAGCAAGTTGTCCTTCATTTGCGGTGTTGTGTCGAGGAAGGGAGAAAGAAGGTGGAGAGGGGGGTGGAGGGGGGAGGGGGGAAAGTGGAAGAGGGGGGGGGTCGGAAGGAAAGAGATTGTTGTGAGTTGAAGATATGACGATGCAATATTTGAAAATATGTGCACTGTTTTATAAGTGGGTCATTTGTGCTGTACGTCCGTTTTGTGTTGTTACCGCGGGGATTCCGTAGTTTAAGATCATGAATCATCACTCTCCCCCATCCCTAATTTTTGATCTCTTTTTTTTTCTTGCAAATTTTGATTTCTTCAATCATTTCCTCTACTCTGCTAGATTTTTTACAGCCCAAAAATGATGCAATATGCAAGAAAATTCAGTGCATAGAACGCTAATTTAACCTCTACTTATATGAAAATGAGCTATAATAAAGAAGAAAGACTGACTTAGCTGAATACCATATTTGGCCATACTTTAGTCGACACTTTAGGTGGCATTAAGTCGTCGATATCACAGCTGTTAAGCACAAACCAGTGTCTCGTACTGTTTATCACTGCAAATGATTACTTGCAAACATTTCTTTATGAGGTGATAAGTTATTTCACCTCTTTGTTGTTTTTCTTCTTCATGAAACTACGTGTCTAGTTTAGCATATAAACATAAACTTGTCGTTGTGCCTATGTAATAGATCATTGCCTCAAAATCTGGGTTATATCCTGCCCTGGTTTTGATCTCCACAGGAAGTAGGGCCCACGCCAATTTTAGCCTAAGATCGTGGTCCAACATCGACTGATTGAACTTTTGTCCACAAACCATCTACCGGTCAACTGAAGTGGTAGGTGGCGGTCAGTGGTCAAGCATTTTCGGCCAATCAAATGTTTTGTCATTCATACGTGTGGACTGTTTGATATCTAGATATGGCGATTGAATTAAAATGGCGCCTGTTGTGAATATGTTGAAAAAATTGTGCCAGGTATCAGTTTCTCTAAAGCTACAGCATTGCATATTGGCTGTTTCCCCTTTCCCTTCCCTCTTCCCTCTTCCGACCCCCATCCCCACCCCTCTTCCGCCCATTTTGATGGATGTGGTTAAAAAGATCTCCCACTAACTAAAAATTTATGTTTTTCCGCATTAAACGTTGATAGAATTGCGTATATGTGCTGAATTGTCTTTCATTATATAATCCCACAAATTGCATATCACAGCACTCATTCGTTTATTGAATGAATCTGAATTTTGATGTGTCCATTCATCGATCCGATGCAAATTCGGTTGTTTCGATTGTGATAACAACGAAAACGTCACTCTATATAGGGTGATGCCAACCACTTCACCTCTTTCATATACTTCCGATACTTGTTATTCCTATCTCTTCTGGACGTCTTTCAAGAGAAATTCTTCATCTTGTAGAGGCATCTGAAGGTAATAAAACGATAGACTCTCTAATCCGTAAGTTGAGAACTTGAAAGGAAAAACTTTCATCGTGTAAATATTTATCTCTCTGATGACATCTACTGGTCGATAGGAAGAGATAAGGCATTAGGTCGGTATTGGTTAGAATTAAAGAGTATTCTCTAAACGAACTTGTGCTTTATAACGTCTCCAAGTTTGAGAACTTACGGTTTTGCGGTGAGATGTGTGTACATGGGGAAATAGAAAGGTCACTATGTAATTACACGTGGAAGCGAGCTGGAAGGCCACTTTATATTTACCCTTATGGTCATCTCTCTTACAATATTTCATGTTGGGAAGGTCACTTGTGCATTTTGCCCACCTCGTTTGCAAGTTGTGAAGATAGCCCACTTATCTAGGGTAAACATCTACCTAAGGCAGTCCTGTAAATCTGACTTGAAATGATGGGAACATCAGAATCTGACCTATCCGAAAGTTTACTGTATTCTAAAATCAGATCTAATCGATACGGTAGCGATTGTTACATCAAAAACATAATCATAAATGATGAAACAATCGTCACATATAGTTTAGCGAATAAGTTTGCAACGTTCACCACAACACATTTACGATGTTTACATAGTGGGCATTGGAATGGCGCGCGATTTTATCTGCATGCAACGTGACAATACGCACTCGTTGTGCGCAGACTCACACCGGCTGGTTGGTTGGCAACATTCGGCTGTCAGTAATATAACTCTCGACGGCCATCGACCAACACCGCCGAATTTTCTATTGCCAAACATCAATAGACGTCATCTAAGATGGGAAATTCTCAAGATTGCTTTATGTTATGCAATATGGGTTTCTAACACCTCTAAGTGTTTTGTACAGCAATCATTGCATAGTATTAGTAATTAGCTGGCGCGTATAACTTGTTGTGATGTTGAAAATATGTTTCGATGGCATAATAACAACTCGATTTAGCAATTTGCCAATTAGTAAATTGCTTAGCAAATGTGCAAATTCACAGTGCGAATTAAATACTACTAGTTGCAATTATTCTTGATGCATAAACTATATGAAGGCTTAAAAAAAATTTTTTTTGTGCTAAAAAAATTAAGAATCAACATTCGAATTGATATGGGAATGTGCATCGAATTTGCTTTTGATGGATTTTATTTTTTTATTTTTATTTTTATTTTTATTCGTTTATTTTGCATTTTGATATTGCATTCGAATTTTGAAATCTGCATTATCGCCTTTCTCTTGAATAGATTGAAGCTTTTATTATTTCATTTATCTCATTTTTTTTCCCAATGGTTCCTAATATTTAAAGTATATTTATTTTGGCGCATTGAATTTTACTCCATAGATTTAATAGATTTTTTTTGGCTTGTTAAGTTGTATAATGTAAAGATGCGAAGTGGAGATGGCAGATTCTCTTTGAGAGAGCATTTAGAGTTTTTGTTTGCGTGCATGTTTTTGCTACTTTGAACGTATTGCAAAGCTTTTATTATCGTTCGTATTGAACGTCAATTTCACTCATCGATTCACTTTATCCATAAAGCAAACTTATTCCCCTTTGTTGAAATTAAACTTTTTTAAATTTAAATTGTTATGAAACGTTAAAAAAAACAATAAACCTTCGAAAAGAACAAAGTTATATTTTACAAATAAAATATAAAAAATTTTCGAATTTAGCAATCTTGGCAGTTGTCCAAATTACTAAATTTTTATATTCTCACATCTTTATTTCATTTTTAAGCAAAAGCATTCGAGAAATTCGATGCTGATTGATAGTAACCACACATTAGAGCAGTGTAAATCTCGAATCACATCGTATCACTGTAAATGTATGAGCATACTAGATGCTCTTTCAATCCTATCCAGAAAGGTCATCCATTATTACAAGTTACCGAAAATGGTGAACTATGTGTAGTGATATTTAGTTTATTTCTATTGGCTTATTATTTCGATTTATTTATTTCTCATTTCAAATCGAATCATTCGCTTATTCAAATTTTCTATCAAAGACACGTTGTATGCATTTTTTTTTTGTAGCATCGTATGAGGAAAATACAATTCAATAAACATTTGCAAATCAAATGAAAATTTTATGCAAATTTTGCAATTGCTGTAGCTACTCATTCATCTGGCGGTTTAGATTATACCCACATACCTTCACCTTGGGGATTGGAACCACTTGAATGGGTGCACGCAGATAAGATGCTACCTTAATGCGGTTTTCAAATGCGGGTTTTCCACTCGTTTTCGTAAAATCTGTCATAAAAGATTTAAGCATATTTTTTCGAGTTAATGGTAATTCATGGGATGATTGATCTGATTATCGAAATTGTAAAAGCGCATATTGCGTTTTCACTTGTGGCGTGCTTTCCTATTTATTTAAAATTTTTTATCCTTGCATATAGGCGAATATCGAATGCTGCAAATTGTTGAACGAAAAGAGAATAGCAATTAGAATCGAAATTTTATTATCTCTTTGCGAGTTATCCGAAAATTCGACTAAATTTGTCACCGAAATCGATAGAACTATTTCATACTCACATTAGAGCCATTAATAGTGCTAATCTCGATGAACGCATTTTACATTGTTTTAAGTGCAATAATAAATATTTGAATAAACTTTTAGCACAATTCGATGACGCATATAATGAATGATTTCATCGTCTGTCAATAATTCATTTTTTGCATACTGAAAATTCATTTTCAATTGTAATTGTTTATGCTAATTGATTTTATTTTTATTGAAATTTATTTAATTATTGTGGGAATGTGACATTTTTTTGTAAAAATTTTTTCCAAATTTAGTAAAATTTTCTGATTATTTTAATTCGTTGATGAATTTCTTTTTTCTCATTGCATTTGCATTCGTTATTCTGCATAATGTTTAAAAGTGTTTTCTATTGATTTGATGATTGATTCGAAGATGCTTAATTAACAAATTCGTATCCCTTTCATCGACCTCCTAATATCTCCTTCCA
The DNA here is from genome assembly GCA_006503575.1 of Baylisascaris schroederi. Taxonomy (NCBI): domain Eukaryota; kingdom Metazoa; phylum Nematoda; class Chromadorea; order Rhabditida; family Ascarididae; genus Baylisascaris; species Baylisascaris schroederi. The sequence continues at coordinate 21,476 of QEWY01002778.1, forward strand.
CATTTAAATGAAATTGCCCACTCTACATAATGCTTCGAATCATTTAGGACGTTTCTCAACGATTTATTCGAGAAGAGTACTGCAATAGTTGTCACTCAAAGTGAAACGTTACATAATCAATTGCTAATAGGTTTTAATATTCATTAGTTGTCGTATGTTTGTCGTTGAGGTGAGTGTTGTTAGATGTTGATCGATAGGTGCATAGTCAATAAGATTTTATCAGTTGTGAAGAAATCAACGTTCGATGACCTTGTTGACACGTTTTTATGTGCGAATGTTTCTTATTGCCACATTTCTTTAATTCTACTCACTTTAATTGGCTTATTCCATTGTCATTTTTAAGGGGACAACTGAATAGATCTTTGAAATTCAGGTTGCCGCTTTATATAAATTCACGCATTCACAATTTTTGTTATAAAATATTAGGAATATTTACTATTTGATGGAGGGAATTGGTCGAAAACTGCACCTATAACTGCTCTTTGAATGCTTTAGGATTAACCAAAGGCAGAAACATAATGCCAATTTGGTCAAATCTCATTTGTTGCACTCTTTGGAAATGCTCTATTTGTTGATTATTCATTGCCAATCAACCGATACAAACATCGTAAAGGTGGTGAAGCGATGAAGAATATATAGGGAACTTTAACGCAGGCATAATTACTTATATGATTGTTCCTAGCAAGTGCAGGTACTTGAAAGTTGTGCAGTTCTCTGATAGTTGTTGTTTGGCTGCATTCTATTGATTAAATGAAACTAGACAGTTGTCTTATGTTGTAGTTGATGTCTATTGATGAAACATCATGAAATTAGTTTATGTTGAACAGTTCGCATATTATTTATTCATCTATATGAGTTGAATAGACATTGAAAGAAACGCTAAACGAAGTATTCCATTGAGAATGACCTGTTATGGTGACGTACTATGTGTGCATTCATTAGCGATGTTTGAACAGCGATTCCCGAGCTGAGATTTGGTTTTAACCTGGGATTCATTGAGTATAACGAAGTATTTTACGAGTAGTGGTTTCAAAACAACAAATCTTTTATAGGGATACTTTGTTTATTCGAAGTATGGGTACTATTATTTGTTGGCAATTTCTGCAAGCGGCTGGTCCGATAAGCAGAAATGCAAATATGTCTGTCGTACTATCACCTCTATTACCATTTTCCTTTTGAAAAAGAGACAAATTATAGGCATATGAATTTTGCNTATATGTATATATGATGTTTGCCCGTATAAAATTTTACCAAAATATTGTTGTTTTATTGTTTATATGTGTCACATGTGACATCGATAAACAAAGGAAACGAAGCAATGCAGATGCATTAGTGACATATAAGCTAATCGGGTGGATTTTATTGCGAATGCTTTTAACCGTGAACGAATCCTCTAAGCCCATCATATCGGTAGGAGTTATACTCGATTGAGAGCGTGATATATGTTGAATTTATGGGAATTAAGTGCTGAAGGGGAAAACACCTCAACCGATTGTTGTACCTTGAGTTATTAAGGTAGTTTGTAATATTATCATCGATTAGTGGTAATATTATCATCGTTGTGGATGGACGATCTCTTTATTGTCTGCCGTTATCGATTATGCAATGAAAGCAGCATTTGTAATAATGGTACAATCTATGTCATAGGTTGTTCTTTCTTCACCAGAAAAGAATCCCTTTTTTATTTCGTTTCTGCTTAAATGTGAGACTTAAAGAAGTTATTTTAAAGCTTTGGGGAATTATCTTTGTTGTATTCCCTACTGTAAAATCCACCAAATAGTACTCGAAATATGATGATAGTAGGGTTTAGCTCATATTCATGAATGTGGATCTCATTGTTATTCTCTTTTTTATTGTTGTTGTTCATCAATAATTTCCGGGTAGTTACTCTCATTGACCGGATAAGCGACTTCCATTGACTTTATTTACGGTTTTTTGCTTTGAACGGAATCTGACCGGATTCGTTGGTTTCTTATTTATTAGCTATTCTATTATCACTGAAGAGGAAGGATGAGGGAATCCCTTCTCTTCAAATAAACAATATTGGAGATTTTAGATGGATTCGCTGTATAGAAATCATAATCGAAAGTGCTATATAGCTGCGATGTGCATTTGAAAATATTTCGAGAAATTTGCAATGACGCAAACTAATTCAATTCCCAACCTTCAAAAAACCATGTTTTTGCCGTATAATGCGCCTTTCATGGCAAATGGCCATTTAACAACTTCCCGATCACTACCCACTATCGTCATTCTTTTCTTCTGAAACTAGAATCGAACTTTTACGTCTTCCAAGTGTGCCGATTATTGCACTAATTTGTGAAGGTGCATTATTGATTGGTCGTGCAATTAAAGAGATTATTTAAATGAGAAGAAAAACTTGTTGTAATTATGGAAATCATGGATTATAGATAAAGGAAGATGGTATAAATATTGTAATCTAAATCGAGGATCATACATGTAAAATCTTTCCATTCAAACCAATATAAGCCGTATAGTGATATTAATCGTCGATAGTAACACTTAATATGGAGCGATACCGGTCAGCCGTCAATTAGCTTCTTGTCTAGCTAAGTTTAGACATGTCCAGAAGATCCACACTCTGTGTACTATCGAATGTGATGCTCTGTCAAATGAATTAATATAAAATAGGTAATTTGAGAAGCTTAATTTCCTTTGTAACGGAAGTGCTCCTGTGAGAGATGAGAGAGAGTCAGGTGGTTTTATGTGTGAGAGGTAACCAGAGAGAGTAGCATCTACGGGACACTACTCATGTTCAATGCATGAATTTGTGGTGTACGGCTATGAGGGTGTATATCGGTGAGTCACCCGGTTGCCTCTTTGCTCTTGTGGTCTATTTTTTCCTTTTCTTTTTCTTTTTTTTTGCATGCCGCTTAGTTGTGCATGCTGAGCTGCTCTTGCCGTTGTCCCGCTCTGCGGCTACAATCAATACGCTGCAATATCCCTCGAATGACGCGTCGCGGGTTTGTTCGTTTCTTTCAAATTTTTATTCAACAAATATTAAATTTCTCTATAGTGCATTTAATATTTCATTAATTTTTCTTCAATTGTCATATAAATTATGCAAATTTTTGGCAGTAATAGCAGTTAAAATTTTCTGGGATTTAAGGATTTTTTTGTAGCAACCTGAAATAGTTAACTTATTCCATCTTTTTGTCCCCATATAACATGCAAAAAGCAGTTAGCTATATAGTTCGACGGAGGTGCACAATTGTTTGGTGATCGGCAGGGTGCTGTCCATCAGGTCTGGGAGGGGGAGGGGGAGAAACGACTTCTGTCGCAAATGCGTATCGTGTCTCCCTTTCCCCTTTTGTTGTCTCATCGAGTACACCTGCGCAGACGCAGACCATTTCACTGGCAGCCTCTATCGTACCATATCGTTAAAATTAGCACATCGTTGCCGTGCAATTGTTGTTCACCAAGTCACGTCTCAGTTAGCTGATATCCGATCGAAGACAGTTCCGTCGATTAGATGGGATTTTCTATTGCCTATAAGATAAGAATATAAAAGGAATTGTATTTAATTATAATCAGTGGACACAATAATGAGTAAACGAGTGACCCTTATAAACTCTCCTTCCAACAATTTTTTTCTGATGATGATTTCACACATCACTAAGCAATTTCTGCAGGCATTGTACTATTGTTTATTTCCATAATTTCAACTCGAAAATGTGCAATTATATGATCGCTTTAAAAATCTCTATTAATCGTATTATTCTATTTTATTCTTTGTTTTATTCATCATTTATTATTGTTTTGTTTTTGTTTTTTTTTGTTTTTTTGCGTTTGCGATTACAACATTAATAAAAGAAGTAGTATGATTTATTCAAATAGATTATCGTTAATAAACAGAAAAGGGAATTAAACTTACCGGAAAATAATAAACAGATAATACGAATCACTTCCCTCCATTTCGATAAACTTTTCTTCCGGTGTCCAATTTTTAGGTTTATTGTTTTGACGTAATAGTGACCTATGCGTTGACAGATTAGTGTTCTATACTAAATTGTGAGAATTGCAGGAAGAGCACGCGTCTTGCCGTCCCAAACGCCACATTCACTTTACTGGGCCGTTCGCAGTTGCGCGCCTTACGGCCTTTGAATTCGTTGAATCACTCCTATGGAGGTGTTGCCCGAAATTACGCCTATCAACTGCTATAACGTCGAACGGGTCAGTTATTTTCCTCTTTTGTTTTTCTCAATGTTTTCTTTCTCAATGAACCATTTTTTTTTCTTAATCGTCTTTTTATTCACCTTCGTTTGTCCTTTATTTGGCTATGTCATTCCTTTATTTGGCTATGTCATTTCCGAGGGCATTTTCGCTGAAACGATCAAGAAGCATCGTTTCATGCGGCGCAATGTTCTGTCTGTCTTCCCCGAAGGATAGCATGCATGGTATGGCCGTTCACCGACTACTATACCGTGTGTGTTTTTAACTCAGTCAGTCGACTAAATAAAGCAATCTTCACTCAAAATATCTGCGCTTTAACGTATTTGCCCTGCTTGCATTTCAGTGTGCTCTTTCCTGCTCTTTCAGGAAGCACCGGAGACTTGTCCATATATCTACTGGGGGCATGTGTCATTGCTAAGCTGGATTGGGATAGTCGTGCATGCAATGATATACGCTGCATTTTACGTTTAAGTGCAGCAATGTCGCCTCTCATATTAACTCATCTCCAATTCTTTTCGAGAGTATTTTTGAACCAAAAAATGAATTTGAATCAGCTGGGTGGAAATTTTTACAGAACGAAATTCAGGCGGGAGTTTAAAGTTCAATGTATGGATCAATCAAAATATATTTAAAAGATACAGTCATTTCATTCAGCATTTGCTTTCTTATTCGTAATATTTACTAATCAATAGTAAATTTTAAGCCAAGTTTTTTCAACAACAAAAATTTTCCGCAGTCATTTCCCCACAAATCTACCCATTCAATGGGGAGGGAATTCAGGATACAAGAAAAACACACCAACGTTTCTATATTTTCAAGCGACTTGCATTGAATTTTCTTTCGAGGTTTATCGATGAAATATTTGAAAAAGAAATTGCTAAAGGCGATGCTAAAATCTCTTTGCATAATTTTATGTTCGTTAATGGTGTGTGTGCATATATTATTTTCCTATTAGAGGCAAATGTGCACAATAGAAGAAATGAAAGTGTTCCGCGTTGAGAGGAATCGATAGCAACGTTCTCGACGCTTGTTGGCAGCCTAGTTTTAGCACGCCTTCCTTTGTCTATCGTCTGAAGAAGTGTTATTTTTCTGTCATTGTTGAGTTGAGAAAAGTTTTGCAATTCTCCTATTTACGTTGTAAATATTTAATGCACATGGGCATCGATTTCAACGGAAAAGGGGCTAACTCTAGATATCAACTTCAATTTTGCCCTGAATCAGGGACATTATTTATGTCGCATCGGCGATAAAATCTGAGCAGAACTTCACAATGAAAGTGAAGGATTTATAACCAGTCAGCTTCATGCGTTGTCGTTGACTCGCATCTTGTGTGTTCTATTATGAAGCTTAAAAAGTTGATTAGTTTTTGGTAGGAGTGAATGAAGTTTTGCAGTCTTTCGATGATTAAAATTTTTTATGTACTCTAGATGCACCACAAATTGATGGATTTATGGTGCATTAGACTTGGCAGAGTTTAGATTACGGTACTAGTATATTATCTTCTCATTTCTTCATCTATATGTATTAATATCGAATCGAGTACATTACCTTTTTTAGTTGTTTGACGGATTTTGAGAGATTTTCATAAGGGACTGAAGACTTGAATATATAATTCATTCATTTAGTAACTGTAAAAATCTTCTACAATTGTATTTGAAGAGGTGAAGGCATTCATCTCTCTGAAGTGGTCAAACTTTTGCCAATAAAATACATCTAAATAAAATTTAATGCTTATTTGAAATAAAAAAATAATTAGTTATTTGAGAATCGTTGAAGAATTCAAAAGTGATACTATTCTTGAAGTGATGGGATGGAGAGGGTAGTTGAGAGAAACGATAATAGTGACCATTAAAACGACGACGAAGCATATGTAAAAATACTTGCAATTTTCCTGACGTTTATCTTTAAGTCCAAGCATTCATTATTGCTTCATCTCTCCTCGAATTGTTCCTATAAAGAGAATGGCGCATATGGCATATATTTGGATGTGGCGCATGTGACGTATAAGCGGGTTATTTTAGATTCGATTGCTTTAAAGAGCGTTGGAAGTAGTGGAATTGTAAGACAGCAGTTGCTATCGTTTGGCTCATTTCGATGTTATATTACTTAGCAAAGTTACTGCCAGAGATTCAATATTGCATAGAATTTTTGCCGAACACTATTGACAGTCGCCTATGTGCAATGAAATAAACGATCCATTGCATTGCAAGTCGAAATGTGAATAACGTTGCAAGTTTCTGCAGAGGATTGAATTTTTAGAAAATGCAATATTTTACTTGTTTTTTTAAAATAAAATGTTAGTTGATGAAGTATGATTTTTTCTCTTATAAAATATGAGTTATAAAAGACTTGATTTTGAAACGTTTGAAAATTTTTTGTTATATATGTTATTGTTTATTTTTATTTATTCTAACATCGAATAGAGAGTTTTTATACTGTTTTTTTTTTAAATTTTTATATGCCTAATTTGTGAAACAATGCCTTAATGAATCGATGAGTAAGCGGGAACTTTACATTTCAAGTGGATTCTCTCGAATTATACAATTATGAACGATTACCCCTTACTCGAATATTTGCCTTTTCATGCATTTCACCTCTATTAGCATAAACTGATTTCCCTTTTTCTCTTTTATAAAAGTTTTTTTTTCATTCGATTGTTAAATGAAATTATAAATCCATTCTTTTTTTCTTAAAAGAGTCGTTTATTTGAAAAAACTCGCGATGAAATATGCAAATTTTAGGCGTTTTTTTGATTATTACTAAACGGGGAATATTTTACTGGATAAGAGGAGTTGAAGAGAAGCAAAATATTAAGAAATACTGCTAGGGGAATCCTATTAACATCACAAATTGTTAGAGACTCGTTGATGGTAAATTTAGAGGTTTATCGACCAATCGGCTTCAATGTTTTATATCTAAAATAGTATATCCAAAATGTATGAAGTGATTCATTAGTTGATCAGGTCGATTTGCTTGTTTCCACTGTGAAAGTAGTCGTAGCAGTGTAATAGTAGATATCGTCAATCACATCTACAAGCAATAACCAATGTGAATGATAAAAAGCACACGTGTAATGCCTTTTAAATCAACCGAAACAAAGAACATAAATGTAAAGGAAAAATATAGAATATGGGTGATTAACCCCCTTCCCATCCTCTTAAGTGCTAATTTTGACAGTGCATTTAGGTGTTTATGAAGTCATTATTATTGAGGTAGTTAAGTTGTGAAAGTGAAGGAATTTTTGCCGTTCGCAGTGAATCATTGGGGTTACTCATAGAAGCAGACGAAAGGTTTGAGCACCAGTGTTGCAAGGGTGCTGCAAGAAGTTCGCATTGATTTTATTGCAAAGCATAGAGGATGGTTCGTGAAGGCCTTCAACAACTTTCGTCTCGGCCGTTGCATACATCTCGACCATTTTTCTTTTATGTAGGTTTTTTTTTTGTTTTTATTTTCATTTTTGTTTATACTTTGCCTAATATATTACCGGGAATACTTATTTGGTTAGCAGACTTTATTTATATGGTTGGTAGTTGCTTAATGTTAACGATGTCTTAAGACGTATCGCTAACAATTGCTAAGTTGTTTACGGTTTGTTCACAAACTTGAGATTGTTGATTATGGGACTTGTTCCATGATTTCATCTGCTTTTTGCTTCATTAAAATGAATTAAAAATAAGTATTTTTTATGGAAAAGATTATTTCAACTTGAGCATTAATAATTTTTGGAAGTACCTACAATAGTCGATGGAATATCGATGGAGCTTTTAATATGCTGATTGCATATGAGGGTCTGCTATGGTACATAGCTTTGATGTCGATTAAATGGGAACGCTGAGGTGCAATGGGCAGCGCAAAGGAAATAATAGCTGTTAGTGAAATTGCAGTGTGCGTTTTGCTTTTATTGTCAGTTTATATGAAGCCACTTTCGCTTACCTTGTCCATTCACCATTGTTACATCTATGTCGCCATTCTGCCTCTGTGCTATCGACTTTTACGAACGTCATTCACGCATGGTATATCCACTCATTCTTTTATAAGATTTTTTACATATATTTTTTAGCTAATAAGTCGATATAATAATAGAGTATACTAAGCTATAGTATTTCCATTTTATACTGAAAATGCTTCATAAACACTTTTCATTATTCGAATAGAATTTGAATATGAAAGAGAAGGATCAACTATTGTGATGGGCGGTTGCTATTGTATTGATGATGGTAAGCTGATTTTCGATTTATTGATTTATCGAATGTTTTCTCCAATGTAACATCGATAGTGAGGCATTGAAATATGATTAATGACAACTTTTGCTATATTTTTTGTATTGATTTTCACATATGCTGAAAATATGCACAGATTCGATGAGAAAGAAGAGAGGATGGAATGAGTGAGCATTCCTATGTTGCATTCTTTCTTTCTTTTTCCACATAGCATTGAGTATTTATAAACTCTGAAGGAAGAATAGAGAAGGATAGTGGTTGCTAAGAAGTCATTTTTCTACAAAACAATAGTGCATTTCAAGCAGTGTTATTTTTTATATTGTAAGAAGGGAGCACTCTGAAGTTGCGTAAGCACATACACTCATTGCGCTATTTTTACTTGACATTGCGATGTTTGCATAGACAATGAAAAGCTGGCTATAAGCCGTTGAATCGTTTTTATTGACGATGAGATTGCAATCTCTCTTAGCTTTGAAGCTTTGCACCAACGATCCACCTTATTGACACACAAGTGAAGATACTTGGAGGGGGGAGGGGGGAGAGTGAATTCTAGAAATTTGTCTTAATGACCAAATTTCGAATATTTTCTTGCTTGTATTATCCTTTCTTTCTCTCCCCCCTCCCCCTTAATCGCCTACATGACCTCCTTTACCTGATCGAATTGTTTTAATTTTTTGTTAGCAAAAGTGATATTCCAAAAATGACGAATTCTTTTGTGAAGATGTTACTCGAATTGGTATTGGATATCAATTAATCACTGCTAACATATTTAGAATTATAAAATTGGGAAAGCACATGTGGGAAATTCGACGCGTTCAAGTTAACCGCGCAGATTTTGTTTCATTAAATGTTGTCATCTTTGATTAAACTTTAATTGATCATCGAGTTATTGAAGTGAAATATTACTGCAAAATATTACACTATTACGGCATATGATTGCTTAACGCGAGTGGAATTATTGCTGATGTTTATTATACTTTTTTATGCACAATTACATCACATAGTGTTGCAAATATTATTGCCAATTTTGATGATATAAACCAAATTTCGTTGCATATAAGAAGGAAGCGAGGGGGGCGATGATCATCTTCAGCGTTGTTTCGAAGATTTCGATTTTGATGCATAGTTAATTGAGCAATGCTCTACTCTACTATTTCTATAGTTTTCAAAAAAATATTTCTGGGTATTGACTCTGGAATAGGATGTGCTAAAGAGTTATCAACTGTTTTCCATATATACTTTTGATAACGATGCAAAATTGTTAGTAGTGACGTAATATGCAAAAAATTGAGTAGAAATAATTGCCAATGTGTAGTGATATTTATATTCAACAACCCGATCCGTATCTAATGCCATATATCGACCGGCTGTAAGAGGGATCCACCCGTCAATGAAAATGACTTAAGGTCACACATATCTGTAATGGCTGGCAGTTTGTAGTGATCGTTAGTTGTTGTGTGAAAATGAAATGTGCTCGTTAAGTGCGATAAAAGTTGTAATGTGGCATCTCTTCGTTCGGCGATTCGATCATATTTGCATCACCTTAAACTCATCTCAATCATTCATCTCTTATGCATACTTCTTTCATATTGTTGAATGTGAATATTTGACTATTTTAGTAGAATTTCATTGTATTTTGTGATGGGAAATATGGGAATTTAATGGTTTGCATTAATACTTAAATAAAAATTGGATTTTTTGAAGTATTTATATGAAATCACCAGTATAAATTGGTACCATATATTTGCTGATTTAAGAATGTTTCAGGTCGGCTTTTTGCATTATTTTAATATCTTCAATTTGCTTTTTTTTTCTGCAACCAAAACATTTGCAAAATTCAGTTTATAATTTTTTTTCTTGGATGGAATTTTGAGGTTCACAATGAAAGTACTTTTTGCAGGGCAAATTGGCGGCCTCTGTGAAATGGCTAATTGGACGCGTTTATGGTGGTTCAGCGCCCGATTTGCTGCAGAATCCTATACGTTACAACGACAACGTAACTAATCAACTTTTTTTAAACTATTATCCCATTTTTCTACGAATGGGGGAGCGAAATATTTCAATAGAGTTGAAATTAATTCAATGCTCGAGTATTTTTTATTTATTGAAGGTTTAATTGAAGGTTTTTTTAAAATATGACTTCTTTATATTCATTAAGGGGTTTATTTTTCTATGCAAAAACGTCATCTGTTTTCGGTAACCTTTAGAAGTATGTTCTAATTAAAGTATAGCGATTGAGATTCATTTTGTTTTTATTGTTGATCGTTGGGAATTTCTCTTTTAACTTCTTTTTATCATTCACAAATTTTATCATTTATATTATTCGATGATATTTTTTACTATTATATTCAATTTCGATGATTTGTTGATATAAAAGAATGATAAATGTTAAACCATATTGATGTGATATGATGATTTGCAGAACACTTTCCAATTGGAGACGACTGTTGTAACGGCCTTGACGAATTCATCACTCTATAGCAATGCGGCTGCGAAGATCTTCAAAGACCAAAATCTTATCAACGTTAGAGTTACTTGAAACTCATGACAAAGAGTGTTTTCTTTTTATTTGCTTTTGTAAATGTGATCCTTCGATATTTTCTATTTGGAAAAACCATTGAGTTGTTTTATTTTATTTCTTTTCTTAATGCAATCACATATATCCTAGAGCGGTCATTTGATTATATTTCGAAGTTAGAGTGGATGCAGTGTTCTTATTTTCTGCGATATTAAATTTATAAGATTCGCAAGGCAAATAGTTGAGAGTGGACGCTTCGGAAATTGCTTCAGCTGAAAGTTTTAGTTCGCCGGATACGTATCCCTTCTAGTATTTTTTAAGTAGTAACGTAGCTTGAGGTTTAGTCTGACCTTTGAACCTTAATAATAACGTAGCCTGAGCTTTAGACTCATATATTTGCGCTGGTTTCTGGAAGTATGAAATGATTTTATGCATTTTGCATTTGTCGCATTAGAGGGAAAAACTTTTTCATGTAAGATTTGAACGAATGATGCATTGATTCTCTTATTCTGTACATTTATTATTTGTTTCTAATTTATGAAACCGGTTGGTCAGGTGGGAGTGATGCAAAGGTGCATATCCCACTATATTCTTTCATGAGTTTTTTTCACGTGTTATTGAATTTACAGCAGCCGCATGGTGTTGTGTTGCGCGCGTTGGCCAATCACTCGATACCGTTGATGATCTCAGGTGAAGAGGCTAACATCTCTGAAGCGATGTTAGCATCCGTCCAGCCTTTCCACCAGGTTCGTGTTTAATCACTGATTTCCCACTCGATCGTTTAATTTTGCATTTTATTTCACTTTCTTAACACTTACATACCTTGATTAGTGTTCGGACTTCTTTTTATTTAAAATACCTCCGCATTGATTCCCACCATTTATTAAGATTTTGAGTCAGTTTATTAATTATGAAGTTAATGGACACCATGTTGTCTCGAATGAATTTTCTTATCACTTCACACTATTCTTCCGATGAGAGATTCACCCGTCTTGTTCTTAGAGCATCGTTAGTGGTGTTGCAGTATTTAAGACTTTAGGTTACCTTACACCTGAGCAGGTTACGTAAATAGCTTCAGCGAGATGGCTGATTTCTCCTCTTCGTTAGGCATAATTTTCGTGCATAGCATCTAAGCAATCCCTATTCTACCAGCCTTCCCCCCTGCCTCACCCCTAATTTCCTCAACATCCACTCTCACCTCTCACCCTTACCTCCTCTTCTGTTTGTTCCTAAAGTTTTGCTGAACTGCAGTCTAGAATTTATGAGTGGTAGAGCAAGGCTTATCTATATTAAGATGAAATTAACTTCTGCAATGAAGTTTACTCAGCTTTCGTAGAATGGAGAAAACATCTTTGAAGTGGTCAAAGAGGGCGATCCCAATAATAATTTCTCATGCATGTATCTAGAAGGCATTTCATTTTCCTCTTCCTCCCTATGGGTCTACAAGCAAGCAACTGAGCGACGATGTTTAAGGCAGCGCATCTGGCTGTGATGGACGCATTGATGAGTGCGCATATGCGTGCCATTATTACCATTGAAAGGGTCGTCGACGCTGTGCAGTAAGTATTGCACGTTCTTATAATATTCTACTCGTTTGCTTGTAGAAATCTATCGGTTTTGCAGGCACAAGTATATTGTTTATGTCTTTTGAGAACGAATATTATGGTTATGAAGTGTTTTATATTTATGCTCGCCTCACCTTCTGATTGATATTTTGTGCATTAAGCGAGTTTATTGTCGTCTTAAAAGATCATTCATTCTATCGTGAGAAGTGATAGAAATTTCAAGATTACTTATGTTAAAATTGTAGAAAATAAATGAAAATAAAGTGGGAATCGTTACACTGTGAAATTTTCTAGTTTATGCTTTATCGGCGAATAGGTTTTAGATACGGGAAGGAACTGAAGAGGGCGAGGTTGGGGATTGCGAGAGGGGGTGAGGGAGGATAGCTTCACAGGTTATGTTCACATATTTATAATACCTTCATGGTGAGTCTTAAACAGTCTAGATCGTTGAAGGATCAGATGCTTTTGTCTTGCAGTTTGGGGTTACTTTTATTCAAATTTTCTCAATTGCTAGATTTTATCATCGATTTTTATGCATATTTGAGATCGCATTTGAATACTGATATACTGAAATATTTATTTTAATGTAGAATCGAAAGAGTAGTTTTGAATGCCTACAATGTTCATCGTTCGCTTCCCTTAGTGAGGTGGCTTTGGAGGCACCAATAGGAATACGGTATGAAAACGATTTTATATGAATTTGACTCATTGAGAGTTAGTCATTTTAACTGTAGAGTTGAAATATTTTTCGAAGTTTTCGCCGAAATGGTTTGTTGTGATCAGTCTCATTTTCATTAGCCATGTTGAGTTGCTTTTCAGGAATTATACAACAGTGGATAAGAGGGAAGAGCCTATGGATAGTGTGGATGCGCTTTTATTTTGGATCAACAAGATCTGTTTATTGGTTCGTGATGATATGGAAAAATGTCAGGCAATGAGGAAAGATCCAAATCAATGTGAGCATATAGTTTTTCAACTATTCAAGTTTATGAGGAGAATTGTTTTTTTTAAAGATAGTCACCTCATGCTTAAAGATCACCTCATGAAGATTTTAAAGATCACCTCATAAAGATCACCTCATGAAGATTTTAAAGATCACCTCATGCTCGATATTTGAAACTATGTAAATTGGTTTATTTATAATGAAAGATATTTTCATCGTTCAACATTTGATAATGAAGCTATTGCATTATGGCGTTATTAGGCACATGAATGATAGCTGAATAGGTAGTAAGCAACGAAGGGAAAAGGGAAGGGAAGAAGATCGACCCATTTAGAATTGTTCCTTCATTGTTACAAGAGGGTTAGAAAAATATTTTTCCTTTCTTACTCTCATCATTTCCTCTCTCCCTTTCTTCCTCTTCGTCTCTCTCTTCCTTTCTCTTCTGTCTGAAACGTTTCTTTCCTCTCCCGTTCCTCTAATTAGACGCTTGCTTTCCTCCATATTTCTGCTCCACAACTCGTTTAATTAGAAATTTTTTTTGTTGATCAGTTATGAATTTCAAAATTAGATGATCAACAGTAGGATTAAGCAATACTATCAAATCGTGGTAATATCTCATCTTCATGTTTGTGCATTTATTTCTGCCGATATAAGGGTTATAAAAAGAATGTTGAAGTTGGTACGATGGTGGTACCTGAGATGGAGGATCTCTATGAGGATATGTGTGATGGGGCATGTGTGTGCGCATTGGTTGCCTTCTATAAACCCGATGAAATGCATATGCAAGGTATGTATTTGTGGATAATTCTTGCATTTATGTATATAAAGTTGTTTAGCAGAAGAGAGAAGATCCAATGATTTCTTCTCGATCGTTGTTTTGTTATTTATATTTGTTGCTTTTTATATCAAGTATTCTTGCAAGTAATTACCATTGCACAGCACTTCGCTGAATGTTTCTGTTTCGCCATACTGACAACTTTATAAGGTGCTAGTAATTGTTGATCTGCAGAGGGCATTATTTGTAGTGGAGTGATGCCACAACTGGTGCTAAGCTTATCAATCTTTCTCCCCCCTCCCTTCCTAATTCCCCGTCTCTCGTCACCTCAGCCATTCGTTGTTGCGATGGAGCAACTAGACAGCATATTAAATATTGTGTACATTTTGGAATGCAGGCATTGTCTGTGCACATTCAGCGTTCTACCTTTAATATTGCTTCGTGAGGGGAAATCCCAATTGCACGGAACAAGCTCACCCATTCGATTTCATCCTTATTGGATGACGCAAGGATGGAGAGGAGATTGAACTACTGAGAGGCGAGTTGTTGAATATTATCATTTCATTCCCAGATACTGATTCATTTCCCATCGAATGATCTCTCTGAAAGGATCTGCTGTTGTCATCTGGAAATTACTTAGTTTTTGAGTAGTGCTGAGAAAGCGGCTTGCGCACTCCCCGACATATACGGTGATAACGAAGCGTAATTTGGCAGTTATTCATCGTTTTACCTTGTCTACTGCGCGGTCGATTGTGAAGCTCCGACCAGAATTACCGGCTCCGCTCAGCTGAGAATCCCGGAGTCCCATCCAGCACCCTCATCGAGACAAGGGGTGGAACAAGTCCCGACAATCATAAGAAGAACGACGGTGAATCGGCTTGTCAGCATCCGACGGGCAGGAGACGAGCCCAAGTCCTAACCTTCGCGCGACCGACCTGCAAGAAGGAGAGGCCGGCCTAAAGACCACAGGATCCAAGTGGACCAAAGAGGCATTGGGTCAGAGCAGGTGGAAGCGATATGAAGAGACGTTTATTCATAATGAATGCCGTGTTCATTGAAATAAACAAATAAATTTGGCAATTATCACTGTAATAATTCTAAAAATATTGCTTCGCAGATTGTTGTAGTTAGTTAGCAGCTTATGGAATGTATGAGTGGATGTTTCTGAAATCGATAATATGAAATATTTGCAGAGATTTGTTTCAATGACCCGATGAGTGTGGCGGATTGTCACTACAATTTAATGTTGCTGAAGTGAGTTCTCTTTTCACTTTTTTACTCACACAAAATAAAGAACGAACATTTTTCGGTGCACTTTGCTGTAGGGTTTGGCTAGGAGCAGTTATGTTTTAAAATTTGATCATCGATAGAAGTGATTTGGCAATTATTGCATCACAATGAGTGCAATGTAAGGGGAGGGGGGGGGGATTTCTGCACTAAAAACAATTCTTTCGTAGAGCGGATTATGTTTTTATGGCACTCGAGTTAGGGCATCAAACACAATTAACTCAGCTCATGGACTTTAGCAATTAGTGAGAAACGATTTATTTATTATTTAAATTGCAAAATAAGGCGAATTAAACACGCAAAACCAATGTAAAATGTCAGCAAAACAAGCTGGCATAAAAGAAAATTAGTAGTAAATGATTCCAATATGAAAGTTAATAAGTTGACATTGATCACAATTGCAAATCATTTCCATCGTTTCAGATTTCTTCTAATTCGAACTTCGAAAAGTTATCCACCATATGCCTTCATGAAATTATTACCCATCATCACTAACTATTGCACAGTTATATTCCTTGTTTTCTATGAACGCAATTTATTGTGGGACTTGGGGTCGTCTGCTGTTTTGTTTCTTCGCAAAGACCAAAATTTTCTTCGCAAGGATCATAGAAACATTGCAGAAAGCAAGGGACGATGATAGTGCATAGCGTAGTGTAGAAGCTTGATTTCACTCGCATCGTTTCTGCAGTAAAGGAGAATGCAATATAGGGGGCAACTTTGTGTCGATATGTTTTCCTTTTACCAGATAGATGTGAATTTTAGTTTTGCTAAGGTTTGCCCTAATTTCAGGCGGTTTTGTGGTACTCTCTCGTTTAATCCTTTCTATTTTGAAATAGAGGATATTTTATATCTACACGAATCCCTACAGCCAAACGTTAACGCATTCCTTGCCGACCTCTTCGATGCTTTTGAAAGCTCGACAACGCATGGTATGTCGAAAATTTAATTCATATTGTCAGACAGAGTGAGGATATCGATACTAATATCTTGTTATTGATGTATGTTGCTGTGGCATCATAGCAGCTGCAAATAAGTCAGGAACAAAAACGACTTAATCTTTATTTTGTGGTGCGATTAGAACTGCGGAGGATTACAAAAGTCATGGTTGCGCTTATCAAAAAAGTGGGCAAGTCCTGGCTGACGTAGACGCAGGTGATGTGTTGCTTCTTCAGATGTTGCGTACCTATATGCTGCAGATCCCAACCGTACCGTAATATAAATATTCACCTAGAAACATTTCGCCGTTACATTCATGCAATACTTGAAATATTCTTAAATTAAATATTTGTTTCGGAAGTTTATTTATATTTCTTATTCTGCAAATTGCATCTCAGATCATATTTTTTGAGAAGTTTTTGCCCAAAAAATATATAATAACGATGCGTGTGTGTGTGTATGTGTGCGTAATTGTCTCTCTATTGATTTCCTCCAGTTTGCTACCACGATGGTTATGTCAATGAATTTACCACATTATTCTTCATAGCAGCATAACCTGAGATCCCCAGTTGTGTTTCCTAATGCATTGATGGCACTAGTGAACGTTGGAAAATGTTGTTGTTTTACAACCGATTAAATGTGGTCGACAAATAAATTTTTGGTCGAGAATTCATCTAAGCGGTTGGTTATATGCGGGGAAGAAGGAGAGGGGTTGGATATTGTCATTGCAGTGGTTTATTGGGGGCATGATGGGGGCTCGATCTTCCGATAAGACGGGAGTTTTGTTAGCAATGCAGGTCGAGGATTGTTTCCTTATTTTTTGAGTTATTGCCGCATTGTTGTGGTTTATTTTGGCCGATTGCAAAAAGCAAATCATGATAGCCTCTTTAGTAGGTATTCCCATTTGTTTACCGTTTGTCTTCAATTATGACAAAAAGATATGGCTGCTGTGCAAAAACAGTTGAACTGAGTTGAATGAGGGTATGTAAAAGCATCGTCTTTAGCAATATACTTAGTGACAGACGGTTGTGTGCAACAACGAATATACAACGAAATGCACTTCGAGTTAGCTGTTCTTTATTAATGCGTTATGAGGTGATATTTCAGTGGCGAGCCCAGTGGACCCAACACCCTCGCGGCGCTTTGTGCCCATTCAGGCGATCCCCGACCTTCGTTCGCAGAATTATCCACACAGGCCATTACATCCTATTAAAATGAAATATGTACAATCGTCAGCACCAAGAAGTAGGTTACTTTATTTCCACTTTTGATCATTCCTTCATCAGATTTTGTTATGATTAGTTCCATCGGTAGAATGGAAAGTAGAGGCTTGGATGTTATCATTAGAGAGGTTTATTAGGTCATGATGAACACTCCTATTTTTATGTTCACTGTCTGATGGAAACTATCCACCGTAATTTTAAGCGAAGAACTTTTCCTTTTATGTTCCGGTGTTTAGAATGTTTATTTAAGAGGGGAACTTCACTTAAATGACATGTAATAGTAGGTCTGCAACTTCAGCACCATTGATTTATGTTTCTTGGCTGGTTAAGAATCGAAGAGCGTTCTTTGAGGTGGAAGGGGAATGAGAAAGAAAGAAGGAGGAGGGATTACAGTGGGAGTACATTATCAGTATAAACCTTTTTTAAAAACTTTTAAGGTGGAGATTATCAAAAATTAAAGGCAATTAACTAAACGTTCAGATATTTTATGAATTGTTGGCGGTATAAATGATGTATCCGTCAAGATTTCCTCCAACAAGTAAACGGCGTATCGACGGCTGTCAGCTAAGCAAGGGCAAGATTGCATTTGTAGCCACAAAACATGAGGAATGAATACACTGTTCACTTGCTGTATATTCAATTATCAAAATGTGAAGAATGCAGTTTCTTACTGTTTCATATGAGATAGACATATGAGTATGTGCATTGAAGTGATGAATCTATTTCATATTGCAGCAATGTCGGCAATGTCGGCGGATTCGCTATTGACGACAAGGTATGTACTATGATTGTCGCATTATTGTCACTTGAATATGAGGTTTATTATCTGATCTACTTTTTATTTGTTTATTGTTATCGAAATTCTTTATTTCCCTATTCTGTATTTGTTCTTTAATGACATATAAAAGTAAACTGAATAATGTAACTGTGGATGTTTTAAGATCTGGCGATTCATTGCGTTATAACGTTCAACGAAGTCGACCTGCATTGAACGGTACAGAGACCACAAATTTCGGCGAACTCTTACAGGTTTTACTGTTATTCAATTATATTTGAATTTGGTAGAGAGAGGATTGCAGTCACCTAAGAAAGGGTGAGTCAAACAATATTTCGAAGCAAAATGACTGTCAAATAAGGGGAGTTCCCTATAGTTTCGGTCGTCTAATGCTGAATTTCTTTTTGAGCAGAAACTTTGCAATGAGTTTCCTTTTCATATTCGCTAATGAAGCGTGTATTCCTTTGCGAAAGTTTTCCACCAATCATTGGGACTTTACTGCAAGCCAGCTGGCAATTGTTAAATATATGTGGCTTCTTTATAATTTTTGATTTTTTTAAATATTTTGAATTCTGAGTGCTAGCTATTGGGTTTGCGGATATGTCACATTGTTGGTTTAATAATGCTCACTATAAGAGAATGACCTTTGAAAGAATATGGTGACAGAACTCAGTTTCCCAACAATATCCCTGCGGGAAATCGTCAGAAAGTGTCCTCTTTATTTGTCTCTTTGATTACGTTGTTCGGGTGACACGTTGATTCCCGATTTGCATTTATTTCTTTAGTTATTAAACGTGCTGTTTAGCATATGCTGCTAATAACAAAACATCAGCTGTTGCACCTTAAGCTTTGGTTTTATTCTCTGTGCTTGTAATGATGTTTGGTTCTTCTTATTATTCTTTTAAAGGTAATTTAACTCTCAGTGCAATATGAATTCATCTGAGCTAATTATATATCGCTTGATAATTATATATATACATCTACATTTACTTCAGTAATTGAGCACCAAAATATAAACATACCCAGAAAAATTCAATTTTTTAAAACGTGTATTCAGTATCATAGTCACGGAGAGAGGCAGAACGAGAGAAGGGAATCCATTGAGAGGAGAAGTCTTTCTCTTATATGATCAAAATTATATACTGGAAACAATTTTTATTAGTTTTGAATGGATTCATTTTGTCAGTCATTTCGTAGAGTTGAACTGCTGGCTATACGTCGTTTAGCCTATAGTATGCTTTATTAAAGGCTACATACGAGGATCGTGTGGGTATAGGGACGGATGGGTTAACTTCCACTCCTGGAGGGACATATTCACGCAGTGATTCAATGCCAGCTGCTAGTATCCGACTTGCTCTCGAGGAGAAGCGTCGTGAGCACGAAAAGAAACGATACCTGGAAACGTTCGTCGTTCTCACCTTCTTTTTAATCGGATAGATTTTTAAAACTTTTTCATGAAACGTATCATTGTGGGAATGACATGAAGCTAAAGAATGTGTAGATGCGAGTAATGCTTGTTCGTTTAGTCCACTTTCAATCACTGTGGCAATTGCATTGTTCTTATAAGTTCAGTAATTCGTTCTAGTTTTCTTACACTATAGAAGTTAACAAAGTTTACCTAAACGTTTATCGTTTGTGTTGCGTCCTTTAGAAAAAGTTGACTTGATATTAAAAGCAGTTGTTGTTTTTTTCTAGGCATCTTATATCAACATTCAGGGAAAATCACTTCCGCAAAAAGAATGGGGTCTTAGATCTCTCAAAAATCTCTACGTCCTTGCTCACGGCATATGCGTAACGAACATTTTGTCTTCATTCATTGGTCTGTCAATATTTATAAGGATCCACTCGATTCGTCTCCGACAAAGTACCATTTCTAATAGCAATTTTTTGATCAGCCCGAAATAAGTAACTGCATTAATATCAGCATTTCGTTCATTGTATCAGTCGACGCATCTATGATTGGGGTTATCAGAGGGTTGACAACATTGTTTTTTCACAGGTAGGTATCTGCTGTAATTCTGTTTGCAGTTTTGCATTACTCTTGGAATTTTTTATCTTCAGAAACCTGAGTGAGTCAGAACGAGTGCAGAAGCAGAAGGACGCATTTTTTGCACTTATGCAACGTCTTGAAAAGGTTTTTCTTGCATTTCTTTTTGATTTTGGTGAACTTTCTTTACTTTTTTTATTAATCTCGGCATATTCAATTAAAATTGAGTATCGCGTTGATCTCTATAATTGAGTAAGAGGGGGGGGGGGGAGTTGGATATTGAGCTAAGTTGATTTTATCATCATTTGAGTAATAGTAGAATAATAGGCTGACCTCCATTCCCCCTTCCCTCTACCCTCATCGCAGGTCACGTATTATTTCTTGAGGAAAAGAACAACTGCAATCATTTCTAAATAAAAAACTTCCCAATTGAACACATCAATTTTGCCTTTATTGTAGTATGTTGTTCTGCATGTTTTGTATAGTTATTATTTGCTTCGACGCTAAGAAAAACAAAATTATTATATTTTATATTGCATTTTCATGCATGGAACTGTTAAATATTTTTGGTTGCAATTTTTTCAGTATGAAAGATTTTTCGAGGTTTAGATTTTTTCTTTTTTATTAATTATGATTTTTCATCCGCATGAATTCAGTTTTTGTTCGCCTAAGCTTTGCTATTCGGCTGCATTGTTATGCTTGTTGGCATTCAGGCCACTATGCAAGATTTCATTAGACAAGAAGAGAGAGGGAAAGGGATAGGAGAATCGAGAGAAGTTGAACACTGGACGAATGATGCGAGCACATAGCAATTTGGGCAGAAATTTCACATATGGGACTTAGTAATTTACTACCAATATTTTTCGGTTCCAACATAGTGTGTTTTTTTATAGGGAAATTGAATAAAAATCGTCCTTTAAAGAACATATTAATGAAGTAGGCGATTTGCTAGTTTGTAATTTGAGTATTTAAAGAAGAGCTTTTTTAATTTGTGGTAGGTAACAGTGACAGATGTTCACAGCGCTAGAATGGGGCACTATTTTCTGAATTCAGTTTGAGTTGATGGATGTACTGTAGGCATTCCTCTCCTCGATGAGGACACAGGCTATGCGCTTCGAAATGTAATCTAGATAGGCATCAAACTCATTGATTCTGCCACAATATCCTTCCTCAGTCGTTTTCAAGATGTTCACAAATAAACCTAATATTAGAATGGATATTAAAAATCTGAGGCGACAAACGTCGAGGGTAAGCCGATCTAGCAAGCATCACAAGGTGAGCATGAAGGAGGATAACAATGTAAATTCCACCACTCGCTTATATTATATACTTCTTAAGCAAATCCCCTTCTGAGGGTCTAATAAAGCGAGGGATTTCCCGTAGAAGGTGAGGTCTTTGGTTGAGGGTAAATTTCGGGTTTTCTTGTTTGGAAATCGCTTAGTAATGGTTTAAAAAACTTCAGCAAGGTTCTGACACGAAAACGCGTACCATGAGCGAAGTGGGTGGTTCAGGTATGCCGTCGGCAAGAGAAATACGGACGTTGAAGGAGACCGTTCAAGATCTAAAGGTTGATTTTATGGGTGTTACTATGTTGCTTTGGTGCGTTTGTTATGTTTTTTTCGTATTGCAGACGTGGATTATGATTTCTTATTTGCATTGTTTACCTCAAGGCTCCTTCGATCTAGACTTTGGTTGAAGGGAGATGTGACATTGCTGGATGCCGGGGAGAACGGAAGGGGGAGGGGGTACAAGGGGCATTCAAGAGGAGAAATGGGCATGCAGGGAGGGAGGGAACTGAGCGGTCGCCTTATCGAATGCTTTAGATCCCGTATTTTAAAAGTTTAAACAACCACACTTTCTTGATCTTTCCCCTCTCCTTCTTCACTCATTTGGTCATTGTGGTTGTTTATTTGGTGTTTTATAATGCATGTGTTCGCTGTTTGATTATAAATCCGAGATCATCGACCGCTTATTATCAACGTTTATCATTGGATTTATCCATTTGCTGGTAAACTTGCTTCTTATGTCTAGTCAAGTTGAATGTGGTGATCGGCAAGCACAACAACGTGCTTTACTATTTGCACACATGTGTATAGGGTTGTTAAAATATCACCCATAAGGAGTGGTCATTTTCAGAAGCAACTCCAGGAGATGTCATTGCAACAAGAGCACTTGACAAGACAGGTGGATGGTCAGCGGCACATGTCACATGCCACTTCACAACCTGCTATTCATTCAGGTTGTTTATTGATTAGGCATCTATGGAAATTGGCCGCGCAATCCAGCTGTAATTAAAGTGACTGTCATACTGCTGATAGAAAACCTTCGATGTTCGTTGAATTGTGTAGTGGTTCGTTTCGTTTTTAAGACATTGCTGAGCATAGCAGGAAAGCTCTTTTTATATTGCATACAGGCGATGGTGTAGGAAGGAAAAATTTTATAGAATTAATGGCCGTGAAAATTCGATTTCTAGAGAAGGTGAGGAGGGTAGTTGTCACTAATCTTTTCTTTTTATATTGCACTGTGGTATGGGGACTTATAAAATGTATGGTAATGGCGTTGATTGCAGATTTTATGTATTTGCAAGACGGGTCACAACCGGTGCTAAATCCATATGCAACACTGCCACATAACGTCGCCAAGGCTGCTTTACAGCAACAGACGCAACAACAACACACATATGCAATGCCCTATGCGACACAAATGGATCCGATGTTGAGCTCGCAGACTATTTATCAGACACCCAACCAGCAGATCCCATTCAGCATCGCACAACAACAGGTCTTTTGTTAGCCTCTATATTTGTTGTATATTTAGCGCGAATGTTTATACCTTTTGTTTAATGTGTGGGGACAAAAGTGGGAGGTGGGGGAATTTGATAGTTAATTCTTGAGGTGAGAGAATGGTACTTGAAAATATCTAGCCTCCATCTTGTTTTTTTTTTACTCCCTCCATCTAGTTATCTTAGTTCTATTCGTATGCTTTTGCAAGTTTATTTTCTTGATGTACCATGTTGATCTCTACTAAAAGTGCGAAGTGATAAAAGTCTAGCGAAAAAAATGAAATTTTGTTTGAAAATTTTTACAGCTTACAGGTCGATTTTTTTGGTAACTTAGGGACCTTCTAGTTCAAGTTGTAGCTTATCAAAATTAAATGTTCAGTTGGTTTTTATATCTGCAGTTAGTTGAATAGTTTATTGCTTGCTGACTAAAGTTTTTATTTTTGAGATCGGTTGGTCTACGATTTTTTACGAGGCAATTGGGTGTGAAAATTGGTCTCGTTTCAATAGCATGGCGTATTGTTTTGATAGTTTTGAAGTGTAGTTTCATAGTGATTGAGGAATATCGATGAAAAGAGCTCTACGAATTTATAGTTTTAACATTGTTGGGTTATTTTAGTCATTTTGAATGCCTTTACAAGTTTTCTTTCTCTTTTATAACGACGATATTCAAACGGTCTTCTCTATATATCGAGTGAGAAAATAAATAAATAACACCAGCGATTGCATCACAATTTTTAAGATAATATTAGCTTGAATTTATTGAATCACAACTTTTATTCAATTCATTTAATTCTTATTTACTGAGAGATTCTGATATTGTGGGTGGTCATGTCATAAAAGAGAGGTTGTGTTGCTCTTGTTGATGTACTGCATCGATATGGGTGTGGTTAGTGTCTGGCAAGGTCAACGAGAAATGGCCAACGTATTGATCCCTCAGTTGTATTCTTTGTTGCGCTATTATACTATGCCCTAATTGTGCCTTACACCGACCCATGCCGTCATTATTGGTGTGCGGTTTTTATGAACCTCGATGGTAGATTAGACATTTATTGGTTGAGTTGCCTTCCTAGCTATTCGGTTCTTTTTCCTCATTTGATGCTTATAGAGACTGAAGTATCTGGCAAAGAAAGCTTATCTATTTATATTCCTTGGAGGAAGAAGGGAGAGAAGGGCTTCTATAACACTCATTTGCACTTCATTATTTTGTTTGTATTAATCCATTCATCTTTCCATTTTTACCACTCCATTTTTCAGTACAATCAGCACTAGATAGGTAAGGTGCGGATGACTATTGTCATTAGAAAATAGGGATTTTGAGAGGTTGAAAATCTAGCATGAAGGTGAAGTTATTTTATCAAAGGTAGAATTACTTCCTTGACAGCAAAAAAACAATAAACGCAAAATACTCCAAAAACTCTAAAAAGTCAAGCAAAATGTGATCTGTGTATTCGCATATAGTTTGACGTGGAATTCTGTTGATGAATTCGATTACTGCAGTTGTGCTGGTTTTCTTTTTGATTTTATGTTTACATGGGCTTATGGGTAACTTTCAGATGCAGGTGGATGCTTTCAATGCTCAGCTAGCCACATCATCACCACCACAGGTGTTGGGTGGATCACAGTTGGGTCCAGCAACTCAGATCACCTCACCACCCTATCTGCAACAGATGACATCGGGTGGTGGTGCCATGTCCCCATTCATGTTGCATCAACAACCACCAGTTGCACTATCACCACCGATCGTCACCTCGCCTCTTGTACTACCGGCTGGTGCATCGTACGTGAACAACGTGCCTGACATCAACACAAACACCTTCCGTTTGCATCAAAATAACGTAAGTTTGCGTGTGATCGTTGTATTGGAATATCTGCCGTTGGGTTTTTCAAACGGAGAGGTCATTAGCGACGGTTCCACCTTTTTTAATTTTCTGGGAAAGTGCTTGTCTATGCGGTGTCGTTCATTGCATGGATTACTTCCAGTTCTTATTAAGCGGGTGTCCTCCATATATAATTGTTGAAGTATACCATGTGGGCAATTCCTATCCTCGATTATTTTTTCGGCTCAAAGTTCGCTGACTTAATTCAAGTATATTAGACTAGTAGGCCTATCCTTTGGCTGCTAAATTTATCGTAATAGAAAATTGTATGTTAAAGTCTTAGATAAGCTGTGTCCAAAAAAACGATCGGAATAACGCTTCGCGTATTAAAGGCATCTTCAAGTCGATTGGATCCTCCGTTGGAGTTGAAGCACAATCTGACGAATTGGGGATTAACCTACAAGGCGGGACATATGTCACGACCACAGAGGAGGACGTGGGAGAATGGCACCTTCATCAAAAGCGAGATGGACCTCGTCAACCAACCAGAAATTGTACCTCATGCCCCCACCGAGCAGGTTCATATATTTATTAATTAATTTTCAGCTTAGAATGATAGCTCACCTTTGAGGATGGGTCTTTATTGTCTGTGATGGCCTCCTTTTGGCGTTGAGCATTTGCTCGGTAGCCAATATCTATGAAGTTTGACCTCTACTTTCTTTCATTTGCCATCATCCTCCATCTTTTTTCGCAACTTTCTTTATTGGAGTTCCCTTCTAATTCTTGTTAGCCTTCTGACAGACTGCATGAGCGCTTGCGGATTCCAGATGGATGCTTCTGTTGTCAAACAATTGCCCCGAATGTGGCATATGTGTTCTGCTTGTTTCATTCATTCATTTGCTCTCTCTACCTTCTTATTTCACATATCATACAGCGCTTTTTTCATTTTCGCAAATCTGCTCCATTAAAGAAATTCTTGCTTTAAGTACTTCTGCAGTAGTTCACTCTTTTCATAGAGTCTTTCAGGTTTCTGCCTTCGGCATAGCTTTTTGCACTTTATTGTCGACATTTTTTTGATAACGAGAGCGATTTGGTGTAAAACTATCTATAGATTTCTTCAATACCATCCCTGCCCTTTGCCGATCTTCCAGCTGTTTGAGAATTTATTTATACTTTGGTAGCTCAGGATTCCTTCCGTAATTCTTTTTCCTTTTCCCTATTCTGATGCCTTTAACGTTTTTTCAATCGACGATCATCCTCAAAGGCAAGAATGAGTGGTTTTAGTGCGTCACCATTCAAAAGTATTTTAATACGGTCGAATCCTGTCAGGAGGGTCTACGAAACATATAATCTGGCAACAAAATGTATGTTAGATCAACCCTAGATGAGGTTTTATTTTGCACTGCGCATCCGTTTGGTTGTATATTTGTTCAGTAATTTGTTTAAGGATCAGATGCAACCAATACCCGGCAGCAGTATGTCTGGTGGGGTCGGTGTGGCGCGTGCTCAACATTTTCATCAACAACGATCTGCGAACGACGAACGTGTTTACGACCCTCAGCGGGAAATTCAGCAAAACATTTCGAGGCAAATCGGTCAGCTAATTCATTCTTATTTATGATGTTTTTATAATTACCTTGCTTGTCGATGAACCTCGAGGCTTGTAGCATTGACAGCATTCCAAAAAGGGGCAGTTTACACCCTTCTACAGTTTTTATCAAATATGTAGTCCCTTCTCATTTTCCCTTATGCGTCTATGGGGGAGTTTATTGTGGTGATGTTCATCTTTTCGTGATTTCCCATTCTAAACTTGTGAACTTATGATAATCTAAGGCCAGGTGTCTATGCGGTGTTGGCAGCGTTGAATCGCAGTGGGGATTTCGCTTATCGAGGAAAGATTATGAACTGGGAAATGGTGTGATGGTCCATCAGATTACTGTTGATTTGCAATCCTTAGCTTAAGTGCTTGTGGAATATAGTTGAAATGATTAAGTTAAGGCAGAGTACATTATTTATGAGCATTTATAGGCATCGGACTTTTGATTTGTCTTGATTAAGCCTTTGCTTCTTCCCAAACGTTCGCATTCAAAAGTATACTCCATCTTCAATAAGCTTTTTCCTCTTTCATCATAAAACTTGGAAAAAATTGCTTATTTTCGAGTTCTGTATGCGTTGAAGAGGATTACTTTTGCTTGCATAAGTTTAGAAATGCGCTCCACCCTTTAAGGAGGTCCCTTCCAGTGTTGCTAGAATTAATTAGAGGTATTTAAATATTTTATTGTTTCATAGTTTTGTTGTTCTATAGCATATCTCGATGACGTTTGTTGGTAACGCAGTATGTTAGAATTCTTCATCGCCTTATTCGTACTCCGAAGGTAACTGTTGCCCACTGCCATCAAAAATGCCACTTGCTAATACGTGCCCCTTTCCATGATTTCTTACAATAAAAATTGTACTGCTTGCGTCATCGTTACATAATCTTATATGTTTTGTATAGAGGAGTCGGATATACGACCGCCTCCACCGGCACATCAACAAACGCCTCCGAAAGATCCCAGTTCACCACCAACGATGAACACACTTCTCATGCAGCGACACTCCGCTACTGGCGGATCGCAGTTCATCGTTGACGATATTGTACCGGATAAACCTGCTGTTGGCGTCGTTAGTCCACTTCCTTTTACTCATACACTTAGTTCTGCCACCAAAGATAATATTTTCAATAGCATCGGAAAATTTACAGTTCTTCACCGCGGACCCATTACACTTCGTTTCGCATTCCACTTCCGCATTTTCCCACCTCCTATTCCTTTTCCTTGCATGCTATTGCATCTATAGTCTTCTGTTATATGTTTCTTTGAAGTGGTGGATAAGTTTTTCGTGGTTCTGCATAAATTAGCTTTCCTTTGATATTTCTGGAGTAAGCACTGGAAATTTCCTCATAAATCACTTCTATGGCCTGACGAATTCATCGGCCTTCTTGCGCTGTTCTGGGCCTCGCGAAAGATTTTGCCTATACTAATGATGGCTTGGGTCCAATTTGGTCTCTTCATTCTAATTCTAATTTATAAATCGCTGAATTTTGAAAAAAAAGAGTGAAGATAGGATCATACATTTTTGACTTGCCGAAACTTGAAGCATTGCTTCATTGCGTTAATTGAATTGTTTGTATGCTGACTTGATGATCACTATCTAAAAGTAAGTATAGAAGTGGTCTGTTATGACTGCATTTAGGGAGTCACCAATAGGTTGTAAATTTCGATCTTGCGTAAGAAAAGTTAAGGTAGTGTTAAGTGAAGTTGTTCTAGAAAGATTGATCGTTGATGCGTCTCATCGATGATAAATTCTATGTCACTTCTGTTATACTACCATCTTCCCTAATGCCTTTAAACTGAAATGTTTAAATTAAGACGCGAGAAATGGAAGCGAAGCGAGAAGCGTTATTAGCGAAGACACTTCGACGACGAGAGCAGATCGAGCAGAGGGTCGAAGAAATAGAGGCTAGAAATGCAGAGCGGCGACAAGCTGAACTCGAGAAGCAGGAAGCCGCCGAACTCAGGAAGCGAGAACGTGAACTTCAAAGGTTTGTGCTTCGTTGATTGTTGCCAGTTTTTAAAAGAGAAGTTTGTACTACTTCTCTACATTTGCAATTACCCAAAGTGAAATATTATCTTTCGAAAGAAGGATATTAGCAAGCTGATGTTGCGTCACTTATAGTAATATGCTGGGGTCCATCGTTGGTTAACAAAGATGACTTGCAGTTTAAAGATGAGTGTTTTAATGGCCTTTCATGTTTTTTTTTTTTTAAAGTACGTCTGTGTATATTCTCAATTACAATATTAGGCGTTTTTCCCTTTTAGAGTATATTGGTGTTAGAATAAGAAAAACATTTTAAAATATTTTTCTATATAATTCTTTTAGATGATTAATGCCACAAAGTTGTATGAAAAGAGGGAAAATTGCTTACGTTTGGGAATGCCTTGGATATGAACTGTAATGATCTAGAACTTTAGCAAGCAGTTTGTTGATATTGCATTTCCCTTGGGTGACAGGTATGTTTTAAAAGCACGAACTGAGGTGCAGCCATTAATAACTTGAACTGTTTTCTCATAATCGGCGAAAATAGTATGGTACTGTTTCCTGATGTTAGCACAATTGATGGCATGACTTTGTCGATGTTAATAGAATATCGTACTATTTTTTGCATTCATGGGTAGTTGCTTATCCGACGAGTTATTGGATTGCGAGAGGTGATAGTGAATAACGTACTAAGGAATTAATGCGAACGTGAATGGGGTTGTTTTGCAGGCAAAAGATTCTTGAGGACTATAAGAGGAAGAAGATGGAGAGAGAACTCGAAGCGAATAGTGGCTTTCAGAATGGACGTGGACATAGTCAACCACCTACACCGTCGAGGCCGAAGAGTACGGTGCGTTTTGTTGTGCACAATAATTGAATGCGAAATAATATGTTATTATATTGTAGAGTTCAGTTTGCTTTTTTTCTGTGAAGGTTTACTTTGTTTATGGATTTTTTTTAGAATTTCCGCAGTCTAGAGTTTGTTATTGCTGGAATTCGATCGCTTCAAATTTATCGATTATTGATTTCGTGTTTTGATGATCAATTTGTTGATTTTGAATTATTTGTAAACGTATTGTAATGTTTGATGTAACACCATTGAATGCCGCGCCACAAAAATAAGAATGTTTGCATAATATGTAGTTATTTCTAAAGCATTCTTTTACACTTCAACTTTAGGCTTCAAACCACTTTTGGCATCTCTTAGTTTTTTGCTTTCATCCACTTTTCATTTGACCTTAAGTGAACATTTTTATTCGCTTACCCTTCTTCGTCGAAATTCACTGAATTTACTTCCCACAAACATTCTCAAATAGAATCTTCCTCCCTGCTAATTAGGGAATTTAAGTTTCCATTTTATGTATTTTATCGTTTTCCATTTTTCATTTACGTTAACTTTCCATTTTGCATTTTTACCACTTATGATGCGTTTTATGTTATGCAGAAATTTATATTGGCGTTGGCCCACTCTTCGCAATTTTTTGCATACTGCTATATGAGGCCTTTATCTTCATGTTGGCCATTCAGATAGCACTGCTGCGCTCTTCAGGGCATCGAATTCTTATCTGACTCGTCTATTTCGCCTATCAGATATCATTTTAGCAGTCATCTAATTGGGCATATCATTTCAGGTTGAATTGGCAGCACGATCCCGAACACTTCAGCGTCCCACACGAC
The DNA here is from genome assembly GCA_006503575.1 of Baylisascaris schroederi. Classification (NCBI taxonomy): domain Eukaryota; kingdom Metazoa; phylum Nematoda; class Chromadorea; order Rhabditida; family Ascarididae; genus Baylisascaris; species Baylisascaris schroederi. The sequence continues at coordinate 51,754 of QEWY01002778.1, forward strand.
CACAGAGCAGTATCGATGACACCAGTGCACCTTCATCAGCTAGGGTGACCGTTCCGAGCACCGCAGAGCCTGGTAACTATTTGATGCCTCCTTTCATTTCATATTGTGGAGCCGTATGAGGGTGCTAACTTGCTACTTGATGTGTGTACCACAAGTTGTCGTTGTCTTCTTAGTCATCATTTCGTATATGTTCTTCTTATTACTATTGAGTAGATAGACCATTCTACTCACTTGAACCTCTTATCACTCTAATGTTGCAAATACTGAGTATACTACCTTTTCTCGCGAGATATCAGTTCCTTGAAACATGTAGTGTTATGAACAGGGCAATTCTTTATTGCTGATGCAGAAGAAAGCAAAATTTTTCTTTTTCGTTAGCCGACCATTTGCCGAACAAATGCTTTTGTGAATCTTCCGTTCGGCACGTTTGCTTTTGTGCCGTCTACTTGATGTCTACTCATTCGTCACTCTTGTTCGATTGCGATCCTCATTTCCGACAAAAAAAACATTTCGGCAAAACAATATTCGTTGTTGATAATTGCTCTGTTGGATGTATTATATTCCTTCAGCATTGAAATTGTTCTCAAAGTATGTGCACAAATCGAATCGCTCGATGATTATTAATGCACTGCAATATTCCGTCTTCCCAGGTGCGGTATCGGATAAGATGAGGAACGAGGTGAGTGCATCTTTTATTTCATTAATACCCTTCACACTCTCATACTATTCCTTCTAGTTCGTTAACAAACGTTTTGACTCACATTTCTCGGCATTACTTCTCATCATTTAGACAGAACGTGTTGCTTCTATCCTTGTCTTTGAATGTATTTTTGACATTATGCACATTTTATTGCATCTCTCATCTTTATAGAAACCTATTTGAGGGTTTGTGCTTATACCGTGTAGATAGTGCAGATGGGGTTATATGTCGTACAGAGGGTACAATTAATGGGCGATGCATTATAAAAATGATTTTTGTGCATATAGAGAGGCAGAAAAATATAGGTCTCCTTTTCAGTGGTGAAAACTTTTTAGTCGTTTGACGATTTATATATAGGTGGTGGATGAAAAATAGATGACAACTGAAAATATCTTTTCGTCTACCGAACCATTTCTCGTTGGCAGATTGCTGTTTTATGTCTGTAGGCAGATATAGAGATTCTTCATTTTTCTCTGTGTTTTTATGTTTTGAATAAAAAGGAAATCATCGCAGAAAAAAAGAGGAACGCTAATGAATTTTTGCATTTCCGTGCAAATATGACAAAATTTCTAATCAAAGTTTTTCAGAAAAAAGATTAAAGATTCAAAAGCGATAAACAAATTGATCGCTACAATTTTAAGGGATGCTTGTTTTTGAAGTGTGTGTTATGCTGTTCAGATATTACTGCTCTTGGAATTCGTTTTCTCTTATGATAGGGATGGCATATCGCAGCGTCTGTCAATAGTTGCAAAAACATCGTCGTTATAACGTTGTTATTCGTGATAATGAAAAGTTAGCCATTGTTCATGATGAAAAATAGTAGTAATAATCGACTTATGCGGGATGAAAAGTAGTAATAATCGACATGGTGAAAACATTCAAGTACCGACGTCGACTCTCTCTTAGTGTTTTTCCTAAATTTGCATTCACCGTGGATTCAATCCTCATTCCTTTTTTTATTCGCTTCTAAATTCATTTTCATAAAATGAATCTTTCGACCGATAATATGAAAACAACTCTTGGAATGAATTTGCAGGTATTGGGTGAATTAGCAAAGAGTGACAGCAAGCATTTCCTTTTATTATTCCGTGATCAAAAATGTCGCTATATGGGTGCGTACAGCTGGGATCAGCAGTCCGATACGGCGCATAGGATTCATGGTCGTGGGCCGAATATGTGTCACGAGTCAATGATGCATCTCATGTTTAAGTAAGTTCTGGTATTTGATCTATGCTAAATAATGCATCCTTGATACGAATAGGAAATGTTACTACATTAAGGGGAATAGTGTTTTAATTCGCGTCTTTCCTCCATATCATCTCCTTTGTTGAGTCAGGGGTTGCTGCCCTTATACATTTTTACAAATTTTGTAAAATTGTTTTTGGCAGCGTTGTGTGTACTTGTTTATCCATTTTTTTTTCTACTCATGAATAAAAGAAGCTATTGTAGTGCGATTTGATGTTTAATAAAATCTACCGACGCATTCACGAGAAGTTAACCTTCACCTCTCCTTCACTTTCGTCTGATTGATCATCTTCTGAATAGGTTGTTAGTGTTTTATCGCTGTTTGTAGATAGATTGGTGAACGGTTGATGTTGCTGGTTGGAATGCATCAGCACATTGTGCCATCCTCTTGGCGCTTATTCCTACTTTTGTTTCATCCAAATATGGCCAATATATTTTTGAAAGATATGTCGAATATTTGTTTTCTTTATATTTTTGAAAGATATGTCGAATATTTGTTTTCTCCGGATATATATGTTTTGGGTCTTCCGCGTTTGAACTTCCCAGAGCGCATCAGAATGAGCAGGGCAGAGAGTGCTAGAAAAAAGAGAGAGTGCTTATCTGACTTGTTTTAATTTGTGGCTTTAAGGAACTGCGAAAAAAAGAAAGTAGCAATAAAGTATGGGTGGTGAGATGGCGTCCATGCCATGGAAACCCCATCTCTAAGAATCGGGATGGGAAGGACAGAAGGGAGAAGCACCCGTCGCATTTTCTTTGGAATGGAGCTTCTTTTTGAGAATGTCCTTATTTACTTTTGTGCTGCTACTGTTTGCGTACTCTACTACAAAATTTCCTATCGTTTTTCAAGGTTGCATATCTACACCTTTTGTAAAGTTTTCAATTATTCATTTTTTTTCAGGTATGACTCGGGAGCGAAAACGTTCACTAGAATTCCGACAAAACATCTTTCGGCGACAATCGATGGTTTCACGTTGCAAGATCAGTTTATGCAGACGCCGAAGATTCCTCATAGCGGAAGTATTTCAAAGTAATATTGATGATTTCGCCTTTCATCGCGCTTCTTTGAAAGCCTTATAGTGCATCTAGAATGATCCACTAACTTGTGCTTAAGTTTATTTAACTCTCAAAAACAGGCATTCATATGGATTACAATTTCATTTCGGATATCCTAGACTAAAAGTCCTATTGGTCGAATCGCCTAAAATATCGTAGCTGGTATATATGGCCACATCTACTTAGCCTACTGTATAATGGGATGAGGTAATAGGTCACAGATGAACTTGAAACCAGGCGGTTCGTAGACAGCCAGTCTCAAATTTCATGAAAGGCTCATTTTAGGAACCTTTTATTAGGTTGGTTTCCTTTCCTTTTTCGTTTTTAACTGACAAATGTTTCGCCGAAAAGTCGGCTGATAAGCGAAGACAGAAGACAGAATTCCAACAAATCTGGTTTGTTGGGGATGATGGCTATAGACATGATATTTTAATTAGTACTTGAGTTCCTTTTCTTAGCCATTCTTAGTGATGATCTCTTATGGTACTTCTCGTCTAGAAGTTGAGATTTAATTTTTTTTTTAAAGATTGCATAAAGAAACCAACTTTTGAGTGTCATCGATTTTTAATGCGTTTAATACTCGCCTTTCCACATTGATCATTGCAAATTTTGCACTGTTTTTTTTTTTTTGATTTTATTTTCTGTTGTTAATAAATTCCCTCTTAGACAAGAGATTTTTGCATAATAAGCTCCGTTATAACACTGCAACATTTCAGAAATTGTACATTCACGTAGCATATTGTATTACGCATCCGTCCAATTCGTTTGCGATATTTTATGCTTTTTTGTTGTTATGTTTTATTTCTATTTTTAAATTATTTTTGCTTTTCTAGCCTATTGCTGCAATTTAATGTTGATATTCTTTGGTTTGCGCATTTTTCTTTTCTTGACAGTGTATGTTTTCAACAAATTTGCATATTCAATAATTTTTATATTTTTCAGTGATGAGGATATTCAGCTCAGTTCATTAGTGGTATTGATGGGAATATTTCCTTTTTTTTTCTGCTTTTTTATTTCCCATTTTTGAATGTTCTTCTTCGTAGATTTTGCAGACAAATTTCTTAGGAATGATTATTTGTGAATACAAGATGAAAGAAGAGTTCTTCAAATAATAAAATGGAAGCATTTTTTTGAGTGTATTTTTGAAGCTTATTATTTGAATTGAACAAGAGAATTGATGTAAGCGCTTATAGCGATTTGCTTAAGTATGGGTGCTGTTTGTAATGTGTTGCGTTTCTAGTATGCTTATTTACTATTCAGCCGAGTGTGTATTAAGTTGAATACGGTGTGATGGGTTCGTTGCTCTCTTCCTTCCATTCCATGCATTTCTCTTCATCCATCTCAACGCATCTGATAAAATCCTTGTATGGTAAAGGGCAACTGAACGGTGAGGTTCTTGCCTACTGTGAGTGGGAATCAAAATTGAAACATCACTGTTTGCTAAAAATTTGGCGCTTTTGTCCGTTCCTCGCCTTTGTTTCTCCACAAAATGTAGCCAGGATGGTACAAATATTCTTTGTTCATTGTACGTAAAATCAGTCATGGTTCTCGTCCCTGAAGACTTTTCCAGCGATGTTGTTGTCGAAGAGTTGGCTGCTCGCCGAATCGGGTTCATAGTCAGTCGTTGATCGACCAGGGAGGGAGGGAATCCCTCATGTTTTTTTTTTTTGCATACGATATAATATGTGAGAATGTGCATGCGTACGCATTCATGTGTTGAATGTGTGTTTATCGAATGGTATTGTGAATAGCTCGGTCCTTTGTCATTTTATTGACGAGTTTTTTTGTTTTTGTATGCAGCGTCTCAGCTCGCTTCCACTGTTAAACTATTCAGCGCTTATTTCTTATTGCTTTACAATGAGCACGATTATTTACTTTCACTGCTGAATGCAGTACTCAGAAATAGGTCTTTATTTTTTATGCTTTTTTTATGTAGTTCAACAATGCTGTTGCCTATGATCGGTATGCAATCAAACAACGTCATTAAACACGATTACATCAACACACAATGAACCGCATAAACGACATTGTTTTTTATTTTTGAATTTAGGGGAATTTCGCATTTGCATCGACAATCATCTTCAAATCTTTATTTTCTCGAATTACTATCTAATAAGACTGTTACTAATTTATAGCACAATATTGGGTTGAAAAGCGCTTGATATTATTCTAGCGATTACATATCAAACAGTTTAAAAGGAGATTTACAGTTAGGCATTTCCACTAGGCCTAATGTTATTCAATAGTGTAATAAAAGTGTAGAACGTTTAGTTGTTTCTATGGGTCGGCACATCTCAAAGCAAATCTCATAAGTGTATGAAAGTGTAGTACTTGGTCAATGTTATGAACAATTTACGATAGTGTCTTGAACACTCGTCTAGAAGGATCTGATTTATAATGCTTGCAGTCGTGAACGCTTCTTGGCCACAATAAAAATGTAGACAAAGCTTCGCACCAAGATCACGAATATGATCTTGTCTCTTGTTTCTAATGTATACAAACAATGTTTGTGATGTTTATATAGATTACAAACAAGGGACACTCTAAAACACTCCCATGAGTGACATCGATGATTACATTGCATGTCTTTGATATTGACTCAGTGGCTTTGAGTCGAAAGATCCTCCCATTAATAAATTCTTTCATCCATTTCAATGAGGACTTGATGATCCTTCAAGCTTATAGAGTTTAGATTCCATCACTCGCAGCGGCGTTCCAGTTGCCTGTAAATGAAGTAGATTGTCTAGGTGAAGCACTAATTAAATGGATTGATTAGATTATTAAGTGTGCAGATGTACGAGAAAAGAGTCTGCCAACTATTTTCATGACAAGTCATTTATGAAACAAAAAATGCCTATTCTAGTAATTTAGAGACGGTAACATTGGAATGATAGGACGATAATTGGTCATTGATGTCGCCGACTGTTGTTAAGAAGTGAAAAGATAATCGTAGTTCTCCAAAGACGCAATAAGTCTTTGATCGAAGAAATCAATGATAGGAAGTGCTGTGTGAGGTGCGTTTGATGAAGTAAGGTGGTGTGCCCTCTGGCGTCTTTCCGGAGTCATATCCCTGAAGTTATCCCTGTTATCGCTTGAAGTTATCTTTGCATACCTAATTATTGTGCGCACATGTCTGTTCGTTAATTTCGAATCGAGAACCGTTGAAAATGGAGTTATCGAATTCGGCAACATAACGAGCACAACCAAATGACCGCCTCAATCGGCTTTGATTTCGGTCAGTCAGCTTTTGAAGAAGTTGATGGAATTTGAAGTGCACCAGAAGGATTAGCTTGCATTTTAGAACCACTTGGTTTGTTTGCATTTTAGGACAGGTCATCTGGCCGATGCGCGTTGTTTTTGGGGTATCTGAATCGGCTATTGCCGTCGTTAAATTTGGAATGTTTTGTTGGGCATATTTTTAATTTGCTGTTGCCTTATTAAACCTATTGGTCTGAACCTATCGATATATCGTACATATGTGTTGAGTGTTGCTCGTGAAGTTAGCGCTGCTCTCATCCTTCCCATTAAGTGCAGTCCGGTAGTGAGTGTGCGGGGTGTTAAGCTTGAATGCGCCTGTCTGCGACTATTTTGCCATAGCCTTAAGATTAATATCGTTGCTCGCTATTTCCGATTTCCTTGTTTCGTAAAATTGATCTCAGTATTATCGTGGAGTGTGGTTTCGCTTCCCTCTTATTCTAGCAGTGAGGCTAGGCATCTCCGCTCTTTATTACCTATCTTTGAGGGCAATGAAATTGTTTAGGTGTTTCATTTATTTTCAGTTACTGATACGTAAACAAAAATTATCTCCACGTTCTTTTCGGTGAATTTCTATGTCACCTCCGACCATATCCGGCGGGATGCTTCTGCAATTGCATCTTGAAAATATGAATAAAAATGGCCCCCTTTTGCCAAGAGCTTATTTTCATATCATTGGTCGCAACGCAAAATTCGTTCCACATTGATTCTTAGACCACCCTATTGAAGCTTCATGACAGCAGCGGTTGATTTCTGTTGTTATGAACAAGATGCCAGTTACTGTGTTCAATACTGACAAGTGCCAGATCAACTCAATGAATTTAAGTATCGTTTATTCACATCGTTATGCACATAAAAATAATTTATTATGACATACAAATATTGATGGCTATTCCGTTCAACATGTATACAGTGTACTATGTACACAGTATACTATCAGATGTTTCCATTCTAAGCTAATAAGCTCACAGGGAAAATCGGTTCAAAACATCGATGAATATGAAGAGAATTCTTGAGGCGTCTATCAGAAGAAAGTATCTTTACTTGTTTATGCAAATTTTGACAGTTTCCCATTCAAGTATATTGCTGCTACTTCATAGTGTTTGCCAACGTCCACTGCATATTTCGCATACAGATGACAATGAACTATTACAATAAGAGCAGCCTTCATAACGATATCGAAATCTTCAACAATTATTTCTGATTGCATGATGGCATATTTTGCTTCAAAACAAAATTGGCAACGTTTTTAAGGATTCCAAATTCACAATTCAATATTTCAACTGCTGATTTTATATCTTTTCTTTATCATCCAGTCAGCTAATTTTCCTATGTCAAAAATGTGGCCTATTGGCCATTTCTTTAGCTTGTTCCATAAGTTATTACTGTTCATTGCGTAATACAATGAGCTATGAACGTAACCTTAATTGAGACCGCTAAGATATATATAATTTGTTCGCAATTCAATTTCGATGATTGCGAATTTCTCTTTCCACCGCCAAACTCTAAATGGGAAAAAAGAAAGAACCATAAATATCGGTTCTAAGCAATAATGATTATTCCATAGATGAGCTTTATAAAGATCAAACCTGCCGGTTGCTCATTGTTCACCAAATATTCGATTTATTTTTATGATTAGATGAATTCGAATTTAATGCACTAAAGAATTCGTTATACAATCATTAATAAAAGTCTGATTTCGAAGTTGCTCATCTCTAAGTGCCAAGACAGTATCACCAAAAACGTTTTTTTTTCTTCTTGAACTATTTGAACAGTCGTTTTGACTTGAAATATGCAAATTTGCATCATAATAAACCCACTGTTAACCGGATACCAGTTCTGTTTGGAAATTTCATTGCTATGAAAAATGTGCCTAAAGAATTGGCAAATTCAGCAGACAAGCATATTTCTTGCAGCATACCCACACAAGTAAACTCTGCAAAGCAACATGTCACCCATATTTTTTAGGTCATTCTCATCCTTGGAGTTTTTAAGACTTATAGAAGGGCTTAATAGATGAGTAATAGTTAAGCAAGAATGGTTTCACTTGTGTTTCATCGAGTTGGCCATATTGATTGCAAATCGGACAAAGGAACGGTGCAGGGAATTGGTATTTAAGAAATTCGGGGTCCTCCGTATCTCGACCCTTCAGACGAGCGTTGACGATGTTATGTGCTTTCCATAGATATAAGAAAACATCGTCAGGTTTTTGAACCTGTAAGCATGCAAAAACACATCTTCTAGAATGAAGTACAGCACATTGCCCTCGCCACTGAATTCTAGTTCAGATGTTCTGGTCACAAGTTACAATGAACAACATTTGCTACATATCACTTTACAGGTATCAGCCATGTAAAACTTGCTAACGTTCTTTATTTAAGCTGTTATTGTTACAAGCATTCCCCGCCCACTCACCGTTCCGTGCGTTATATGGCATAATGAGTCGGGAAAATTACTGACAAAATTGAGATGCAAGAATACGTTAACAACGAGAAATTCAAGATTTTTCTGAATATCTACTTTTCTTTACTAAGCTTCTTCAAATATAGGGTTTCCCTCCCATTTTTGTTCCCCGTATAAACAGGTATATTCTGAAATTTGGGAACGGCACCATCGCCTTCTTTCTATAATCCTATTCTTTCGAATACACATATAGTTCTAAGAGTTGGAAGCATAATAAGCCCAGAATTTATAAACAGTGAAATAACACCTCTACGTTTTTGTTAGCACAATAGCATTTTGGCATCACTATGGAATTTTGTAAATCGTATATATGAGATTTACTGTATTAACACCTTAGCTTATTTCATTGAAATTATTCACAACAGTTGACATTAAATGTAACATAATTTGTGTTTTACTTGATTATACGCTGAATATTACCGCTTGATGTTGAGTCAAACAGCGTTGATTCAATTGTTATGGCGCCTATCAACGAATAGATAATATTTGAAAATTTACGTTCAAATCCATGGGAAAAGTTCGGGTGGTCATTCGAATAAAATGATCTCTGCAATGTCGGCATCCGAAGAATTGATCCACCCAACCTCGTACCGCGTGTAGAGGAGGTAATGGTCTATAGGAAGGATCTAAAAAACTCTTTGCGAACATAGATGATACATTCTGATTCATTGACAAATCAATGGTTTATTAGCAACAGTAAGAATTACGATTAGCCTCAGATTTTTAACCCTATACGAAGAGTCCGTCGTTAGCGGTATCAAATTTAATTCGTCGATTGTTAGTTGAAATCAACTCCTTCACTTATATTTTTCAAGGTGAATTTTTGACATACCCGCTTCGCTAAACTGCTTTCTTTGTTTTGAGGTGTTCTACTCGTGAACTGTTGTACATTCTCGCTTTTGGTTTCCAAAAAAAAAAAATTCTGTTCATCATTTTTCAACCAAAATTCACAACTGCTTGACTCATAAATATGAGGGATCATTTTATACAATAATGAAACTGAAATATTACAACAACATCATTAAAGCTGACCATATTGAACTATTTTGAGCAGAGAATGACGAAAGATAACGGAAATTTTATGGTTGCAATAGTTTTGCATTCAAGTTATTGGCGACTGTTCTTATTCGCCTTTATAAATTACTTACCATTACGGCCATCCATATAGGATTGAACGGTGAGCGCATGGAATGTCGTCCAGAGACCACAAGTATAACCACGGAATTGAGGATTCGATCCCTTGCAATGTTCCCACTCCTCATTAATCGGGAATGGACGATAATTCTGTTCCTATAATAAGTGAACGTCATAAAATGAACAAAAAAAAAAATTCCAGAACACTGCATCATCTAAAAACTATTTCGTGAAACACTTTTTTAACAACTTTGGTACTTAAAAAAGTAATTATTTTTGTTATTTGTTGCGAATAGCTTTGGGAATATGAAATGAATTTAGCCATTATCTAATGAGCAATAAAATGAGCAACCTCTTATAAAAGAAAAAATTTTGAGCAAGTAATGGAAGAATGATTATCAAAAAAATTCGAATAGTTAAAACTCACTTCAGCCCTAAGAAATTCGTCCTGATACTCGTCGACTGAGATACTATTATTGAGGCCTTTATTCTTTAGGAACTCACGCATATGCTCAAATACTCGTATCGCCAGCTCACTTTGCCTTAGTGGTAGTGTGCGCTGAAATTGACTTCCTTTTATTGATGAATGTTTCTTCCGCAGTTAAAAATTAAGCATAACCTTAAATTGTAATGGTAAAGCTGATCATCAGGATTGCTTTATCCCTCTCATCAATGATCCATATAAGATCGCTTTATCGCCTTTCATTAATCGATGACATATTATTTATTCGTTTGTTTCATCAATTACAGAAGGTACTCCAAACGAATATACGCTATCGAACTATGAGTGACTCTAAACAGCAATGTGGATTACTGTGAGTGGATTTTGATGGGAAATAAAAATGATTAAGAAATTTGAATAAAACTGTAATTATTGGCAAAATTGACACTAATTTAGCATCGTCAGCAATCTACATTAATTGACACTAATTGATAAATATTCTCACCTCAAATGTGCTAAAATAAATGAATTTCAATTATTTATTTCTCAGGCAAAAAGAAACGTTTGCAACAATAGGAAACAATTTAATTCCTTAAATTCATTCAGTTCTAATAAGGAATAAATATTTCAATAAAGTTAATTAACTAACCTCAGTTTGGTTAGTCGAACGTAAAATGGTTGCATTTGGAAAACTCTGCAAAATGAATTTCTTCTTTTAATAACAAAGATGAACGCGTAAATAATATGGTACCGTTTTCGAAAAATAACAGTATGAAGAGAGAGGATTATATCATTATTTTTATATGAAGAAAATTTTGCACAAGATGGAAATTGTAAAAAAGACGATGAGTACAGGTAATTACTCATAAATATAAGTAGTATTTCACTAAGTATACTCAATATGCGTATGATATATTCTCGATTTGTATTTTCCTGATGCTAAAAAAAAAAACTATCGACAACAATGCTGAATGGGAAATTCTTGAGTTTTCTCCGATAAAAATTTCGAATAATTTGGATCATTTTAAGATTCATTCTATGATTTATAAATTGCAATTTTATCAAAAACAATATTAGCAGGAAATGAATTATGGCGTTATATGATTGACTTAATATTTCATCGCTTATATTTGATCAGTTGACGTAGTCGTTTTATGAAATAATTTACTGATATCAAAAACGTTAATGATATGATAAAGCGGAATTCATAGCACTAAAATTGCTCTAATATATAATCATAAAGTAAAATGGACCGATCACCAACTTCAGCTAGCTGAAGTTTACAATATAAGTTTGGGATCAACTTCATTCTATTAAATTTTACAAGTAATATTCGAAAGCTTTTGTACACTTTTATATAAAATCTAAATTTAACACATCTTACATCTTATATCTATATATATCATTCACTTTTTTTTCTATCATTTATATTTACATCGTGTAGTTCGACATCTAAAAGCAGCCAAAAGTCATATTAACTGATAAATAAAAATTCTCCACTTAAAAAATATTTTTCTCTCTGAAAATTAATTTCTATAAGAACAAGCATCAAGAGATGCATTACATAAAAGAATACTCAATAAAAAATATTGTTTTATCTTAACGATCATTTCGTGGAAAATGAAAAACGATCGCAAAGTGGTTTTATTTACATAATTTAACATCGGATATTATGGGAAACAATAAAGTAATTTATTCTACAAGTGAAATGGTTGAATAAGTACAAAAAAGAAACAAATATACAATGTGATCTGAGAGATGAGAGAAATTTCTCAACATATATACCTCAGCAAGAGCACTAATGAAGGTGTAGAGTGCAGTGAGATTGCCACCAACAAGACTATTACCCGTACGTGCCACCTCTCTAAAGAGCGCATAGCGTGTCGCCTTGAGCATATCCAACTCGGATACATAGTATCGTGAACGACATCTGCAAATTGTGCTTCTCTAATTTTAACTTATTCAAATTAGCATAAAAAACACAATTCGCATTAAAAATAAAAATAAAAAAATACGAAGAATATTCCAACTAACACTTCGATAGGCTATTCTAATGGAGCGAAATCTCATACGAAACTTCATATGATTTTCAGCTATAAACAGTGAATGGTTTATTCGCACAGATGAGCTCCCAATCACATCCTTATCGTTCTCAATTTTCTAGTTGTTTTATTTGTTAACAGCTGGAGTTTAACGTAAGCGTGAAACAAACTACTAACATATCAGGATATAAATCGCATGGTTTCGATGTTTGAATCTTAGGTGTTGCGGTGAGCGATGACGTCACATCTTCGATATCCTTATTGAGGAATCTCTCAATTTCTCCGAAGAACAAACGACGAAGCCTAAAAAACCAATCGATATCATCGTTGAGTACATGAGTATATCACCTTTAAGTCGAGTATATGAATACTTCTAGTAAGTTGATTGACACGTCTCACATAAACTGATTGTAAAACTCAACAACTGGAAGCTTTACGTTATTGGCAAAATCATCAGAATTGGCTACGGAGAGTTGTAATTTACAGCAGAAACACATTACATTCAATTTGCATTCAGGATTCGACAGAAGAAAAATTAACTGAGCATTGTATGAATGAAAAACAGACTCTGCCGTAAGCACAGGTCCTCGTTCACCGCGTCTATAAATGGCCATTGTTGGGAAATCAGTGAGATGGAGCGCATCAACTAGTGGATGACTCTTGAGGCATCGTCTCGCTGTCACTTCATCGGCATATATGCTCATATCCAATAATAGCTGTAAAATTGAGAATAACTTAAAATACCTCCACTCTGAAAATAGAACAACTAATAATTTGTCTAGATAAATTCATAACGCCAAGCAAAAGCGGTACCAATCAGTTGCCGGAAATAAACCATTACTCATACGCACAAGCTAAAACTTGGAATGACAGACTTTGGAGATTCTCGACGATGGCAATTTTTTCCACACCACTGTTTAAACTCAGTTAGCAGATAATGGTAAAATATACTTCATAGTAAACACGACTGCATTGGGTAATATTTACCTGTGCACCAGTCAACGACTCAGGACCACTCTCGAAAACAATGGCCATGTTTGAAACTGATTGCGGCGCATCTGCCCAAAGTTCACCATATGTATTTACACTGAAAAAAGCAATTGCCCAAGTTCTCCGTGCAAGGTCTCCTCCCTATGCATTCACAGTGAACTAAGCGATATGTCAAAGAGCAATAGAATGCATTACCTGTTAAGAAAAGTTTGCTCGGCGGTCTTTTAATCAGACTGACTTCGAGGTCTCGTTTACAAATAAAGTCGAATGTTTTTTGATTGCAGAACTCAATTAGAAATGGGGCCTAAGAACAGTAAACTGATGGAATTGAACAAAATGAGGAGTACCCTTATTCAATTCATCTGTCCTTTCTCCAGAAACTGCAACGAAATAGAAAAATTTTTTGGTCCCATTTTGAGTTCGCCTGATATTTATATTTTTTGCTCAATATTTTATAGAGGATATTGCAGTTAAAGATCTGAATTGAATCTTACTCGCCAAGGAAATCGAATATTGGCCAATCGGAGAATTTATTCGTCGCATATTCTCCAAGGATCGCCTCGGTGATTTGATCTCGCATCTCTGCTAATGTTTGTAGCGGTCGCAATTTTGATGCGTACGCTGGATCAGTTGTATTCCTTGGATAATACTGTAAGCACTCATTTATTTTCCAAGAAATATTCAAATTTCTTCGTTTTATTCATACTTATTCACATATTCAATAACTCACATTAATGACCGACGAGTACTTCTTCCTATACGCTTCATCAACTCAACCGCAAACACTGGTATTGCAATGACTAAAATTGTTAGCTTAAACCATAATCATAAGATAATCTTAAATATGCTATGTAATGATGGGATAAGCAGATGGACTTCAAATATTGAGTTGCTCTAAAATAACAATTTTTCTATCTGACCTATTATACAGAAAAAAGCCCGAGAAATCACATGGAAGTGGGCACCTTAATGAAAGGGAAGAAGAGCACGCCGTTGGCACGACATGTCATCTCGTTGAGTGGATCGGCACAATTCATAGCTCCCACTCTGACCACTTTATGCCATCGATGGATATCTTTAGCTAACGATTTATACAGTGGTGCATAACTTCGACAATGTGCACACCAATCCGAATAAAACTGCAAGTAACATTTATTTATGAACGGTATCTTCAGACAAATTCATCGATCAGTCAGCAATCTGTCCTCAAGCAACTGCCTAATAAATTTACAAATAGCGAGAACATGATCTGATGGCCGAGAGCCAACGGAATGGGGAATCGGTTTGAGGGGACCGTTTACGATTTTTTCCAAATGCACATGCTATCGAGCTTTTGCAGTAATTATTCGAGTTATTAATAAGGCATCCATCATTTCTGTATGAATTGTACTGTAAGCTTTTTGTGCTTATATCAAGGTGATGAAATTTTTCTTAACGATTAAAACATTTTCTAATCAAACATAATGCTTAAACAAATAGGTGCATATTCATGAATAATAAGTGAGTTCAAATTCACGTTCAGGTGAGAGCCTATCTCGTTCTTACTTCTAATATTAGGTGGAATGACCACCAAAAATTTTTTGAAAGTAAAAATGCAACGAAGAGTATACGCTCGGTACATACGCACATAATGAAGGTAGTATTGTGTAAAAAGTTTTATTATTTTTTATTTGCAATAACTATACAAAATAGTGCTTAGCAATGTGATTCGTAAATCATCATTAAGCATTCCCTCTCTTTTTCTTCATTCACGTTCAGCCTTTTTTTTTTGATTCTCTCCATCTACCTCTCCCATTACTACTAGCAAGTTGGACTAAGAATTGCGAGAGTATTTTGGATAACGTGTCATTTCAGAATTTCTAAAAGATAGCAAGAAGAAGAGGAAAATTCAACAGCAACACTATCTGATGAAGTGTAATGGTGAACAAGCGTTAGGAAACGAAAATTAGACGAAAGCAACAAGAAAACAAGAAAAACATTCACTTGTTGCACTTTTCCAATGTACTCATCATTGTCTAAAAAATTTAGAGCAATCTCTCGAAGAATTTTTTCTGACGATTACTGCCTTAAAATCGGTTTGAGTATCATATAAACGACTCTTCAGATGTCTTTCAAATAATGCATAAATCTTCTCTCATCGTTGATTTCGGAGATCAATAGAAAAGCTGCTTCAGTGAAGTTGCCAAATACACTGCGATACGATTGTTAACGCCCTGTTTAACTTTTTTTTCGACGAACGGTCATGGCGGTTTATAGGCGATGAAGGGACTGTTGGTAATGATATTCAGAATGCTTTCACTATGGCCGCAATAGTGCGAAAAGCTGGTTATAGCACTGGCATTGGCATAGCTGATTTAGAATTAGTACTGTTGCTTTAAAGCTATTTCCGGCGAACTCAATTTAGCCCTGTCTTCAAACGCCAAATGGACCTCTTTTGATATTTTTCGTTTCGGTGTGATGTCGAGACAGTGTTTTTGTTTTGTTGATTAAAGAGTTGTTATTTGAAGATTGGAATAAACTATCCTTTATGATGTGTAATGGACGCTTATTTCAGGCTGAAATTATCCGATGCTTAAGAAAGCTAGAAGAGCTGGGATATTACCAGACTCGTGAAGAGGACACCATGACCTTCAGATCTTTGTCACCTATGCTCACTCCTTCCTCTCGCTCCATCCTCCCGACGAAAGAGAGCACCTCGAAAGAGCATTAATTTTAAGAGTGCAAACTCACCTCAATAATAAATGCAGTGCAGTTATCGACATCACCATAGCAGTATACCGTATCGTTGAAAGTAGTTTCATCGAGTTGCACTATTGGATCCTCCCTAGCATCATAAAGCGTTGGATTCACACCGTGCGGTAGTTGACCAATGCGTGCCACCTCCGCATAGATGACAGCAACGATCAACAAAACCAACAGTGTTGAGATCAACATAATCACTATTACACTATAATATAATATATTAACCTCTCAACTTTACCACTCATTATCAGACAACTTCTCATTTAAACATATGAACCTTTCGTTCACCGAAAGTAGGCTAGACCAGTCGATTTAAATAAGAACAACATTTTCTGGAATGATTTCAGAAAGTCGGAATTATTTAGCATAGTCGGATCCAAATAGCAATGTATAAAAGCATGCAGATAAATGAAAAATGTGATAAAATGGGGCGGAAAATATTGTGATATACTTATTGCATTTCTTTCGAGATGACTTTCTTTTACATTCCCATATATATTCGTTTAGTTTCATATCCAAATCTGACGCCATATTTTTTCGGCCAAAGCAAAGCAACGAAGACCCTCATAGATATTGTTCATGCGGTGATTCTAAAAACGCCAGGAAAGTTTTGCAGAAAAGTACGGATTGGAGGTAAAAGGGAGCTGAGGGAAAGACCTCTGAATGGATATCCAGAAAGTCGAAAATAATGCAGATTTTTTCAAAAAGACTCAGATCAGCAGCTTTTGGAGGCTTAAATTGGACTGACGGGAAAGTGAGTACAAAAACAAGATTAGGAGAAAAACGAAGGAGTATTCTCGGGCAGGGATATCTAACCTTCCTGGAAGTGGTGTCGCTTTCTTTTGCAAATTTTGCGGGTCAAAAAACTAGGTGATGCTGCTTCGATTTGTGCAAAAGCCTGTTAGAGGGGCACCAAGTTATGCAGCTCAAGGGCGCATGATGTATCGATATTTCCCCAATAACACCTACTGCAGCACTGATGAAAAGGAAAAGGAAAAAAAACAAGAGGATGGAAGTGAAGCCGTCTTAGAAATCAATAAACATTTTGCAATCAGAGAAATTTTCTACTATTTTATGCTTTTGAATTTCACAATAATGAAATATATTACTGTATAATATCTTTTATTTCCTAGCAGTAAAACAAATCATCTTATAAACCTTTAGAGATCCACAACAAATTATGAAATTGCATAAGTGAAAACTTTTCATGCTCACTATGATGAAGTTGAATAGTGAACTGGGTAATAGAATGCTGAACTTTACATATTCCTTACTGAATATCATTCAGTACTCTGTACCGTATAGGCTCAGTGATTCAGAGTACAGTACCACTCATGGAAAATAATATAATACGTTGAACATGTCATCCTACCTAGTTAGAACTTGAGAGAGAAAAATTCAGTAGCAGAAGGATTATAGGGAATTTAGGATGGTGTAAGAACAATTACTGTTTCAAGTTCCTAATCAACAACAACTCTAATTAATGACACGAAGATGAATACTCCAACAATGGATAACAAGCACATTCTCGAAAGATACTAGCGTTGCCGTCGATATATGAAACTAATTTCTATATTTTTCTTTCCAGAAGCAGAGTTGATGGCATTCGGGCAACTGATCATTGAAAAATGGAGTGTCATTATTCGCCAACTTCCAAGCCGGTTATTTCCGAAACCTTATGGGGTACTTATCTAGAAAGTATACTATGCAGCGCTTATTTAAAAAGTACAATGAAGCGTCATCGAACGTTACTGGAAGGCGATACCTAGAGTGATGAAGCCAGATCCAGACAACGAATAAATCATAGCCGTGAGCTATGGAAACATTTAATATGATAGTATTCATATAATAATTTATGACTGTGAAGTGCTCGAAAGCTGTTGACAACAAGGATGAGCAACACGAAAAGCTTCTTAGTGATCATAGAGATATGATTATAGCTTATTATTTCATAGTGCAGTGTAACGGCTGATAAACATTGCAGTCATCTTTTAGCCCTCCCACACTGAGTTAGCCCTCCCACACCGAGTGTGTTCTATAGTTCAGTTAGCGAAAGTTTTTAGGCTCGAGCTTATACTGAACTTCGGTCGGTTAAAGTTTACATAGTGTCGCAGGTGGCAACCTTTTAATATTTTGCTACACTTTATTCAGCGTCGAAACACATTCGTCTCATCAAATAAGACATAATGAGAAAAAAATACGACTAAGTAGTGCAGCGAAGAAAAGGTGAGGTTGTTTCAATGCGTTACGTTCCAAAAGCGACAAAGAAAGCAGCAATACTGAGGCAAAATGCATCGTAACAGTGAAAAGCTTTGAAGTTTTATTGCAATTATTGCATAAAGCTATAGCTTATATTTTATTTCCCGGAAGTACACGCAAGACAGCAACGAGCATTATAGTCTATAGTAACAATGGAGATGGAGGTTCGCTTTGACGTACAAAAAAAAAGACGATTGTGCACATGGGCATTCACCCATAAGTCAACTTTTCACTCACTCAATACTTCACCGCACATAACGACAGCATCGTAAAAGCAACAACAATCACATCAAAAAAGCAACCATAATACTCCAATGTGAAAATAAACTCAATGCATGACTATGTTTGTGGAGTGTTGCATCGATTCCGCAATAGTTAACGCGGATTGAAGTTTCAATCCTCAAAGACATTGGTTTAATTCCGGAGCTATCATGAATTACCTGATTGCTGATTGTAATGAATCAATTCACTAAGAACTTAAAACATAAAGTATATTTTGAAATAACATTTCCATCACTCATTGCATGATCCAAATCTACGCAAAAGAACAGAGAGCATAAAGAAAGAATGGTTGTAAAGAAGCAAAACAGATGGCATAACGAAAGGATTGTTGTAAACAAATGAAAGGCGTGCCAAGGGAATTGCCATGATATGCGTTTTTGCAATCTCGCTCAAAGACCAACTAACTAATAGAATGATCTGCTAGCGAATGATAAACTAATGATAATACATCTTTACTTTACCAACCCGATCTTCCCGATGTAATGCGAAGAATCTGAGTTCAGTTTATTTGCTTATTTGGTGCTCAATATATGGAAACTATATACGTAGATGCACCACTGCAGAGATTGCTAAGAGAAATTCTAAATTAAAAGCATTGAGTCGATCACAAAAAAGTGATTGCAAGAATGTACACAATTGGGAAATTTAAAATAAAGTGGAATCCAAAATGATTTAGACGCCTTATAAAACCTTCACCACTATTATAGTAATAAAAGCCGTTCAAAGCGTTATGTGCAATGGGTGTTCTTTGCTAGCTGCAACTCATGCACACGCCGTTCACATTGAGGAACCTTCTCGAGGATTATGGAGAACGGGATATGCATTATCTCGACAAAGACGACAGAATCGAATCCAGTTTGTGATATTTCAATGAGTTCAAATTAAAGATTTTTGGTGTGCTAGTATAATCTGATAAATAGCAACGATTGCAAACTTCGGCGAACGCCATATGAGTGAAACACTTTCGGGTATCTTCAAGCAATGCAATATCAGAAATAACATATAGGACGCTACATCGGATGCAGTATTCTGAAATAGGCCGAAAGTAAACTGCGCTTTTACTGGACGTTGGACGTTCCAGAAGGCTCCATTGCAATCTATGATACAGTATTGGAATCCTTACTGAAATCTAATCCACTTTCCAAGGTACTTCATTGCCGCGTCGAATGAGCAACAAAAGTAGCCAAAATTATTTGATGCACAAGGATGAAGCAAGTTGTGTTCATAAAGAGCGACTTTTTCGAAGTGTTGAAAGAACGTCACATTTCCCTCTCTTTCACCTCGATAGCTTTCATGTCGACAACTGTTTACACACCTTTTTATGCAACGTTTAGTTCGATGGCACCGATTTACAACAACATCGTCGCATTACTGATCCGATACAACTTTACCGAATATCGCTCCATAATTTAGTAACTTTTTCGATATTATTCAGCGACTTCTATATTAATCAGCGAACACCCGAAAAAAAAAACAAAAATAATGAAGCGCAGGACTATATGTTGATCAAGATGAAACTACTGCGAGAATAACAAATGTGGAGGCAAGATCTTGAAAGTGCACCATATTTCACTCAATTTCTGAAGTCGACATTTGCGAATTCTTTGAGTGCTTTAGTAGCAGCTCCTATTGCCTATTCCACCTGCCGAATATGGTTGATCTCCGCGTTTGAATTGCGCCTACTAATGAAAACACCTTCAATACATCATTTTCCCTATTCCAGTGTATAAATTTCAAATACCGCTATGAGGCAATATGACTGAAAAATTTAAAAATCACGATCCTAAAACGATGTCTAGTACTAATTTAGGCGTAGAAAAGGTTCAAGCATCTGAACAGTAAACGGCGACACTATTCTAGATCTCTGATAACAGGCAACTGACTGTTTCTCAAATGCGATTTATGTAATCCACAAGAAAAAATAGTCGTTATTGTTGGTAGCTGCTCGAGCTCTCCACTTGGATGTATTGTCACGAGTAAAATCATCTAAATTTCACTTTATACATGAGAAAAACGGTCATGAAGTTTCATAGATTTGAACTAGAGAAATTGAAAGGGTTCGGCTAATCTGTTCGGTGCGTCAAATTCAAAGAAACTGATCGAACGCATTCGATGGGCTATAAAAATAATGATCACTTAATGAAACGGCATTTCGAAACAAATCAATGAAAAACATAATGTGCATTCCAGTTCAATATTGAAAAAATGAAAATTGCTGAGTGAAAATATTCGATATCATTGAAAATTTGAATATTTGAGGAGTCTTTGCCACCTTCTACAATGCCGTTTACTTGAATCACGTTCGTCTTTCAGAAAAAAAAAAAAACGGATTAAAAAACGACGATGTAACGTTGGCATAATTACACATGTGCTTCGTTTATTCTATACTTTTACTTAGCTTTGCAAAGAACTTTCCATTAAAACGGTTGTTAGAGAGTGGAATTTTATGGGGAAGCTAATGTGGATGAAATAAAATTTCTTAAAGATCAAAATGACCTTAAATTTTCATAGGAGATTTGATTATGAAACAACAAAGTGCAACAATTTGCCTCAATTGGCACATGCCATTCATTCCAAAAATTCTCTCAACGAATTTCTCGCACTCGAAAAAAAAGTGAGTAGCAATATTGTTACGCAACAAATCGAAAAATTTCACCGATCGAAAGTTTCCCTTATATATTTATAGCAAAAGTGCTTCACACTTGTCACTTCTTATTAATCAAGTCTTTTTTCTGCACATTTTTTTGTTCAAAGGTGAAAGAGAATTAATTCGTTGCCAACAGTTTAGTAGATAGTATGCCACATAATTCCGCTCATAATGACTCATAAGCATAGTTTTTTATTTGAGGTGGATAAGTTAAAATATAGTTTCATAAGATGTTAGTATGAGCTTTTATGATATTTTATATTTAACGTTACCAGCACAATATATGAAAAAACTCCTTGAAAAAGCGATAAATCCAGCATTTAGAGCAAAACAAAAACGAGTCGCAAACATAACTCAGCGTATGCAAGCATTTTCAACAACAAGAAATCACTCTCACAGAGAAAACAATTATAAATGAATGATTTTATGGCGTACAAAGCGAAAGTGATTGGAAAACTCAGAACATGAGGTGAAAAAAAAAAAAACGCTGACATCATACCATGAAATTAACGATTTGAGATCCTTAGAAGCTTTCTTGGCTCCTATCAATTAACACCTTTTGACTCTTGCCACTCCCAACGGCCCATTAAAAAACCCCCGTTAATCAAATTTAACACTCGAAATTTTTCGGTGCAATTGAAATATATTCAGATCTCTGCACTTGAAGTTGAATTTATGCATGGTTTATTGTGTGGCATGCAGTGTACTAGTCCTCATAGAAAAGTGGGAAAGTACCCCAAGGTAGACGGAGTGTGATATTGCTTAACAGACAAGCCAATCTCGTGAACTCTACTAATGAACGATAAAAAAACATGCAGAATAATACATGCTTCGACTAAGTTCAGACAAATCTCGTGAAAAAACACGTTTTTTTTATATCGACCGGATGTGAAACTGTAACCTAAACGGTGTAAAATTCGACCCAATTAACCTAGAATCAGATCCAACCAGTAAAAAAGGCAACTCGCTGGCCGTAACAAGCATGAAAATATTTATATTTACCTAATATTTAGATATATATGAAAATATTTAGATATATTTAGATATATTTAACTGTCAATCATTACTACAGGTCGATTGATCGGTACGAAAATCGGTTAATATGTGGGTTATTCTATACATCGATTAGATGCGTAATTGGTTCTCAAGCTGAAATTACCGGGCATGCAGATATACCCACATACCCATACACACCTGTATGAAGCACAAATGTAGCTTTACTATTACGCGCAGATGCAACTTTGTAAAAGCACATGTAAGACAGACGCCACATGACAGCAAAAATGAAAAGGTGAAAACCAGTTGTCGAATGCCCACAAACCACTTCCATTAGAAATAAACTTTGTTCGCCTTGTCTAGAACGTCATCGGCAACGACGCACTAAAGAAAACCGGTGTTTCAAAAACGAATACGAGTTTCAAGAAGTATACCGGTAGAGAAAATTTCTGAAACAAGTGAAGCGTCGAAGTGAGGCCGAATTACACGTAAATTGCAGTCATTTAAGTGGGTGTTCTAGCGAAGAAAAAAAGCGAAAGAAAGGACACACCCAATTTTTTGATATGAAATACAGATAAATACATAAATGGAGGAAATGATGAGCAAACGACAAATTCAAGTCATTATTGAAAAGTAATGCACACCCTATATGCGATAAGATCTATAATGTGAAGTTCGACGAGGCTTTCATGTCACAAGTTTGTTTTGTGCTGCAGTTGCTAATGCAAAGACCTATTAAACCACATTTTTCGCCTATTTGCATATGCAAAGCCCTACTATAAAATTAATTGAACACAATTAATGAATAGAATAGATAGAAAATAAACGATGCCATAAAACATCGAAATGTCAGTGAAACATTGCCCATCCATAAGGTTAAAACGATGTGATGCATATTTTACAGCAATAGTAAGGAAAATGATTTCAACGGTTGTATGATGGAAATGAGAATAGCAACTGAAAATTATACATCACTGCGAAATATCAAGAAAAATGAGTTGAAAATATAACTGGGTTGAACGAAAAAAAATCACTAAAAAGAATCATTCATTAAAACGATACCATAGAAAGAGCGTACTCAGTGCTTAGTTGAATTCGAAGCGTCGGTGAATACGCATAACGGGACTGATGAACAAGAATAGCTCTCTAGGCGGGACGCATCTACCTTACCTCTACTCCTTTCCCCTCTTCCATACCCCAAGGCCTCCAACATGCCAACCCATTTCCTGAAGGGTAAACACGAGATACATAAAGATCTATTGTACCTTGTGTTTGCCCTTCAGGAAATATGTGTGTATCCCGTGACGAATCATATGCGTGAATCAGTGAGCTCACAGCACTCTAGAAGAAATAAAAAATTAATGTTTAGAATGAGTGATGTTTTCGTATAAAAACAGGAGAATGCTTTATGCAGCTGTACTCGTTTGGACGTTTCATTTGTTTTCACTTATTATTTACTTTCATCTGAAAAGGTAGAAACGAATTTAAAATGAGTGAAATCTGAGTGGGTTGTGCAGGCAAAATTGAATCACTCATTATCGTCGAACTTGATAGCAAATCAATTCCTATATATTCAGCATATCGACCCAACCGGATGTAAAATGTGATCATCAAATATATAAGAATTCATATGCAGTTAATTATCCGTAGCTCTCTTGGAAGGAATTCATACGATGGTGTAATTGTCAATGTATAATCTAGATTATGATAATGATGATAGTTCGTCGTGTCAGGCTCAATGAATCCCAAGATGAAAGGCCCCACAGATAGACGAACATGTCATGCACGCGCAAGTATATTTCGCCACAATGTTTGCAGATGAAAATTCGGGAAAATGCGTAATGATTTGAGTAGGTAAAAAGTATGTTCGAGCGCAAGGATTAGATTTAAATATACTTGAATCTTCTAAACAGCAAGATTCGTGATGTTTGATTAAGTGAAATACGCAAAAAGGCAAAAGAATTTCACGCGAACTTCCTCAACAGGCAACAACATTAAACTTATTCAAGCAACAATATGCTATGATCCAAAATAGGACGTCGTGTGTGAATTAAAATTGCGCTTCGAATTTGGAAAATGATAAACAAGAATGGTCACTCAAAACTGTATTCCACTTTTATCATGCTAATGGGTACATCTGAATATTTTTGTGCCAGAGAGAATTAGTATTGAATGCGAATTTTGGAGAGTTAATGCGAAGGGTTGCTGGAAGAAGAGGAAAAAAATGCATCGAATGTACTTCTTTAAAGAAGATACTTTAACGATGGGGGCATGAACAGCAAAGGATAAGGGGAAAATAGGATAAGGGGAAAATAAGTGGCAATAAGAAAACACTCGAGAAGTTCGATATGAGCATGTTTGAAATGCTGTGAGAAGGTGAATAACTTGGCGACAAGAATTCACTATCCATACTTGTCTTTCACGCTTCCCTCGAAACTCACTTCTTGCCTTCTCTCAATTTTGCCAATAAAATCATCTTAACATATGAAAGAAACAACAACATAAAGCAGCGAAACGCCTACGAAGAGAAAACACTACAAGCACTAATACTGAACTGATGTCATTAAAGACAGCAAACAAAAAAAAACAACTAAAAATTAGTTGTTTGATTTGTGTTGCGTTATATGCACTCCAAAACTGAAGGGACATGAACAAGAATAATGGCCATTGAAATCGTCTAAGTGGCACAGATTAGAATTTTCACCCTGCAAGAGAAATATCATAGGTTCGCACGTGCTGCATACAATACTTTCATTGGAGAGCAAAAACACTGTAGAACGCTCTAATTTGCACACATTTCTTGACCGTTTCAATCATATTTTACAAATATGAAGTCAAATCTACAGTTACATTCATCAGCCGAATTTGTTTCATAAATTATCAGCAAATAATAAAACACACACAACGTCGCCTTCAATTTTTTATTGACTTGACTGCTCGTGTTTCCTATCAATTGACCTACGATTAACAATTTATTTCTGTGACTCATCGATTGCCAAATGCAACACAATCGGTGTAAACCTTCAGGCAGACATAAGCACTTGTGAATGTTTGAGACATTTCTCGATGAATTTTGCGAAAACAGTGAAAAAAAGCAGGGAAGAAGCATGCCAAATAAACTTGTACGATATGCACTCCTGTTCATCGTAGAAGGCTCCGTTTCAAGCCTCTGTTTATATGTGTTTTGTTCGGAGATCAATTTTATTGGCAATGTAAACTCAGGAACCGACATAGCTTCCACTATCAAATTTAGCCTGTATACTGTACCTGTGACCACGTTGAACATCCCTCGCGCCGATTTGCCAACTTCAAAACCAGTTAGACAGATTTCAAGTATCCAAGAAGTCGGATGAAATTTACACCGGTCAGCTTTCATCCAATATTTTTCGATCCAGAAGAACGAAAAAACGTTTTTCTCGTGGAAAATTTACCTATCGGATCGAATAAAACATAAGTACATTATTTCGAATGTTTTATCATCTGCAGACAGCTTCTGAAATCGGATGTTCGTTGGAAAGCGCAAAAACTGGAATTATATCGGCTGCTCTCATGCGAGCTTTCACTTGTATTGCAAGCAGATATATTGTGAAATCCGCTTAAATATTTTTGATAACTTAAATACTTGCACTTTATTTCAAAGTTGATCGATTCACTTTTTACAGAAGTCACTAAACTTCAGCAGTTCTCGAAATGCAGACATGATATTGTAACGATGTGTTTCACAAATGGCAATTGTTCAAGATAGCAATCTCTAATTGTATGATAGCTTCTTGAAGGAAATGAAAATAGATTCACTTTTGTTTTCAGTAATTAGAAGCCTCCTCCGCACTCCTCCATTCTTTTCGCTGTTCCAAACTGCGCTGAACTTCACGAAATTTTAGAATCAATAATTCTTATTGAGTTAGCAAATTTGTGGATCATAAACTTGAGGGTCATTTTTTCATCGGTCGAGAGCTTTCGTCAAAAGCATGACAGTAATCCAAAATATGAAAGTGGCCTACATGCTCGAAGTCGTTCTTCATATCATCTGGAAAAAACTCGCAGAGGTAATGAAATTTTTCAGCTAGAAACGTCCTGAATGAAGAATTGGCGTCGCGTTCCTGCCTTGGCATTATAGAAATGATACTGCACTGGGAATGGAGCTAATTACTATTTTGGCCTGTATAATCAGAGAAAAGATTTCCTCAAAAAAGACGATAAAAAGTTAAATCACTCTCAAATACACCGGCAGAGAAAAATTGTTGCCAGTCAAAATCGTAGGACAACTTTATGGTGATTGAATATGAAATGAAAGTTGATCAAGCGCTGATCAAGGGAATAATAAAATCAGTGAGAAAACGAGTTCTCACAAAATTTCTTCTAAAATATCTATCATAAAATCCAAAAAAAAGGAGCCCATGCGAAACGTGATAAGCACAGAAGTGTTAACTGCACAAATTCTGAAAAAAAAAATGCACAGAAATGGGAAATTTTGAAGAACATTGATTATATTTTAGTGTTGCACAGTGCATGAGTGAGTGATTCATTTACAGAGATA
Organism: Baylisascaris schroederi; assembly: GCA_006503575.1. Lineage (NCBI taxonomy): Eukaryota > Metazoa > Nematoda > Chromadorea > Rhabditida > Ascarididae > Baylisascaris > Baylisascaris schroederi. Next base: position 78,541 of record QEWY01002778.1, read on the forward strand.
AATATAGTTGGAATGCTTACAAAGAGCTTCTGAAATATGGAAGAAATATCGAAATCAATAGTATAAAACGCCAAAAAACCAAAACGGCTTCGAATTTCGGTGTTCTATATACAAGTTATGGGTGGAGCACACCACAGCGACCACATAACCACAATTCCATCGTGTGTTATATAGGATCGGAATGGTATACAACGATCGTAAGTATGCCACGCCCAGATAATTGGACTGTTGTCATAACGAATGAGGTGAAAAAAGTGGTTTAGAGAGAACAAAAGCAATATTGACTGACAGGAAAAGATATGGAAACTAGGGCGTAGGAAAAGATTACTTAACTGCAAAGGTAAAATTGAAATCAGCGCATCACTCAATATGCCACATTTCTTTTAGTTTATAATAATTTTAACGAGTGTTTTATGACCAAATATATATATATATATATATATATATATATACAACTGAAATACAACTACTGTGAATCTTATAACTTTGCATCACATTAGTGAGCTCTGGATGGAAAGGGACCCTGAGGGGAATTATGAAGTGTCGGAGGGGGAAGGGGTGTGTGACGTGAAGTTCAGCATTCTGCAGTTTCATGCAAAATATCAAGTTCTCACTTTGCTCTTATCCGTTATTCCTTAAGGCTAATTTCACGCAAAATCGAATATGTTCCGCGCAGCGAGTGTAGAAATACGTCCTCTAACAATATGCCCACTCAATAAGATAAAAAAAAAGAATAAATCCCTCTCTACACATTTTTCTTCTTTCTCAGTTACATGCTCCCTTCGATAGTCGTTTAACCGATTCCATCCGACCCAAATGGATTCAATGAGCATTAAGTTTCAAAAAAGAGCGCAGTAAAAATATTTAGAACGTCATATCTTTCTGATTATGTTGCTCAGGGAAACTATAATTCTCTCGTTGATTAAGCAACGTTTGGACAGTTGTGGGAGTCATAAGTCCGCTCACCTGTTTGCTTCAGTCTTTAGGAATTTGAGAGAGATCTGTAAGGTATACTCATATTTCAGACCATAGGTAATTTTATGAAGTCGTCTCAATAAACAAAATGAATAGATTGAACCCGTGACAGGTGAAAGCCGAAATGGTGAGCAATTCGAATAACTCTTTTCATAAGATTAAATAATTTATGAAGTGCTAGAGGACAGAAAACTTTGGAGCATTGATGACGTCATAGAAGCGATGCTTGAGGATTCGTATTTAAGCTCACTCAATTTGACCTATCTTTCAGTAGAACGATAAGCAACTATATACCAAGATTAACGTAGGAAGTCACTGGATTTTCCTTTGAATAATTTCTTAGAGTTTTGGATGAGAAGAATGAGGCAGAAGCATCCTGTTGAGAGGAACTACTTGCAGGTGCTTGTTGAGATGGTGTATGAAGAAGTTGCTTTTAAGAGATTCTTTTCAAGAGGGGATTGTACACAAAGTGCTGCTCATTGTTAGGGGAGGGGCCACCTAACGAGGGCGGGGTTATTCGCATCACTTACTGTTATCGAATCACATACAGCATTCAAAATTGAGTGAGCACCTACTGAATCAAATGAGGTGAACGCATCGTTGATTTTTTTATATTTGAAATAAAGATTCGATTGCGTTAATGAGTATTTATTGAGAATGGCGGAATCTATACTCTCATCCATATAAAATAACAAGGCATCTTTGCATTCGTTGTTGAATTGTAAATGAATTATTACTCATTATCAGGAAATGATTAATTCAAGGATCACTGCTCACTTAATAAATATTAAAAAACCACTAAATTCTTTAATCATGTGAAATTAGAGAATTATAAAAGAGCACTATATATAACACTACATATAAAGAAAGCGGTAGCTTCGATTTGCACGGCATGAAAAGATGCGCTGATGGGTATAATATGCGACATATGTTGAGTTCATAGCATGAATTTCATTAAGATCGATAAAATGTACAATCATATTTCAATTTAACTATGTGGGCATTTTGTTTTCCGTTTCGTTATGCACTTTGATTTGTTACTATAGAATAAAGTTGATCATCATCTGGTGGCACATCACAATTTATCATCATTATTACTGATGTTTCGTACAGTAGAAGAAACGAAAAAAAAAGAGAAAACCTTAGTGAATAATGTAACATATGCTTACAATACGTCACTTTGAATCATTCTTGAAGACTTATGATTTCATCGTTGAAATCAACCTAACAGATTGCTATCCATGAAAACTCTTTGGGTTGTATCAAATCGATAAAATTTCTTGCTGGTTGTTTATTTTCCATTATTTTTTTGTGGAAATTCAAATGAAAATCAGAGTGAAAATTTGAGTGAACACACTCAAAATCAGTGAAAAAAAAAGCAGAAAATTCGACAATAAGTTTTACATGAGAATAAAAAATGGAGCAACTCATAATGGCCAAAACATTTGGAAAAAAAACGAACAACAGGAAAGCTGGCAAGGATTGCGCTCAAAGATTTTGTAGTTCGCAAACATCGGTCGATATATACAGAATAACCAGTTGCCGAAACATATAAAATTATTTAAAAAACGCCCTATAATCGTCCTCATATGAAACTCTCAGATTATACGAATCCCATACAAAAAGATCCATTTTTGGGTAATACGTTAATCGTAGCAAAACAAATTTAACTCATAGATTTTATATAACTCTTTTTTAAGTGTTAATTACGTTTAATGAATCTGACGAAATTGTAGGTGAAGCATTGTTCTTAGGTATAAATTCAACCATGTCTGTTGCCTTTTTCACGAATTGCAATTATCAAGAAAATGAACGCACATGCGAGGTTTCTTACGTATGTAAAAGATCAAAAGAGACATGCAGCTTTGTTTCATGCATAATTTTTTAGTGTCAAAAAATAATGTTTTCTCGTCCAGAAGAACGCACAAGCGAGGAGAGGTCACAATCGCAAATATTACAAAAATCAGGCGAATCAATCTGCGAATTTTCAGATGTTCCGTTTTTCCCTTGATGAATTGCCCTCTACTGTTTTCGATATCAGCAGTGTTCGAATTTCACGTCTGCTATTCAATTCAATAGCAAATTGCTAAAGTGAACTTCACTGTGCTGATCTTTGTTGCTTGGTTTGCCTGATTTATGCATTTTTTCATTCGTAACTTCTCTGCTTTTTTTTTGCACGAGAAAGATATTTTAGACAACCTGTTCGGCTTTCGCAAACGGAAGCAACAGTAAATAAATACATAGATGTGGCTCTCATCAGGTACTTTTCAAATATTTGCAAACGACGAATGGAAAGAAAAGAATTACAAAGCGGTAAGGAATAGAGTACTGTGGAGTGTTGACAGTTACGAGTATTGGGAGGAAACTTTATCCACTTATGTGAAAGGTTGGAGAAGAAGTGGCAAGGCGAGTTCCGAAACGAACTCAAATGAAGCGTTAAGCAAAAAAAGTGGAAGAAGAAGAGTGCACGAATCGTTAAGCTTCTTATTTCTGTGGATATTTTTATGCATAGAGGTCAGGAGGATGTTTATAATTCGAGTCACGAGGGGTACAGTAGCACTCTTTAGGCAACCATTACAAGTCATTGAACACTGTAGACAACGATTGACAAGTACAAAATTTAGGTCGTTGAGTTCAGCGAGAGAAATCAAAACTTACAGGCCGAATGCTTTGAACTTGGTTGAGCAATAAAGGTTTCTCAGATAGGGGCTACTGTTGACAATATTGACTCACTGATTCAAATAACGTATGGGCATTTGTCTCCCTTCTCCCCTCTCCCAGCAACACAATGTCAGTAGGCTGGGATACGGTTGAAAGAAGAAAATTCATAGAGATTCGGAGGTGAATTTTCAATTTGGCCAGGTAAGAGCGATCTCTGGCAGCTTGTCAATACGTGAACTCTGAAATTGTTGGCCACAAGTTTCTTTCAAAGATTGTGAAGTGTGCAAAATCTCAGGAAATTGGAAAGGAAAGAGATCGGAGGAGAGAGCGAGTGGGAGGAATGAAGGGGATGGTGAAGGATGGAGAAGGGAAGATAGGAAAGGAGCGGCGGAGGAGGTCAGGGAGGGAATGAGGAAGGGAAGAAGAAAGGTCCGGATGGGAAGAGGGAGGGGAAGAAGGGAAGTAAGGGAGGGAAGGAATAAAGGAAAAGGGGATGAGGACACGTTATTAATATTATTAACACTATATGAACGAAATTAATAAGTAAAACTCATCTAAGCGCTGAATGATACTTCTCTAAGAAAGCGATAAAGGTAGCTGTCAGCATTTGCAAAGTGAATGGGGTGACTGCAAGTTTACAACACAATCAAGGCACGATAAAAAATGCGAAACATTGCAGTTGGTGTACGCAACGAGTGCAATGAATTTCGCAAATTGTGTAAAAATATGTTAAGCGCTAACGATTAGTCAATTTTAACGGCTGTCTTTTTCAAGTTGAAGTAGAACCTAAAGGTGTTGTTTTTAGAAGTTATTAGTTGAGCAGTTAGACCACAACTACAAAACACTTTCACTACATTAGTTGAGTGTCACCTATAGCTAGAGGTGAGCTTCGATCCATTTGCTTTGCTGAGATGAGAAGTGTTCAGTACGTTTTATAGGTTGTCATTAAAATTCAGATAAGTTTGATCTAGTTTTCTGGAATGTTTGAATTTTTTCCACTACTACTTGGAGTGACCATAATTAGGGTAATGAAGCACAGTAAGGATTGGATCTTCAGAGGGATACAAAGAAGGATGATTTGAGGCACAACTCATCTGACACCGTCCATCAAACCAGCCGACTGAAAGCATTTTCGAAATACAGTAAAAGTAATGAGTGGCTCTACGTTTCCTTCAGCTGAAGAATTTTTCTCTATAATTTGTTATGAATCTGATGCCATATGAAGTTGGCCATAGAATAAAGGTAACTCATAAATTTTATGCCATATTTCAGTGCCATCAGTTTATATGCTTATATATAAAATGCTAATTTTGCTTCAAGTTTAATCTACGTACCTATTACGAATTGTAAGTTATTTGCATAAAATTCTATTCTCATAGTTTTTTAACTGCTGAGCCAAAGTTTTGGAGAGATTGGTAAGCTCATTTGTTGCAATAACAGAAAAAATGACGTCATCGTTCCATGCCGTTGCAGAAATTTGCAAAAAGTGTAGGGAAAGTGGGCAGCTTTTGATGAGATGGCCTCTCGCAAATGACAGCACCCGATGAGTAGTAAAATACAACTGCTACAAGAAATACAAGAAATTGACCGCAATAGAAACTATCTCGCCACCTTTCTTAAAACTAAGTGAAAGAGACCATTTCCCTTAAGTCTGCTTGCTCCTTTCGTTATGCTCTAAACCATCTTCCATGCACTTCCATATCTCGAATGACTCATCCCCATTTTTACAGCTCAGGCGCATAGCACAAATATCTAACCATAGGGGTGAGACTGTTCACGAACCTACTGTAAAGAGGGCTGCAAGTTGGCTATATATAAGACAAAAGATCTTATCCCGTCTTCCGTCAGAACCAAAAAATGAGAAAAGAGATAAGAATTTTTCCTTTTAAGAATAGATGTACCAAGAAAAGGTTCGAAGCTTCCCTCCTTTTCACTATTAGCGTCCTCTATCGCTGTTCCTCGAATATATCAGTTCCAAGATCAATAATATGCTCTTTTCGTCTATGACTTCACAGCTGACGGAAAAGGGTTGCTTTTTTTTGCAGAGCCGAAGCCGTCACTTACGCACATGGAGTGTCAAGTTTTATTCCATTCAGTGATTTTCAATTAAAGAGCTATTTGCATCGGAATATCGTAACTCCATTTTACGTGAACTTTTTTGAAGGACAATTACAGCTTCTGTCACAAAATATGATGTGGTAGAGTCAGCCGGCTGTTAAGTCCGAGAACTAATTGCATTTTGTACTCCAAAGCATTGTATTTCACAAATATTTTTGATTAGCTAATGGTGGATTGTGATGGTTTGAATGCCTATTTAAAAAAAAGTGAACAGCGCATTATGGGGACAATACATTTTGATGTAATATGATATTGCCGTCAATCCTTGGAGGAGATGGAAATCTGATGAAGAGCCCAACGTTCTTATGATTGTGTGTGCAGTCACCAATATAGCCTATAAAAATTTGGATTGTAATGAAAAATCTGGGAATCTACGAGGTTTTTTTTTTTTGGAAAATATTGCACTAGCTGAATGAGAGTGATTGCTGAATATTGGTCGAATTTAAAAGTGAAATTTAATGAAAAAAAAATGACATATTTGAGATTGCAACTGGTATACAAAGTTCGAAAATTTTTACCGAACATATGAGGTTTTTTTTTTTTGATTTATTGCATTGGTGTTACAAAGAAATGCAAAGTGAAATAAGAATGTTTTTGCATTGAACACGATTTGTCATTTACAGCAAAATGAAATGATTGAACAAATTTCGAAAAAAATTCAAAAGCAACATACTCGTTGAACAAATAGAGAAAAATAACAAAGAAATTAGTGTGTATATGTATCTTTGCATTCCATTTATTGCAGCAATCGGTTTCCCAAATAATAATGATAAAAACATAGAGTATTTACGTCCTTGTCTATCCAACTGCTCAAACAAATCTTCCACAACAGTATTTACATCCTTTTCTTTTTTTCTTTTTGATGTGGCTCTATTATGCGACATCGTATTTGTTTATTTATTTATATGTGTGTATTCACCTGTTTCATCCAAGCAGACGCTTCCATCCTACAAACAAAGCAGCCAGGCTAACGAAATTTGATAGGTATGAAGAAATCATAGTTGCTGTAACAAGTTTATTCTGACTTTATTCTGATTCATAAACGTAGCAAGAATTCTGGATACTTAGGAATATTTAAAATTCATTTGTAACCGATTGAGTCGAATCTTTCAATAGTCTGATCGGAAAATGCAATGTTTTGGCAAATTTTTCAAATGCTAGAGTCGCTAAAAATGTAATAATTTATTAATTATTGAGGAGTTTATGAAAGTGGCTTGTCTAATGAACGAAGCCGAAAAAGCAGTTGCCGTCCCGACTTGTTTCACGCCTTTATCTTGTTTTGTGATTGGACGAGCGTAAAATGCAATTTGACAGTTGCAAAACATATCGGAAATTTTTCATACTTTCACATACATACAAATAATCAGTTCATCGCGGCAGTGCATCTTACAAATACAAATTTGTGAAAGAACAAGGAACCTAAAGAGCATCAAAATGTTTTCTTATTGGCAGAAAATGTTTGGTCGAGTGAATAAAGAAAGAGTTGATCTAAGCGATCGGGCATTAATTCGCATTGTAGTTGTTGTAGCGTTTATGTGATTTCTTTCTGAGTTTATTGTAGACTTAAGTTAATTATACTGTGTTTTAAATGATTCTTCAACATAGCAAGTGTATATTCAAATTTTATTTCGGTGAATGCGCTCATTTATTTAAAGCAACAGAATTAGCTTGGAATGACACACATTTAATGAATCCTGCTACACCTCTGGGTTCAAACATGCATGCGTCTAACTGGCACATCTTAAGTCTTAATTCTCTCAAGGGCTGGAAAGAAAGATGAGGTATTGCAGGTTCAAGCTGAGGAAATGCTACGTTCCAGTTTAACTTGACTCAGTATGCTGCAAACACCCTGAAAACTTAGGCTTTTTAATGGTATTTTTCGATACTATCAGCAGAAACGATTTGAAAATTGATATCACGCGTTGGAATTGGCTGGAATGTATGGAAATGCAGAGGCAGCTTCCAATAAGGATAATAAACAAACGAAGCATGTCAAAAGAACGGTTATCATTTCAATGCACTATTACTACGTTGAAATAACGATGGAAACCAGTTTCGAAGTACATCAGGAGGCAGGCATATGTGTTCTGATGCAGACATGTACATCTTTGACCAACTTAGAGAGAATTCCATCTTTTCAACATCTCTCTCACGAAAAAACCCTTAAAAACCCTCTATAAATTGCATCGATTTGGTTGGATGATAAAGAAGGAAAGCAGTAAACAAGAGGAGCGGTCACCTTAAGTTTCATGTCAATTCAAGCTCTTTTCAAGAACCCATGTAACGCTGTTTGATACCGAAGAGGAGCGTCCTAGCCATCCACTGAGCGAGCAAATTATTGCCTGATTATTCTTCAATTGAATGTTTTCGTCTTTGCCTCTGCTTCTTATCTCAGTGGGAATGATGAAACACTACCACCAACGACCTCGTCACACTCCACATGCATGAAAATTTTGCCCCAGAGGTAGAATGTTCTGTTGGAAGTAGTGAGGTTTTACCTCCTCTATACTTACGATTAACTCTGCTTTACGTCACCCTTTTTCTGACTATGGAAGAAGAAAATATGAAGTTGTGCGGTGTCACATGAGGCTGGGTGTATTTCACTATATACCTTCTCGAAATGACCAATGCATTCAGAGTCAATCACTGAAAATTTTCCAATATTACACAATATGCGCTTTTTAACAAAAAACCTAAATGCAGCAGTTCTCGAACTCGAACTCACCGAGAACAGCTGTCAGAAAATGCTAAGCTCCGCCTCAGCTCACACTAAAATCACACGTTTTTAAACGCTTTTGAGAAAATTCTACGAACTCGGCTCATCATGTTTTGATGTATTTTCATACGCATGCCTATCCTTTTGTTTAGCTTTCTGAACTACAGAACCGGAACAGACGCGAAGTTAAGATTTGTCAGCCATAGTATGAATCACAAATAGTCCATAAATATGCTTTCCTTTTTATTAACCCTGTCATTCGCAAATCATGCGGACTTGAAGGTGGCGCAAGATCTGCAAGTGAAGTTTTGTCGTTGGAGTGGCAGGATGAAGCAGAAGAATAACAAGTTTTAATTGAGGGCTTGTACAACTTTAAGGACCAAGATTATAAGGCGTGTTCTACTGCTTAAAAACATCGATCGAATCAGTGAATTGCGAAGATGCAAATTGCTAAACCCTCCTGATGCGCATCCTCATTATAGTCTCAAGCATCATGTGTGATGGTGATCTTAGTTGCTACCAATTTTGGATGCGGCAATTTGCAGCTGAGGTAGCATGAGAGTTGAGATTTCAACAACAAAAACTCGCTCGGACAACAGCTCATAGTGGCTGTAGAGTGATGTGCTCCACATGCGCTGCAGGGATGTTATGGTACTCCACTTCATAAGCTATATTTGGTTCTACCTCAGGAGCAATCAGCAGGACTAAGAATCCCACACCAGATCAAACAGAACAATTACCTGCACCTACAACATTGACCTTGCTCGTGCTAACGCATTTCGAAATATAATCCTTACATAGTTGTGCATGATGATTTCAGTGGATCAACATATATCACTGATCAATAAAACAGTGAACAAGAAGAGCGATCACAATAACATTAAATAACTTGACCATAGAAATATCCAACTTGTTCGACACCACCGGAAAAATTGACTGTTAATTTGCATAACAACCGTCGACTTTTCTAGGAGACCTCAGTACTGCATTCGGCATCTATGAAAGGTGGCATACTTGCATTGTTAAAGACAAATTATCGCTTTCGTCGAACGAGTCGTTATGAATAGCAGGTATGCGATAGTGCAACCTTCGGGGATCACAAGCTTATAGGTCATTAATTCGCACACGTTTTCAGCGCTTTCCGCCTCATTCATGTTGAAAACACATTTCTCAATTATCGTGTGCTGATTTCTGAGCCGCTGAATGCTTCAAAAAAATTTCATGCAATATTTAAGAAAATATACAACTCGTAGAGATTTTGTGCTGTAAAAATAGCACTGACCAAAAGTGTATATGCTTTGGATGCTTGACTTTCATTTTGCTATTTGCACTGAGGGGTCGTCAGACTATGGAGAACGATTTCATTGAATGACGGAAGGCAATCATTTGTCAGTAATTAAAGATGGATTTGGTGGGTTGAACCCAATGGAAATATCGATATATTTTCGGAATGCACTGCAAGATCTCCAACCTCTGCCGAATATCAATTGCGGCAGTATGAGTTTCCGTGAATTGGCATCGTCGGAAAGAAACCGGTTTTCATTTAATCTCATAGATTATGTGACGAGTCCACGCTGCATCAATTTATGGCTTAAAATATGTCACGCAAACTTCCGAAAATGTTTTTTTGGCAGCGGATTTGAGTGAAATGAAAAATAAGTGAGAGACTTAAGTGAAAGACCTGCATAAAATACTTTCCTCCCTCTAATGCCCATGTATCTACATCTGCTCCCAAAGTTGCTTAATCACCACGAAATATGGAACAGAACATGTCGCTTAGCGCAGACTGTTTTCACCGTGGCTTCAACTTCAGCGGTTTCTCATATGCAACTGTCGGGAGACAGACAGGCAGATAGACAGGTAGACAGATACGCCTATATACGTACAATCACAATATTGCCATTAATCAGTTGTGCAAAGTAGAATTGCAAACGCGCACAAAAAAGTAGAATAATTTTGCTGTTATGTTGCATCAACATCGTCCTCTTTGTAGTGCTAGCAAATTTAGGAATACTAATCATTCGAGGAAGAAAAATCCAACTTCGACTACTACTGCAGCCCAAACAATTGAACATTAAAGGGAAGTTCATAAATGTGCCATTCACTCAGAGGATGCAATATGGAACGGCTATACGTGAGGGGAGTTTTCCGGAAATGTTTTTTTTTCCAAAAATTTTTCCGAAAATCCTCGCACAAAATTCTTCAAAAATGTTCTTTGTCTTGCGGGCTGACTGCTATAAAATGAAAAAAACTGCCAATGCAAAATGTATGCAAATATACGTGGGGATCTGCAAATGCGCTCATAACGGATTGTAAGTATTGCTGCGTTTTATGTGGTCCATTTAAACTATTCAAAGAATGAAAAAATACGCTTGCACTTTTTGCATTTTTTTTGCAACGTGCAACATTTATCAGCATTGTTGTGTGGTGCATTTATGTTTCCTTCTTATAACACAGCAAATCCAGAAATGCAACCTTGAAAAATCGCAACCTTGAAAACAAGTAAATTTTGGAGGGAAGTGCAGGACACAGTCAGGACCTTTTTCCTGGAGGAATCTGCATGTCATACATTGTTGATATTGACGACTGGAAACTTTAAATCAGAGATTCGTGATGGGAATACAAAATTTCTGTTCGACATGCTACCAACAACCGTTATTGACAGCCAAAAAATGAATTTCATTACCATATTGTTATGCACGGTTCTTAGTGTTTCTATTAGCTAACAGTGCACTAAATGCACTGAAAATTTTGCATTTTCACATGATTCTTTCCCCGTCAATTCGGATATTTATGTGCAATCGCAAAAATTCTCAAATTTCGTAATGTAATGGGCGTGAGAATATCCACTTCTTTTGCAACAATTATTTGCCTTTTGTTTCGAATCGCTCTCCATACATCCAGATCTTCGCATATCTCTGGAGGGAAAGGTAGGAGTAAATAGTTGTGCATGTAAGATCAGTATTTTCGGGAACTTGCCAGTGTTTTATGTACTGCAGTTATCGTATGCACGAATTCATTATGTAAACGTCCATTTTCCTTGTTTTATGTGAAATGATTTCATTGCTTACCCTGCTACAAATATTTACTGCTGTCTATATTAGCGTGACTTTATCCACTGCGCTTTCACTTGCCATATGATATTCTGTGCGATTAGCTGTGACGTTTTTTAGCCGCATATGCGAATATGCTCATGACCTCAATCCGCAGTGAAACTCAAATGGTAAATACGGCACATAGATTTTATAGCGTATTTTTATGAAGAATGTGATCGAACTTCCAACTACTCAAAAGTATTACTGTAAATAGAGTATACTAGCTAAGAGAATATCCAGAACGGGGTGCAATAGAGGGCATGTCTGCACTACACAATTCGTGTCACGCAGCAAACTGATTGAGCTAATGAAGGCAAATAATTTCTTTCAAAGAACACCTAGAATGTTCAGAGAAATAATCCATAGTTCTTGACCGTTGACCGATTTCGAATGCTGTTTGCGATATTCGTGAAGTTTTATGTCGCAATTATTTAAGTCGGATGTTAGCAGCTCTTAAGTATTGTCATTACATTTCTCAATACAATTTACTGAGGCATGTGTTGCTTCAATAAATTGGCACCTCTGAGTCACCGTCCCTTTTGAACGGTCTTTTCATCTCTCTAAAAGCTCACATCGCATTTTTATATGTCAACATAGATCATTCAATGTTCGTCTTACCGCGCTCACACTCACTTTATACTGCCACATTTTTTATGTAGAGTCAGCATTTCCGCTTGAGTGGTTTAATTGCTCTGGTAGCATGTTAGTATCGTGTAAGTTGTATCTTGCGTCACATACACCTGTTCTTATAATATGATATCCTTGTAGCTATAACAGGTGAAACAGTCAAATTGTCGTACTCAAACTGCTCAAAATGCAAGCAAAAAAATTAACTTGAAAACGAACTCTGTAATAGTTGACTGTGCTCAACATTCTTTCGATGACGTAGATAACGTCCAACATTCAATAAATAGAAAATCTATTTATCTATTTCTCGAAGCACATTAGAGACTCTTAACTGAACACAAGCAAAGAACCTGTAGAAAATGCGATAGTATTAAGCATTAAAAAATGGACGAATAAACTGCTTAATCGAACCAAACAAGTCCGCATCGTGAGTTTGAGGCACAAATCAAAACATTTTCGGATTTTGTACACACACGGTGAACTTGCCATAGCTCATCAGAATTTCGTGGCATCATTAACATTGCTTCATTACCTAACTGCTATATGCACTAGTTCTGAAGTGATGGTCAGATCGTCAGATCACTTCAGAACTAGTGCATATAACAGTTTCATGTCTTAGGGCTTACTGCTGGGCTTGCAGATGCTCATTTCTTCAACAACCAGCTTTGTAGGGCGTCTAAGTTTGGAATTGGCGTCTGCCACAAAGCGGCCTATATCTTCCTATCTGCGGGAGTCAACGGTCGTATACTGGCTTACAGAAGAAGAAAAAATTTTGCAGAATTTAGGCTGCTCTGTCCATTATTCAAATGTAGACATCGAATACCTTCGAAAGCTTGAATAGGCATAAGTTGTCGTTTCCCTAATTTTGTCTCTCATGTCAACTGATTTAATAATGCCACTCATTTGATAAAAAAATAGCACTGCTTCCATGGTATGTAAAACGATCAATAAAATCGTTGACGAAAAAATTGGCCAGGGAGCCATGAATTTGAAATACATATGCATAACTCTATCAAAAGGACAATGTGGTGCACGAATGTTGCATATAAAGCCGACATACTGTTTCGTTATATGGCGCAGTTAATTGAACCCATCGGAATTCGATGAGAACTTATAGTGTGGAGTCGCAATTTGAATGCACCATCGAAGTAGCTGCAGTTGCCGCGAAGTTGTAGCAACTATTCATTCTTCGATGAGTTTAACAACAATTAGTAAGCTCTGTGTCTTTATTGAGGTTGCGTTATCAATAATAAGAACTTGTGCTTTTAATATTGGAGATGATTCCTGTGCTATAAATATTACGGAAGTGCGGTATGAAGATAGGCAATTAATAAACAAACTTATACAAGTATTTATTCATTCATGAATAAAATAGCATAAAATAGAAATTACAACAAAACACTCCCATCGCAAATGGACGGCAAGACACAGGAACAAAGTTGTAATGCACGTATAATTGGTGAATCAATGTAAAACAGACACAGAAGATGTTGCAGCAAACAAATCATTGCGAGGCATTTTGTGTCAATTATTTCAGTTACCCATTTTTATGCTCATTTAACGAGTCGCATTTATTATATTAGCGAATTGCAATTTAATTCTTGCTGGACGATATATATGCGCTATCAAAATATTTGAATTTTCCATTTAAAAATTCTTTGGAGTTCCTAATCGCTGCCAAAAATTTTTAGGAGTGACGGATTGCAAAAGTGCACGAGGAGCTAAGAAAAATATCCAGTTGAATAAAGCTGCTAATTTCGGCAATAAAATAATTTACTTTTTCTCATAGCTAACAAAATAAAAAAGAGTGCTCGCATGCAAACGCATGCAGAAATATATGCACGCGCGCAATGAATTGGCAGCAAACATAAAGAGGCAGATTCATATTTCGTTGAATGAAATTAGGAGTCAAGGATAGAGCCAATTAAGAGTCAAGCTAAAAGATACCTCGGATGCGATTTCCCTCTCAATAGCCAACTTTTATTGCTGAACCAACTGAATATGCTTCATTTGTGAGTCTAACATCGTGGCCAGGACACACCTCCTCGAAAAAATTTTTAATTTCTCCGGCTGTTTGTGCATCTGCTGCCTGTCCGCCAGTTTTTGTAATTCCGGCTGAAAATTAAAAATTTCCCGTTTTATTCGGACACCAAATGCAAACACAGAGGACAAGCAAACACTTTCGACCGCTCATATCATGAAGCTTACCTACCAGCCTTCTAAACAAGAAGTTCAATTCATTTTCAACACAATCAAGAAGAGCGACACGTACTCTCGAAAATTTTCCTTCAAAAGTTGTTTCCACCTGTCAATATGTGACTGGTATCCTATCTTCTTTTTTCATACTCTAATAATTTTGAGACACATCGTTAGAATATACATAAAATAAGCGCTTTGATGCATAGAACATGTAGGTTTCATGTATCAATTCTCACAGATTAAAGGGAACCTATCATATTTCCTCAGAAAAAATGCCAATATGCTCCTTATAGGTTTGGAGCATGGTTCATTGATCGTCGATATGACTCACCATCACTCGACTGTGAATTGAATTTGGTTTGATATAAGCGGTTTTCCGCAATGAAAATAATAGACTGTGTAAGATGATAGGCGCTCGCATAAATTTATAAGTCACAAGACAGATCAAGCACATAATTCTGCAAATAATTTCGATCGAAATGGTTAAAGATTTGTTAGAGTATGAAAGAAATATGTTCAGTTGCTCAGCATTTTCTCAATACTGTTATCTAAACTTGAATAGAATATTAATGACTTTTTGTTGATAACAAATGGGAATTGATATCATTTTGTTTCAAAGCAAGTTTCGCTTTTTCTCATCATTCAATAATCACTTGATGTTGCAATCTGAGCTTGGCGTATACGAGATATGATTTGCTGCGCATATCAAATTTCTGTAACGCAAAAACGTGGTTAACGACGTTAAGAACAGCGAACTGGCAACAAATGAAATAACCAGTTTAAGTAATAACGTGCTAATGCTCTATTAAATCACTTTTCGCTCTCGGTTACGACTTCCAAACTGTAATAAATTCGCTATTTTTTGCAACTAAAATTTTCCTTCGTCTTCCATTATTATTTTGAGTAGAAGCTGGACCAGAAAGAGTAACAATTTAGCAGCATATTTCCGCAAATGCTGTATCATTCGTCTGATTTCTAACCAAATGCACTTTGATGATTATATTAACGGTTTCTGTGTGACTGAACAATCGTTGGCGAACACATTTTTTTCGGTGGCGTTATAGATCGTGATCTGAAACAAATGAGAATGCACAGAGATAGAAGTTTGTTCATGGTGATTGGTAACGATGGGGATGTTCACAAAGAATTTTTAAAATCAGAAATAGTCTCGCATTCTCGAAACACAAGTAAACTTTCAAGATCAGAAATATTCTCGCATACGCCCGCAATCGTTCCCCTGTCTCTTCTTAGTCGCTCTCATCTCCTAAAGGATATCCGCTGCACAGTTTATCCGATATTGTACCTTCAACGACCTTACTATATGTCACGAAAAATTTGCTTGCTCTTTAGAGCATATCAAATTGCTCTAAATATATTCGTACCTATAGCAATGGGCATTAATCACTGAAAGTTCTTTAAAGTGCAAATTTTGCTCGAAATCTTATCTAAGCGGCTATTCAATTCATCAATTACATACCTATTTCGCATATGCATTTTAATGAGCTTCTCATGTATGTTTTCATGCCTCCAATATTTCACTGCATTCATAGCAATTATGTCGTTTAATTTGCTTCTTTCATAAATGTGAAAATATTGCGGTAAAAGCTCAATGAATTAAACACTTAGCGTTTCCACGTAACATGAAAATATCTCTATTTGTAATCAAATAATTTCAATTTCCATCGTTTCTAAATCAGCTATAAACGTCAAGCATAATGACCACCATTTGAGTGCCAATTTGGCTTGAAAATTCGCTATTGCGTAAGTGTTATAGCAACCGAATTTCCACAGATTCGTCAACAATCCAACTTGCGTCGTGATTATCAACACAATTGAATATGAGGACACAATAACTTCAAAAAGGACAAATGAAGAAAGAAACAGTGAATGAAAGCGCATTAAATAAGGTGGATAAAACGCTTTTCCCTAGCTTCTGGGAAAAGATTCATAGGGTAACCACTACTCGAAAAAAAATGAGACAATTATTTTTTAAATTATCAAAGACTTTCAAAAATTAGATGCATGCAAACTATGTACATAATCAAAGCGATTATGGATAAGCCATATATTTTATTTTGCTATCAATATCCATTTTGCAATTTATAATCGACAAATGAAAGTAAAGTTGAACTTTCTTATGACGAATAGAAATATCTTTCTTTGTTAGGTGGCTAAAATGTTTATGAGAATCTTAATTCAATCATTTTCAGAGGATAATTTCCTGAAAAAAAACATCAGCATGCGATGCATCAAATGTCACGCATGAAGATTAAACATCACGGAGAGAGAATAGTTCGCTGAATACGGTCAAACAAAGGACCTGAAATATGGTACATGCCGTATCGTACTTATTTTTAAGAAATATAACAAATTTTTAGACCAGCTAATTTGATCGCTTTTTCATACCATATTATAATCGCCTGAAATTTCCAAGCTTTGTATTGCATCGCACTCAAGTAGGATATAGTAGAGTAAGCCAAGCTGCAGTCACTTTTGGTATTTACCTATAGCGCAAGGGAACAAATAATGTCTATTAAAGCTCCTGCAGAACAATTGCGGTTGATGATGGATATATTTTGATTGTTCACTGTTCCATTTGGAATGTTCCAATCAATTAACTGCGCTTAACCATGTCAAATTTTGCAATGCACTTTATTATAATGGCTATCGAAAAATGAGAAAATCATATAACTCATCATTGTCTGATTCTAAGCGAGTATAAAAAATCCTTGCTCTAACGCAATATGTTAAATATTTTGATAGTCCATGAAAAATGCGCTAATGTGAAATAATATGCGAGAAAGTTCATTGCTTGGGAATGGAGTTTCGATTAGAATCTGAGGCATTGAAGCGCAATCGACCACTACATATGATCACTGAGACGCTTGACGACAGATGCACTTGTCTCTCACTAGAAAAACGAGCATTCCTCTGCATACGTGCGCGTTTTCAGAAAGACTTCTATTGCTGTCGTTTTGCATTTGCAGCCATTTTACAACTTGTCAGCCTTATGCAGTCATTTTCTATTGAACCTGTAGGTCAATGTTGACTTATCAAACTTGTTAATGAAGTGGATATTGCGTTGGAGTTTAAAAAATATGCTTGTTGGAGATTTCTTTTCCATTCAGTAATGCTTACAATTGAAACGTCAAGGATTTTCTTAAACGTTGATGGCATTTTTCTGTGCACAATGAGCAAGATTATATTATGAAGAATTTCTTCTGAAGTTAATCAGCGAAAATATTCTAAGAAAGAAAGGCAGTTTTACATTTTGTTTTCTCGGATTATGAGAAACTTCCCTCTGAAATGGATAGTAAAAGCAAATTTCAGTGCGTCGTCCGCATTACTTGAATTTTTGAAAAATTTAAAAGTTTCCAAGTTAATACCGATGTGAGTGAATAATAGAAGCGAGATATTTGAAGGCAATGATATCACAAAAATTAATGCCTTTAGATTTATGATTATGATTCAATCAATTTGTGCATAACTACGTATGAGTACGTATGCAACAATACTGAATTTCGCCGATAAATTGTTATCAAAGTGACTCAATAGGAATTATTGCTTCAAAAACGTTACCTCTCATATTTTCGTTATCCTCTACAGCTACTACTTTCACTTCAATCTGTCAAGCAGTTCATTTTCCAGTCATCTGTTAGTTCGCTCTCTCTAGCGGAAATAGACAAAAAATGCCGGCAGTAAGCAACAGTCGTAAAAACATGCTGTTTACGTGAATATGATAAATCACTTGCATGAAATAAACTCTTGTTGGCTAGTGAAGACAGCCAGAAGTTAGAAAAGAATGCCGAATTGATGAATAAGACAGCTCTTTTCAATAAAGTTATGTGTTCCGACAAATGCCGACAGTTGACAGTTGAATTTCATTGGTTCCTTATGCACTTTAGCCAATTTGCATTTGCAAAACGCATTTTGGCCACGTCGTGTCTTCATGTGTTGCTATGTGAGTGTGCGCATGCAATGCTGCCCTGTCGTGTAGCCTGAAATGGGAACACCTGAAGATAGAAACAATTAACTGGGTTAATAAATTCGTACACGCCAAAGGATTCATTGATTCATCGACTTCGAGGAGATTTTAAAATATTAAAAGGGTGGGAACTATTTGCATGCATTCATACCTGGGCGAGCTATAAAAGACGAATCTTTTATAGGCAAACTGCGTGAGTTGTCGAAAAAGTTTCGTCCAGCATGTTTTATTATTCGTTAGCAAGTTATGAAACTGGTTGGTGAGGGAGCGATTTGCAAGAGAGCATAGCGTGTCAGCTTCTCTGAAACGCTGTTTCACTTGATTCGAAGCCAGATCGGCACGAGGCAATGTAGTTAAGAAGAGATTGTGAAACTTCCGTGTAGCTTACAGGCGGAAATGACTGTCTGAAGAGGACATATGAGGGCCAATAGCTAAAGAGATATATGCAAGCGCCTGTCTGAAGAGGATATTTAAAAGTGATTGTCTGAAGAGACATAAGAAAATAAATGTTTGAAGGGGCTATACGAAAGTGGATGTTAGAATGGGATGCAACTAACAACACTTGAACGATTTATAGGAATCCTTTGTCATCAATGCGACCCCTCACTTAATGCATAATGAGCGTCTTTATTCCACATCAACGCACCATGGATGAATCGCTTAATTCTCTTTCAGCATTCTTTTCTTTGTTGCATTTGATGACATCTTCAATTGGCAATGCTCGATGCTAATTCATTCGAATACAACCCTCTGATTAGTGCAAATATTCATGCGAAATATCGCATGCGAACAATTAAAATTCTAGTATTTTGATGTCACTTTGCACGCATATGTATGTGTATATGTGTGCATGCGTGTACTTAAAAAATCACATAAGAATTTTTTTCCTTTGTTATAAATAGAAATGGTTGAAAGAGAACCTGATGATTACTCCGAAGACTACGTCATTGACAGAGTGAAAATTTTATGTGAAAAGTTGATTTTTCTTCTGCAAGAAGCAACAATTCTTCTGAAGAAGTGGGAGCCAGGAAAGAAAAGTTTCATAAGAGGACTCTGAGGTGTATACCATCTGGTGAGTGGTCTAGGCGCTGAATATTACCCCCTATCATGGCCCTGACCGGGGAAAATTTGTTAAAGGGCCAGAAGGATTTTAAAAATTCCGCACCTTTTGGAGTGGAAAGTACAGGAATTTTGCGTTCACTGAAATTTCCTTCTAGTCGATGTCCTACAAATATGGATTTTTGTCGCACTAATACTGTGCACAAAAATTAGAGTGTGTGTTAATGCAGCGGATACTCGCCAAAGAATTTGAAATTTCATGCTTGATGGCTTTCACGCCTAATATACCTGAATTGCATCAAGTTCACGGAATTTGCCCTTTAAATGCTAACACGCCCGCGATTGAGCCAACTTGAGTTGATCAGCACATCTAGACACCGTGCGGGAACAGCGTCAGCACTCTTGTTAAATCTTCGAGGACGAACTTGTTAAATCTCCATAGGTTCATGAGCTGAACTGACGTGAAGGCACATCCGCACATATGAATATGCTGTGGCAAAAATTTGTTGAAATCTTGTGAAGAATGCTTTGTTATGGTGACATAAATGATTGAATCAACCTTGTAATTAAAGATTCAAGAGTCGCTTATGGTTCACTAAAGAGCTCTATAGAATCGCTAAAATCGTTTAGCTCGATTCTCATTGTTTTCTATTGATTGCGGGGTTTGTTTCGAAATGTACAAGTGGTGAAGAAGTGTACTGTTCTATTTATCGGTTATTCCAAGATTTTTTGAAGGTTGTTTTAGGTTCTATAACTCTTTTTTATTCAAATCTTCAAGAGAAAGAGGAAGTGAAATGAGAAGAGAGGCTTCTCTTTCCATGTTTTGTTTTTCACCAAAACTTGCCGCTTACCTTTTTTCAAAGAGGGAAAGAAGGATGGCATTTCATCGCTGCCATCGGGAATCTTCATGGGCAACCATTAGTTTTTCGCCTAAATCATGCTCTTTTTTTGCTCTGAATTGTTTTGCAAAGTTTCGATATATATTCTTATGTAGATGATGTTTGAGAAAACAATAACTACCTTCAACAATTACTGTATTGCGCATGACGAATACACCTTCGCATAAAAGGGAATCTTCATGGGCAACCATTAGTTTTTCGCCTAAATCATGCTCTTTTTTTGCTCTGAATTGTTTTGCAAAGTTTCGATATATATTCTTATGTAGATGATGTTTGAGAAAACAATAACTACCTTCAACAATTACTGTATTGCGCATGACGAATACACCTTCGCATAAAATGGGCTTCAAAATGAATGTTGATTCTATTTGGCGGATACCGCTTGCACTGATTTGCGTGTTAGGCGAGCTTGACTGCTTAGTAGATAGAAAGAAAGGCTTGGTAGATGATTGCTTGCTTCAAATGGCATTGCCAGTAAAGGAAACTCCATCCTTGATCTCCAGGTTGCGGTAGTCCAGATTGTATCTTGAACCTAGCAATTCGTTTATTTAAGAAATCGAGGTGTTCGACTTTGACGCGTAAGAAATACTGGAAGCCGGTTGTTGTTTATTACGTCGATAACTGGATGAGCGAGATTGTGTGCTTCCAGAACTTAACCTGAAAAGGACGATTTGGAGCCTCTAAATTGCTTTTTGCCATACTTCGCCCATCAGGTCGTCTATCCGCTACCAAGGACAATTGCCAAGTAGTAGATTTTACTTTTCTCTCAAAGTAAACAAATATTAGGCTATCTTTTCATTGCCTCAAGAAGTAGTAGCGTTTCGGTGAGCGGTAAGTAACCCTCAAACATTTGCTAATATGAGCAGCACAACGCAGATCAGCATTAGAAAACAATCTTAAATGAACACAAGCAGTCCAAATTTAAATGGCTCGTTTACGCAACAGTTTATTATGCTATTCAGCCGAAGTGATCCTTAACGGAATAATGAGAATAAGTTTGAAGTCAGTGATGCGGTTATAACGGTTTGAATCAGTCATTTGGTACAAAATTCCTGCCTAGCAGAGGACTCAGAACTATAGAAACAACGTCATAATATGCATCGGAAAAAGCGAGGAAACTCAGTTCTTTTACTTTGATGAAGTTGAACACAGGAGGGCGCTAGTTAAGCAAAACATGAAATTTAGGTAATTTATATTGAGAAATCTTTGCTTTTTTTAAAAGTAGATGCGACTTCACAAGTTCAGTTGTATTAACTGAAGTGTTCTGTAATTCGTCAAATACTCTTCGTTAAGTTACTTTATATAATATGCCAACAAAAGAAATGTGCTATCTGAGCGCTGCAAGCTGCAAACTGAGCAAAACAATAAGTGAGAGCAATTCAATTCTTCACTATGCTCAACGCACTTACTACGGATCTTCATTTGCAAACTTTATTTTCTTTTGTTTCAGCATTTTGTTGATAGTATTACTTTCGCTTCTGTAACATCTTTTCTTTTATCAGTCCTCATATTATTGAGTATGACTTTTATTACTTTGTATTTCAATACATCTAAACGACACAAATTTAACGATAAATTCATAATTGTGGCATGTAAAACAAGACAAAAATACGTGATGAAAGTAATGCGTATGAAACATTTATATGCAAACAATTACCAAACTGCCGAAGTATATTCGATAAGCGCAATATTGCAGCTGAATTCATTGAATACTTCCATCAGCGCATATCTTGGTTAATCGAATCGAGTGTACATTATGAGCTCTATAGACGATCAATCACTACGTGATGTAAGTCCATTTTACTAAACATATTATAAATCATATTCTCATCGTATTTCTCAACGGTGTATTTGATTCGTTTTGATTGAATACATGAATGATTTAAGAGTGAGAATGAATGCTTGTGGCTCTAATGAAAGGAAATTGGAATAGAGTGGGAAGTGGCCTGTGAGGGCGGAGTACGAAGGGGCTTTTTTTCCAAAATAGCTTGAAACTTATAAGAAATCACGACGTGCACGATAAAATAGAGTCAGTAACAATCGGATTTTGCATTGTAACAATCGGATTGGCTATTTCCTTCGCCATTCCGATTGTTACAATGCAAAATGCTTCGCTATTTCTGGTAATATTCTAAAGCGATACTGTTTTACGCAGAAAGCAGTGTTGATAAGCATCCTTCTACCGTCTTTCCTGTCCACTACTATGTTGCAACAGAGTTAACGAGGTCTTGAAAATCTTGGCAACATTGGGCTGAGAATTTGACATTAGGCGATGTGAAGGAAAGCACTCCCTTGCACCTCTCAGAGCTAAGTTTGACAATTATGATTACTTGCAACGCAAATAGAGTAAATTCTCAGTGAAATGCCAGTTATGGGGTCCGTTTCACTCCATGAATGAAACGACTTCATTCCATAATCGCCACTGCATTAGAGCAAAAGTTATGAGGTTTCAAAATATTTGACATAATTCTCCTCTGTTGCTTTCCAGGGCAAAGTTTCGCGGGCATTATTGCACTAGAGGCATTTTTAGTTTAAAAGTTGCCCTCAAGGCTCCAAAATCATGTATTCACATGATCTATGTGCATATGCCGACGTGCACGTGCATTTATGTGTTCATGTGCGAGTGCATATACGCGTTTGCGCACATGTAAGGGTTTGTGCATTTACATGTGGTGTTCGTCTTTTACTCAGCACTTGTTTACTCAGTACCTTCTAGGTGCGAACGATTGAACTTTGAGTCACGAAATGTGGTAGTAACTTCCACACTTATTTTTCCACTGGATTTTTTTGTAGGAAGAATGTCGCGGTGAAGCCACTGGTGAGTCCCACTTTAATAGGTTTATTTTTAAGTATGTATTAGTGTACGGAAAGGATCCGTCTCTATATGATATGATAAAACATGTTCCCGCGGGGCGGAGGAGACTAGGGAGTATTTCACGCCAGCTGGTGTCCTCATAGATGGCGGGTTGGAATACGGTTGGCTTTATTATGGGATCGCTTTCACATTATTCATACTATTGTGTTGTATCGTTTTCAATAGCTGCGGTCCCGACGGAATATTCGCGACTCGTTTGATAGAGAGATTCTGGCTGAAGGGCAAAATGTGTATTCACGTGAGACATGTTGGCGTGCATGGCTCAGTGTAGTTGCTGGAGACGTTTTCAAAAAGCTGACGAAAAGTATTAGCTTTAGGGATGATACAAGAAGTGACTATGGCAATGTTGCGTTGTTTTCGAATTGATGAGCTGCAATGATGCGGAACTGAGATGCACGGGGCGTGGAGACACTTTCTGCTACTAACTTGTGAAGCTCTTTTTTTTTGATACAAAAATTATAAAAACTGAAAGCTTTGTGCTATTCACTGTAGCAGAATACAGCTTGAGGAACTTCCAAGACTGTGAAGTATATCGTTATTTGGCTTTCGAAATTTCGATGAAGCAACGTGAACCACAGTAGCTTAAAAAACCATATTGAATTGGTGACACCGGTTTGCGAAGTTTCTGTTAATTGCTTTTCCTGTTATGCTAATCAAACATTGCTTCTGTAGTTGCTTCCAACTATTAAAAGTAAAAATAAATTGCGAATCGCCTGTGTGCACGACCACCATCCCAGCCAACGAAATTTTTTCCAGATCGGAAGAAATGAAAAGCCTGTAGAGAGATGGAGGATATGACGGCACCTTAATATGTAGCTTATTCACGTTTCCATTTTGTGGCTCGTCAGGTAACTTCTTAATAAGCCGAAGATGTTTTCGTCATTCGAAATGTGTTGCCATTGACGCAAGAATTATGTGTGGCCTGACAGTATTGTAAGCTTCTGTGAAATCACTTTTAATGACCTTTCACGTTCGCAAGATTCATTTCTTCCATGATTTCGATTAAATGAATCCGTATTGGAAGGTTTTTGCGAAAATCGTGATGCAGGAGTGATATTTTCGTGGTTCCGCCCGCAAAGTAAAATTGTGCTCAAAGATAAAGTTCATAGAATTTCGAGTTGTTAGGCATTTGCGATATAGGCCTTTAATTTGGGACATTTCTCGTGTCGCCACTGTTTTTGTATATGGCGTTAGCCTTTGCAAGTTTTCAATCTACACAGCGTTTTCACTATGCAATGATTCATTTAAGAGGGGAGTATAAATTTTGCGACTTTTTTGACTACTTATGGGCAGATGTCTTCATAAAACATCGACGTTAGGCTTGTCCATCCATAGCATGTACCGGCTACCGCTCTACATTCGAAATTTGTCCACTCTATCTCGATATCCTCTTTTGCAATAAAATGATGCTTCTTTACTAACACCTATGTGTTACGTTTCCCTTCAGTTTATATTGTTCGAACACAGTGATTGGTAAAGTTTCCTTTTGTTCCTGCGATTTCATGGGGAATTTTTAAATCTTGCGGAAACAAGACCCGTTTTTTTGACATTCCTCACAGAGATGATGAAACCCGTGGGGCCCCTGCAAATTGTTTTTAAATATGTCGATTTTTTCAAGCCACTTATGTATTTATCACTAGACAAGTTTTTCTAAGAGCGAAATTCTATTTTAGCGTTTTCTCTGAACTCTTTCTCAAGCCCCTAGGGTTGCACAAGGTGAACTTTCGAAGCCACTGATCTACGACCGCAGATTCTATGTCAGCTTTCAAATTCATAACTGTAGGCGGCTCTGAAGGAACTGTAGGCGTATCATATGCCTATGACTTTGCGTGGGTCTAAGGCCAGCGGTCTTAACGGGGTAAACGATTTTTGCTGCGGGGAGTTGTATGAGCTTCGTTGGCCAATAAAAGATTACCACTGGCGATCAACTCGGCTAAATATGAATGTATTATTGCGCGTGCTTTATTGTGTGCCCATACTTTACGATAATAGCTTATTCGGCTAGCGGGATTGCCACAGCGCGCTTCATGCGAACTCCTCTGGCTTGCTTTTCCACATTTTTCCTCGAATGATGAAAGAAGGTCTCTAGTTCGTAAAGCAAATCCCTCGCCTTTTTTGAAGCTTGTCAGCAGTCTAACTTTGCCTCTTGGCCCACCGTGAGGGATGAGAGTGCGCTAGATTGCTCTCCGGCTGAAGAAGTGCCCTTTTCACTACTTAATTGTTTATGTAATCAACATGGGATGTCCCAGTGGGTTTGACGAATCCCTCTTATGACGAAAATAAACTTTGTTGGGTTCATGATTCGTTGTAGAGATTAGTGCATCCAGGCAAATCGAAGATGATTACATTATGCAGCCGAATATCCATGACGTTAATAGCTAGTTGACTATCGGTGCTTCCATTCAGCGCGTGTTCTTTGGCTTTTCTTTGCACTATTAAGTGTTCATTTCGGCTGAACTCCTTAGATAGATGAACGTAACGTGCGCTTAAACCTCCTTGAATTCACCTGATGAATTATGCCGTTGTGCGTACCTGTACCTACGAATTCACGCGCCACTCATTTGCATATTTAGTAGGTAGTGACGAAATTATTTACTCACTTCATCATCATCA
Organism: Baylisascaris schroederi; assembly: GCA_006503575.1. Lineage (NCBI taxonomy): Eukaryota > Metazoa > Nematoda > Chromadorea > Rhabditida > Ascarididae > Baylisascaris > Baylisascaris schroederi. The sequence continues at coordinate 104,363 of QEWY01002778.1, forward strand.
CATGAACTGAATTTACGTTGAGACGTTTTTATGCAAATTTCTCATAGCCTACAAATTCCGACTAGTTTAGTCTGACTATAAAAATTTCGAAGCACGTTTCAGCTCCGCCTAAGAATCTGAATAAATAAAAGTGAAAGACAGACAAAAATAAGTTGCATCTCTTATTCTTAAAACTGGGATGTACTGGACATAGAATCGAATTGAGAAAGGTATTTTTTGAAAGAAATCTCTTGTTGAGAGACGACGAATAACCAATAAGTGGGCAAAAGCCAGATAATCGACTGGATTTGATGTGAAATGAACTGCAACCAAATAATCCCCACGACTATTTCTATTCGAAATCAAGGTTTCTAAATTTCTAAACGAAAACTTCATGTCCTTATATGGCTGGAATTGATGGCAATTGATGGGAAACATGATAATGCCGGATATTCGTATAACTTGGGCAATATTTTGTCGAGCAAATGATTGGCCAATAAGCATCTATATAACAGCAGCATTAGATCTTTCGTAGTGAAGATAAGATGTCAAATTGTGAAGTCTTTCGAGTGATAAGGAAGTCATGATAGTTTGAGGTGAAGATGTATGTATTCTTTGGTTATTGAAAGAGGAAAAAATAAAAGAAAAAGATTGACAAGATTAAGCTTGCCAAGTGCTCATGGGAAAGAACGTCGGCTTCATTTTTTGTCGCGTTGAATGCCGTTACCGCGAATGTAGATTACGGCGAGCGTACCAAACTCCTGCAGATGCCTCGAAAGACGAATTCTTCAGCGTGACATCCTCACAGAATCTTCTCCACTATAGGTAGCGAAGGATATGAAAATGCCCGATGAGCATGAATGCAATGCAACCATCTATTTGAGTGGTGAGATGGTAATACACGAATTTTACATCAATTAAAAGCATGAAACAATGAAGGATGGCTGAAAGAGCGTGCTTTTGGTTGCAGCGATATACGCAAAAAAGAATAGGAGGAAACAACGTGAAATAGAAGACGTTGAGGTGTTCGACGATGAGGAAGGAAACAGTTTTTGAAAGCGCTATTGGAACATAAAGGCAACAAAAATGATTTGGAAATGTGTAGTAAATCGGTATAATCGATATGATTCAAACAAATTTTGAGAAGTATTATTTGATGGGGTTGGACAAACGAAACGCAAATACTGAGGGCATTGAGTGGGACGTGATGGATGAAAACGTGAAGAGAAGCCGAAACATTGCGCCCAGCAAAAGGCACATCCTACCGCAAGGCCACATTTCGTTCTTCACCGCTGCTCTAAAGGTGCTTAGCTGGCTTGCTGATCAACGAGTGAATGTGTCTATCCACAATTCATTCTGCATCATCTTTCGGTGTTTATCCACTCTAGTTAAGTAATCGTCGTTGAACAACTCGATATTCAAACTCTGAATATTGTGCACCATCTGGATTCCGCATCGAGAAATCCGCCCTTGTTTTAGTATTCCAGCAGTCCTGGAATTTGCAACGCTGAAGTTGCTAATTAACTCGGCCGGTTTAGTAATTTTCTTTCGATTACTGCTACTAATTTTGATACACTACTGTGTCAAAGATGATGCCGACACACCACACCGAACGGATCATGAAACGCATGCACACGTTGACGTCAGAAATGACCGCCGAGACGACACCACCCGAGCAATCTGACAGTGGCGGTTCACACCATTCTTCTCCTGCCCCAGGACGCGATCCGAACTTCCTCATGGTGCCAACACCAATGGAGGTCGGACTCACTCAGTTAGAACCAGTTCCTCACAAAAAGGTTCAGGTCACCATCTGTGTTCTGAGTGCACTGGTAGATGATGATTTTGGTGAAAAGTGTTAACGCATTGTTTCGAAATCGTTTTCTTACTTTGGTCCTGAGCTTACAATCATTTTTTTTATTTATTTTCATTTTTACCTACTCTCCTTCCTCTAAACCCAGAAAACACCTAGCAATTTTTTGCATCCTAAATTTCATCGCAAGCTTCTTACTGCAGCTTTTGCGCACTTTTCGTTCTTTCGTTGTTGCAATATTTTGTCGAATGCAAAAGAGCATTGTTATCTATAATAATAGGTGATAATTTTTCGATGCATTCATTCCTGTCGTTTTTAGTGGAGTGTATTAACGCCATTCTTATCTGAACGATTTTAAAAGTGGCATAGCAGCTAAACACAGGACTCTTGCCCGTCCAGTAAAAAGGAGATCATCTCTTCACTAGGAATAAAATAGTGCGGATTTTTCACAAATTTAACAGCAGCCAAATAACTCGTCTCTTTCGGCGTGAAATATCTGACAGTAATATGTGGAGGTGACTAAAATTATGATGCGATTGCCACCAAATCATGTGATTATTACGCAAGCTAGATATTATGGAATGTTGTAACTATCATATCAGTTAAGATCCATTTAACTTTCTTTCGTTTTCGGCTGATTACCTCGTTAAAGAAGAGGTGTGTTAAACACACGTTGTGGCATTTACTACGATGCTCGATAACCACTCATTCTAGTATAAATTGTTTTGCATAAATATTTCGTATCGAACAACTCATATTTGAATATCGAGCAACATCAACGATTTGTAAGCGCAATTTCAGTAGAACATGGGTCAGTTTTTTCTAACTTTATAACATCACTGATCAGGCGGTGCGAAATGAAGGTCATTGACCGCTGGCCGAAAGATGTGCAATTGAAGTTTAACAATTGGAAAGAATTTCCATATTTGTAGATTTGGTGAAATTGATGTTACAATCACTGCTAACATCAAGTCAATGCACATTTCCATGTAACCGATGTGGTAACCATATTTCGCTGAAGCATTGGAAATGCGTTGATAAAATTTATGGAGACTTAAAGGAATCAGTTAGTTGCACGCTTAACACTTTTTACTTTCAACAAAACGAATTATCGAAGTGCGCAAATGCAGCATTTACAAAAAACAGTTCCCTCAAAGTGCAATTCGACTCCCCTGTTCAATTTTACATTTTTGCAATTATTTGCAAATAATTCCTATGGCAGCGTTATGTCTGTGCATACATCAGTGTTTGTTTCTGAATTCAATCAAAACTGCAAAAGTAGAGATTGGAAAGGAAGTGAGGTATTATACGATGAAATAGTCATCAACAAGCATATTAGTAAATAAAGCTGCTAGTCTCAGCATATATAACATAACAAAAAATTACGTTTAGTAATATCTTCAGATTTGTATGCATATCTGCATATCCAAAACGAAATGTTGCCACTTAAATGTGCTAAAAACATCTATAGGTCATTCCCATTCTAGAAAGTTGATTATGGCGCCAAAAATCGATTTTTTTTTTTTTTTTTTGCAATTAAAGTGGGGATATCGTTAGGAAAGCTCATTAGACATATTTTATCTCTGTTTGAATAGTTGGAGAAGCGATGTGCAGATTGGCTGCCATATCTCGTCAATCTGTGTGCATTCTTTTTCTGTTTATTTGTCACATGAGCTATTGACTGCGATGCTATTGCAATTTTTTGAATCCTTTTTATTTGCATTCGACGATAATAAGGTTTTGCTTTCGAAAGACAGTTATCAAACTATCATTCCTATAAGAATATATATCTATTTCTAATAGACATCTTTTTCGAAGAAATCACCTCAGATTAGAGAAGCTAGTAATAAATTTAGAATCAATTAGTTAATTGTTACTATATTCAAGTTTTTTAGTTTTTTCTTCGATCTCTTCTTTGGTGCTAAAGTAACAGCAATTTGGAGATTCTTGAAATTGCATTGTTGCAATATAATTCATAGCAATAAGAAAATTATCTTTTCCTTCTCCTATTCGATCTTCAAATTTGGGCAATTGCTGAATGCTTGTCACACTTTCAAATATCTTCAAACGACTTCAGATCATAGTGTACCGTATGCGAGATGATAATTGCTAAGTTTGGACTTAGGAGAAGATTTCCATATTTGCATAGAGACGAGTGAACGATAAAGTTGGCCGGGACGAGATAGAGAAACGAAATGTGCGCAAATTGCGCTATTAGTATATTATTGAATTGCAGCTATTTTCACTGCGAACATCATCACTTTAAATATGAATTTGGTAGTGTATAAAGGACCTTTTGAAGACCCTACGCCGTCTATTTACCTCGAGTGTTCGCTATTCCGCTGAAATGTGTTCCCGTCAACGACATGAGTGTCCTCAATAATGAAATTGACTTTTTTTTCGTATGAATTTAATCGAAACTAACGGGAAACTTATTTCTCTCAGCGAGTTTCCAATATAACTGGCCGATATGAATTATAAAGAAAGCGAAATAGCTCTCATGAGTATCCATTCAAGCAGAATGAAATACGCTGAAAAACCGTTAAGATGTAGTCTTGTAATCATTTCTGCAAATTTGATGAGAATTGCGCCAATTGGGAGGAGCGTGCTCAAATATACTTTATAAGGGCGAATATTCGATGAATTTCATCGTCGTATATGAGTCGAGTGCTGCAGTTATCGTTGGATATAGCCCATCAAGTCGAAAACTTCTTCTCTGTCTGCTCATGCTCCGGTATGGTTGTCGCAACGCAAACCAAAAGTTTAACCATTCTTTGCTTTCAAGGCGACAACTTTAGCGTCAGAATGCCGCATATTAGTAATGTAGTCATATTTCTAATCGGCATGTAATAACACTGAATTTCGCACATAGTTTAACTGCCTGTCAAATGAAGTGCTTATAGAAATGTGTCAAAGAATGATACGGTCAATGTTTGAATGAATCGATTCAGCGCTTACCTTAGTTTGCTTTATAATCCGCTTAACTTCTTTTACTATCCTATGCTTATCGTTGCTAATTTTTATGAAATAACGCTAAACCTCAATTGAAAGAAAAACTGAGACGGTCTCAATGGTGAGAAAATTTTCCTTATTTTATCGAAGGAATTGAGTTCATTTGAAATACAACGGGGGATTCGGCAACGGCCGCAGATCGTGGCAATCCAATCAACCCCACCTTTTGTCGGCGCTGCACTTTACAAGTTCATTTGTCTTTTTTGCAATTCATGTCGGTATTTTTTTATTGCATACCACTCAAATGACAACCCTTGCAAGACTGTCTGAAAAGTCATATTCCCTTTTTTCGTAACCGTAAAAATTTCTTTTCTTATTTTCATATGTTTCATATACAGAATTGGTCTTCATTAGCTGATTCGTTTTTTTTTTCAGAGGAAGTTTCGAGAATATTCAGCTAATTGAAGTGATCGGGGAGGGATGGCGAACGCTATTTCTGAAACACTAACAAATTTCTGAATTAACGAAACCTGTCCCACTGTTCGTTGACTGATCTATGAGACTTTGTGCGGATTTCTTAAAACTTGCAAAATATCAACGTGAATCATAGTCATTATCCGTTTTTTATAGTAATTGTCTTCCCTACAATTAATGATAATTATAAAATTTTTTGCCAATGCACTAATCGTTTTTGCAAAAAACTGCTTTTGTTTGCGAATGTTCACAAAAGTTTTTGATGTGGTCATGCTGCTTGCGTTTATGCGTATCTGAAAATTCGGCAATACTCACCAAAGAGGAATGTTAGGCATCGAAATTTGGCCACTATCACCAGCACTTGGAATGCCTAGCCAAATCTAATCCCAATTAATTACCACAAAACGAGTTTCTTAATTCAAGTTTCCTAGAACCGACTCCTTCTTTAAGATAGCACATATATGGACATCGTATTACCCTTTAAAATTTAGTGAAATCATTTGATCATTAAGGCTGATTTGCAAAAATCTCTCGTATCTGACGACTTGTCTTCTCTAATGCACCCGTCGAAAGCGTTTTCTTTATTCCATTTTTTCCAACATTTTTTTTCGAAGCACATTTTCTGCCATTTTTTTTGCTTATTTTTGTGAAAATTCATACCTCACATATCAAACTACAAACTGAGTTGAGAATCTGTTTCGTCGTTCTTTTTGGTCGATTAGAGATGTTTACTTAATCAAAGAACAAAGCTCATTCGGAAATCTCATTCACTTCATTCTTAGCATTATTTGCGTTCACTTTTGGGATTCAAATTCGATTTATGTAAATAATAATGTGCTGCTATTAGTATAAAGTGAAACAAGCTTATTGATGAAAAGCGATGCAAACATTTAACTAGAAAACTGAGATTTCGCTTATATGTGAATATTGACACGAAATATTTATACTTTGAAAAATATCCTTCTTGCGGAAATAATTTATATATTTGCCGGATTTATACAAAATGCTCTTTTAAATGCATTCAATCGGTTATGCAAAACCCTGAGCAAAAAGTCGTTTTCTTTTCCACGACACCTAACTAATTGCGAACTAAAATATGTTGGTACTTTTTATAATTTATTTAAGCGTCAATGACTCTTAACAAGTATAATCAATGAGAATGCGACTAGGAATAGATGGCGTATCTTTCATGATGATTGAATCCTTGAAACCACATAATCGTAGCTTTCCTGATCAGTAAGTTGGGATTACTGGATTGAGGGATAGATATAATACTTGCATACGCATAGATATGGCGTTACGATATCGTTTTATTTCGCATAAATATGCAAGAAGGTGATCAGAATGGAATAAATCGAAGAAAATCAAAATATCAATTAGGAGAGGAATATCTCTTCAACTTTATAAAATGCTTTCATTTATAATGATTTTATCACAATGAATGAACCATAATAAAATGCGCTATATGCTTATATGCATTTTGTGAGAATTGTCAAGTGTCATTTTGTGAAAAAAAATTTTTTTTTTTGGCGAATTGTGCGAATTTCTTCTCCGCTTAGTCGATAGCGTAGCTGAAGAACGCTTAGCTACGAATTTTGAGTCCAAACGAAGCTAAACGAAATTCAAAAGCACAATAAATTTCTTTCATTTGTCGCCTATAGGTTTCCAAAAAAAAAATCTTTTACTTGCATAAAATATTTTTTGTTGGGGACAAAATGTTCAATCAGAATGCTCTAAAATTTATTTCAGGCCCATCAAAAACATTCCCATCGAATATAGAAGCATTTTGAACAAAATTCATAACACAACCATCAAAGCAGTATTTTCCTCGGAAAAATGCATTATTTGAGTGAACAGACAGACAACGCCAACAACGCCAAATTATTAGGCCGATATTTGCGAAAATAAAGCGCTTAATGCAAGAAATAAAACGAATTAGGCAAGTAGAAGGATACGAATATTACGGGGGCGAATCATTTAGAAATGATTGGGCGAGGAATGATTCCTGGTTACTCAAATTGGTACTCTTGAACATTTCAATGTCACCTTTTGTCTTTGCCTCGTCTTATCTTCCTTAATTCTACTCTCATAAGTCATATCAAATGTCAACATTTCAGTAATTTAAACAAAGTATCAATTGTATCAATAAGTAAAAAACCATAAATTTTAACCGCAAAGATATGCAATGAGGAATCAGCGGTAGTGGAAGCGGAAATAGTTGTAAGATCGGTATGTAACAATTGGAATTTTTGAACATTTGAGGGCCACCGCATAGTTAATCTGCTTAGATGATTGGTCAATATAATCCTTCTTTGCTGGTATAGGTATTTTTCCTTCACCTATTCATTATTTTTATTTATCACTATCAGAACATATTTGTATAAAATGTACCACTTATCTCATGTTATTTTGTTCATTTCTTTTATATTTTTTTCGTGATATGCTATTTTTTCATTTGCAATAATTTTTGAATTTCGCTCCAACGATAGAATTTGGTTCGACAAAAATTAAATAAATGTTTAAGAAAAATGAACAACTGCCACAATTACTAATCATTGCAGTAAGGAAAAATTGGACAAACTATTTGAGCAAATTTGAAGAAAACTTGAATAGAAAATATGAGTTCAAGCAAATTGTTGTGAATTACTTTGAAAGCCCTCAGGACTCCTCGTAAACGATCTTTGATCAAATGCAACATTCGTCGTTAATATATGCAATGATCTAACAACATAATTCCGAGCATAACATAAAATTTGTGCGATCCCAAGTGACTGGAATAATTGTAATCGTGATAAAGAAATGCTAGAACGTCAACTCATATTCCAAAATGTTGAAATATTCAATTTAAAATGCGAAAAATAGTTGCCATCGTTAGTTTTTACATGTGCGCAATTCAATACGTTCACATAAGAATAAGCATTGATCGAAAAATATATATATTTTAAAAAAATAGAATTGATTTTGTAGTTAGGGAAATCTATTGAATTAGTTCAGTGCATTTCTCAGAAACGCAAATTGAATTAGTTCAGTGCATTTCTCAGAAACGCAATGAACTAATTCAATAGATTCTCTCCTAACTGCGAAATTAATTCTATTTTTTATACTTTCCAACGAGCGCTTACTTTTATGCGACACTATCGATTAATATCGCATCAATAATTGCAACGTTCATCGCTTTTGCTTATCAATTTTTGCATGAATTTTTGTTTTTTGTGGTTGTTTTATTGTGATGAAATTTTTCTTTTATATTCATTTTCTGTTCATGAGATGCACTTATAGAGCATGATTTATGGGGGAATTTAGTCGACAAACATCGCTTATGCAAAAAAAAAAAAACTGAATTGCGGAAGTTTGGAATTTCCAAGTGGAGGGAAGTCAATTCGCTTTTAATCCTCAAAAAATTATTATGAATGCTGTTCGCTGAAAAAGCGCTGTCATTCTTGCCCCTGTTTATGAGCCCATTTTTTGCCGCTAAATGAATGCAATAAACAATTGTGATAATACGAATGAAAAAGAAAATGAAAACAGCGTTGGAAATGATGCGGTCCTTTGCATTTTGTCTGGGTTCTCCAATTTATTAATTTCCACTCTCCCTCTGTTTCCTCCTTTCCTTTTCTCACTTCCTTTGGCACTCTATTCATTACTCCAGATGGTTTTTTTTCTGGGAATTTTCTATATAGTTTTCGCGGAACCACGTAGGGTTTTCTAGCTCAGCGAAAAAAAAATTCTCGGTCTGCAGAGTCGAAATTCCAGATTTTAGTCTTTTTTTGCAACTGTTAAGGGGTATGAGCTACATTCACATGAGTTATCTAAATAATAAGTCCCACCTAAAGAGGTATTCATATGATCTTGTATGCACTCCTAAAATCATAAAAAAGATACCCTCTCTTAGACTATGAATCGCATTTCAGGATGTGATCGAGAAGATTCCAATGAGAGCGCGTTCTCAAAGTTGGCTTATAAGAACACGACATCTGCTCGACGATGAAAAGGTGAAATATTTACACAAATGTTCAGATATTCGGTTTGCGAAAAAAACTTCGAATAATTAATGAATGATATAAATATCAAGAATTGAATAACAATCAATCTCGTTGAAATAAAGATGAGATGTTTCCATTGGAATCTCCCATATGCATCATTAATCAGTTGCAACAGCCAAAACTACTTAATATTGAGTGGTCTCTTCGAATAAAAAATTCGCATACGAGAAAAAAAGTTGATTCTTTCAATATGCCATTCAAAGTCCCGATAGTGTTACCACTGTGAGAATATGCGCTTTCCCTATGAACTATAGGATGCAATTGAATTGAATTGCAGTTATAGAAAAAAATTATCAATGGAATATAATTTTAAATTTTGGATTCTATGAAATATTTTATTTTCTCATGATCAATACGAGGGGTTTCGGATGGGAAATGCTACAAAGATAGGATGTGTGAATAAAACTTTGATTGAGAACTATTTCGAATATTTGCACATGCGGATCTACTATTAATCCTGGATTCCGTGCTCATAAACAATAGTGAATTAAAACACCAACTACTTTTTGCAATTCTTGCTTTATTTTATGCTATTTTTCTACATGATTACGTTCGAATACTATTTTCTCCTCAATTTATGCGTCAGCGTTTTGTACTTATCGATGGCTGACAGCAGCTGTCAATAAGATTTTTGCTTTTTGGTCAACGCAAGGAGCGACCATTATAATTGTTCCTAATCATCAGAGCAAGTCTGTAAATGATCTAAGCCCTCAATTGGTTCGCATGCATTTGTTCTTGAAGCAGTAAAAAACATAATTGAAAAGATGCAATGCTGATGTATCTGCTGATAGCCTTTCAGAGATCCATAGTTGAAGGTTATTTTATAAAAACAGGAAGGGGAAAAGCAAAACTTATGTTGAAACACTAGCACGTCGAGAGTATTATCAAATTGAAGAAAAACACAACAGATTTCCCACTGCCATTGTATTGTTTGACTGGAAGCGTTTGAATAGTTTAGCTAGCGTGATGTTTGCTTTGTGCACAATTTCATACGATAGAATCATCGAGAGCAATAGAGGCATAATAGATAATGCCATTACACACTATTCTTAAATTAGAATGCTTGAAATAAAGGAATTATATATTTCTCCCTGAATCGAGCAATAATTAAAGCTTTATAGCTTTGTAATGTTAGCCAGCATATACGTGATAACGATAGAAGAAAAATTATCGAAGTATGAGAAAAAAAATGCTGCATGGAAAAATCAGATGTTCGAATATGTAGAGTGCTCTTAGCACTTGAAAACAGTGGTTTATCGTGAATTTGCCTACAACAAAATATATGTGGTCGAAGAAATTCCAATTTTCTCAAATGCCATAGAATATCGCAGCAAAAGTTGTATGAAACGGTTGAACGAAATGAGCGAAAGAAATAGATTAGATGCTTTGTCTGAATGATTAGCAAATTCCAATGCCAGTAGCTTGTCAAAGCATGCTGCAAGCTCGTGCTACATTGCGTATTATTGAGGGCAGTTAGCATCTTCAAGTGGCGTTTGCTTGTCTTTAAAATTCCACTTGATAAGGATCAGGTTACCGACTAAATGCTTCTAAATTCATGAGAGAGTTTTCAGCGAGAGCTGAGATCACTTATAGACAGCTCTTTGTACTACTGTGAACTTTGGAAGAGACGAGGGCTAGCAAATAGTCGATTTTTGTAATGTTTTCAGGGGAAACAAACACTAATGAAACAATTTTGGTGGCACTAGATTCATTAACTCTATATGAAAACAGGAGAAAGTAGATGTGGGAACGAGAAAATTAGTGCTTTCAAATTTTTGCCAAGACTGGCTCAAAGAAATTTTAGTCAAAAATTGACTGCCATAATTTTTGGCCAAAAATAGGTCTGCTCGTGCTGATATTTGACAGAAAGTGTTCTTCAAGATTTATTAGAAATTATGGAGCGGAAAAGAGCAATGCTTGGGTACGCCAATATTGCAAACAATGGCGTGATACTGATCATTTCAAATATTTCGAGATGTGAAGAAATTTCTTAAATGAATTCAGGCACATGACCGTATGTTTAAAAAACATTCTAAAATACAGCTGAACGGTAAAATAGAATTGAGATTAATACATGCCCGTCAACCAGAAAGCAACTCGTTGTAGAAAGTAAATGTATTATATAAAGTAAATGTATTATATAAGACGTTGCGGAACAAGAAAAAGCATTAGTCACATGATTAAATGATTGCAACTAATAAAAGAATGCATCATGTGTTTTGACACTAAAAAATTTCTTCGCTCTAGTTCGGATGCTTGAAACGTGACACAAGCATTTGGGATAAACATGAGCATCAAATGAGATTGACAGATTGCCGCTTTGAGGTTAGTAGAAATGTTTGCATTTGACATGTATGTCTGAGATATAAGAACAACCCAACTCGTTGGCTGCATTACACGTCTGCATACGCACGAGCAAACCTAGCCTGGTTTGCGTTTGACATTAGTGTTATGGACTAAAACTTGCAGTACGCTGATTTCACATCATAATACTAACGACGCTTTAATATCAGAATTGGGGAAGAAATATCGTATGTGTATCAAGTAAGGTAGGTTGTCGGGGCTTTTTGATACCTCATGCGAAGTGTTCATAACAAGACTGTGGCGCAAGGCACCGGTGCATATATCCTTTTGAATAGAGTGAAATAAGGTGAATAAATGTTAAATGAGTTTCCCTAGTTGTGTTGTGTTCACTGTTCATAAACATTTAATGAAGGATGAATCACTGCAATATTACGCCCGTTATAATTCAGGCCGAAGAAAACACTGCAAAAGTGACTTTTCAATATCAGTCACTGTCTGACCTTTTCCGTGAATGCTGCCAAGCATATAGAAAAATTAAAATCTAATATTTTGCGGCAACTGAAAATTGATTCAACATACACTATGCAATCACTTTTTATAAACTAAATTGAACTTTTTTTTGCAGAAATAATAAATAAATTCAGCAACTGTTTATAAAACACTTCTCAAATTTCTTTATTTATCTTATAATACGGCTAAGCCCCTATAAGCGATATCCATCGCTCATTTTCTAAAGTATTTGTCGTTTATTCCGATTTATCTTTTTGTTGCAGCAAAGGACGCCATATTTCTTATCGGTGATTTTGTACGCGTTTTCGGTTTTCCTGCTCTTCATCACATTCCCTTTCTGCCTTCCGTTTTGCCTGAAAGTTGCCAGGTAACATATTTCTTTTAATAGCAATTCTATCTACAGTAGTTCTCGCACAGTGGTAAACATTACGGGGAACGAGCCGAGACACATCATAATGACGCATATCAACGCAAATTTCGATCTATATTGAAATCTCCTTTGATCTTCGTAGTTTAGATTGGCAAAACTCACTAATTATATGGGCCTAAGTGGTTGAGTATGGATAGTACGCTTCACAAATGTCAACCGCCAAACCCACATACAGACGGCAAAAACATTGGCGGAAACAACGTTTGCCAATTGGGACATTGGCAAGGGAACTTACTGACAGAAAATCACTCAAACGGAACTGCTGTTGTGTTTTTTTAATGTTCACATTGCTTGTCTCTTTATGCGTTATTACAAATTTATATTCGTAGGGCGCATTTAAGCACAACCAAAAAATTTCTGCACATTTTACATGTTTCACGCCAGTCGGCTGGATTTTCGCATTGATCTGATCATAGAGGACGATTCTTTGAATAAAGTTTCCATTAAAATTTAGATGGATTAAAAGTATTTAAAATTAAATATCTGCTGGGAATGTAAGGAATCGGCCGATCTGGTGAGCAAAATGCAAAGGGCGTTATGCAAGCTGATGCAATTGTTCTTCCGTGGGTGGCGATAGTTTATGGTGTTGTAAAGGAAGGATCTAAATATGAACTCTCAAATATGTAAAAAAATGGTCAGGTATTCTCAGATAGGATGAAAAAATATTGATACGCACATATTCAACCGTATATTGGTAAAAGCTGCGGTCGTTATAGAGCCGAAAATATGAGGCGAGAGTTTCAGACTTGCATCATGTGTGGAAGACAAATGTGACACGTAACGCGTTTGACGAGACGCTAGGTAGTTACGCAACGATACCGAGGGGAATTTTGGTACTGAATTGCACACCTGTCAAAAATTATTCAAAATAGCCTGCAAATTTAGTCGCTCTGACCAATTCCAGTGCGCCCATATAACTCGAAACTCGCCTCATACTTTTCGATACATTAATTGCCTTGAAATTCTCATACAATAGAAGACAATGATAAAGGGATGCTTTTAACATGGCGCATGGTAATTGTTGAAAGCGAGGCCCTATTCAGCATTAACGCTATTCCTAAATAGCATTTGTCCCCTAGCTTAGTTTGCTACGTTGTCTTATGCATACTGAAGTCAGGTGAAGTGAGAGTGCTATGTCGCTCAAAATAGAAAAACAAAAAATATATAGTGCATGAATGTGTACGAGTTTATACGTACGATCTAAATTATAAGACAATGATAAAAGCATATGGACCAAGATCATAGGTATACGCTAGTGAATTTTCTTCCATTCGCCTTACGATTCGTAAAAGATGCTAGCAGAATATTTCAATGAAGGGAGTGAGCAAATTTTTGTTGTATGATATTTTGATATTTATTAGAGGTAATAAATATTTTAAGCTTTCGCACTAAATTTCTCATAAAGGGTGAGATTTCCTTAGTATTGATCTCAAGTGAATATGAAAGAGGAAATAAATTTTTGCCTTTTTTTTTCAGCGATTTCACCATTTCTGATTTCCTAAAGTATTTTTGGTTCCGTCCGTTTTTCATAACAAAAAATAAGGCAACAAGTCCAAATGCTGGATGTACCAGACAAACCATTTTATCGGTAAAATTGTCTAAGGATTCCACTATGAAATAAAGTTTGTCGTATTGACAAAATGCTGTGATTTTCGATTTGCTATTTTGCGCTTTCCAAAATTACGAAGCATCGCATGGGGCGTAAAGTATATAAATAACAGCGAAGATATTCTATGACTATATATGTTATTCTTTGGTCTTTACATTCAGCATATGGCATTCGCCACACTATCAATTCTTGAAGTGTCACAAGAGAATTACTTGGTGCGCCCCTTGCTAGCTTCTCTAACTGATTGACTCACTTTCACTGTTCAACGGCAAAAACATGTCTTTCAGCTAAGAGATTGCAGCCTGATGTAGATGAAGGCTCTACTCATAAGTATAAGATTTAATGCATGTTTGCAGTGGAAATTTTTACAGCCATCTGCCTGTACCATCTCAATATACATCCTTCTCATCTCCCTTTTCTATATACAACCTGTAGATCACACGTACATCATATAATATGAACTGATTGAATTAACACCTTATAAATAAAATAATTTTACACAAATGATAAAGGGAAATAGCGCTAGATAATTTTTACTATATCTATTGGTTTTTGCCTTGTATTCACTGTGCATTTGTTGACATTATTTGAACATTTTGTTTAGTGACGAGGTGGGCCCTAATATCGTAAATTGTGTTCACATAATCTAGACGTTGTGGCTGTTACTCAAATGCATTTAAGTGCCCGCAACTTGGACCTTCAATGATTGGTAGGAGTGAATATTGTTGAAGGTTTACCCCAAAATTGGAATATCTCCACCAAGTTTTGCATACATGCATACATCGAGGTGTAAACATATGCACTTGAAGTCTGTAATACGTCTGCACAAAGATTTGAAAGAAAACAGTCTATGAGTAGCCATGAATAAAGACTAAGAAGTAAGAAATTTTGAGTTTTCCATGACAGGGCTGTAAATACACCAGTTGTAAATCTTTTTTTTTTTTTTTTTGATGAAGTGCTTTTAGATTCAGGTGAGATACGATGTCAGGTTGCTTTAGCTTCTCTGGAAGCAAATTTCAACTGTGGTATTGTTAGATGTTATTGAATGGTTAATTATATATGTTAAACGTGACAACTGCTTTCAGCAGTGTTATAAACAATTTTGTATGAGGTAAATTGCATCTGGGAAACGTATAGTTACCCGATTGCAGGGAGTACGAGCGTGCCGTTGTTATGCGCCTGGGAAGGCTTATCGAAGGCGGTACCAAAGGACCAGGCCTATTCTTTATTATGCCCTGTATCGACACTTTCCGCATTGTAAGCTGATTTGTGTCATCGAAAGCAAAAACAAAATGTCTATCAGTGAGATCTCTGCTAACCTTTTGCCTGCACTCGGCTGGAAGTGACGTTCAGCTGTGTGCTATAAGAGCAAGTATACGTGTACGCCTGATACACTCAATCCATGTCTTTTTCTTTGATCGTCACGCTGAACCCACTCCACCCCCAATTTCTTCAACACCTTTTCAGGGAATATTCTGCCAGAATAGATATGCTTCATTTAGAAATTAACTAAAATGTGCCACTTTTCAACAGTCTGATTCAAGTCAATCTGAATTATTGGCGGCATTTTTGTCTCCTTTTTTAAAGGGAATTGTTTGCCTAATCAATTCGAAAGCCTTCATCTTTCTAGTGCCCGATGTAATGGATATGAACTACAGAAGAATGCAATCCTTGCTAGTTCTGAACTCAGCAGGTTAAATCTTTAACCTATTGAAGTAATTCAGTACGTATCGTTCTTCCGTCAACGATCCAAAACCCCCGAAACAAAAGTATGCTTAGCATTGTACTTAAATGTTCCGGATAGAGCTATAGAAAACATTATCACAATGTGTCGCTCATTCATACGGAACATAATTCATAGTGAACAATCGTTTAGCAGCAAAAATTCGTTTAACGATCAACTTTCTGATTGCCTTCATCCAACGGCAGTTTTTTTTTTTTTAAATTGCTTGGTTTTACCTTCTTCGTTCAGCATATATCTTTTAATAGCTTTTCCCTTTCCCCTTCATATCTCTTCATAGCTTGCGTAATGTGCATGAATGCAATGTGTATTCTCATACTCCATAAAGAGTTCTTCTCCTATTATGACAGTTAAAACAAGAAAATAGACTAAGAGGAAATTAGTATCGCATCGATGATACTGATCAAATCTAAATTCACTTTGAATTTCTTAAATTCTCGTAGAGTAGACCTATAGTGAAAATTTGAGTGGCATTGCACTTATTAGATTTGAGAGGGAAGTTTAGCGAGGATTTTATGCTTCTATCTGGTGAAATATTTAGTTTCGCTATGCTAAGCCAATATTGTTATTAGAATATATCACACCACCCAGTGCAAAAACCAACGATCGAGCCGTTTGTTGAGGAATACTGATGAGATGACGGATTGGTGTGTGCTGTCAAAGTGTGTCAGCTGCTCTTTTGTTCAATGCATTTGCAGCTGGCTGTCTGTGGAAATAGCTATCATCACTCTTACAAAGCAAAACTTCAAAGATGACTTCCCAAATTTCAAAATTAGTTCCGCTGAGTTCTTCATTCAGTCATATTCGTATTTTATGAGGAGTATTTAATAAACATGAACAAACTTTGTTCGAAATTCTCGGCTGCTTCCGTTAAAAACCACAAATATCAAATCCTCTTTTTATTGAATAGAACTTTACTGATCTCATAAGATGTGAGTAGTTCAATTTGGTGTAACGTAGTTATGTATGCAAACATTATAAAATCCTCGATGGTCACTAAAACATTGAAAAGTGCAAACTCGTAAGCATGCACAAAGAAAAAGGAATGATCTTAGCGTTTAATGTTTTTGCTTATTACGCCCTTGTGATGGGAAGGTCATTCTGGCACGAAGAAAACTTGATATAAAGTGGAGAATTTTCATAAAACACTTTCACAAGGAGTTTATATTTCGATTTAAAATATACGAAGGAAGGGAGGGGTTAAGGCGAGATGGTCGAGTGATTGTGGCAAAAGGCAATAGTGTTGAGCATTTTAACTACAGCTTCATAATGATGTGAGTGCTGCGAAAGCAGTCTAGAGAGAGTTAATAATAGGTTTGCTATACGTTGCTTTACTCAAACTTTTCCACCAAGATATATCATTATATTACAACATATACACAATGTTGTTCACTGTAGTAACGTGCCTCGTAACATTACAACATATATGACTCATTCAGACCTCACGCGAATATTTATCAAGCTCTGTTGCTTAGCACAAAACATAAATACTTGCAGTATGCAGAGGGAGATTAATGTTGGCATTAACGACGTTGTGGATCGATGCACTTGTTCATTCGCTAATAAAATAGCAAACACAGAAAAGACGATAATAAAACATGTGAACGTTGAATTAATAAAGCAATTCCTCGATTCTAGTATATAGTACATTCTAATAAAATAACATTGCCGGCATCAATAATTGTCATAATATAAAATATTGCTGAGCATATGCGTGAAGCATAAAAAAAATTGTGCGAGGCTTTGTAGCTCAAAAATTGGACAATAATAGAACAATTAATTTTTGTGGAGTTGTTGCAATCCTTCATTCATTGATCAACAAGCAGAAAAATTCCAACATTTAAAAAAAGATTTGAAATACAATCGAAAGAGTTGTTCGTTGACGAAACAAATACTTTGAATGAGATTATTAGGCGGCCAAATATTCCCACTTTTAGGGGCAAGATAAAGCAATAGTAGTGTTGCTGAACAAGATAACTTGTCTTTGGACTTAACTAGCCACAACTTCCCATCTCGAACTAATGAAGCCACAATTTTGTGGTTACATGAACATGTTAATGAGTATTGATTTCCATCTCCATCCTTCTGGCACATACTTAATTGAACAACACTTAATTTCCACCGCCACCTGCAGTTGTGAGAATAGTCCCGATCAGACTCTCAGAGTTTAAAGGATTTTCATGGATTTGGCATCATTAGAGGAGGTGGTGAATTCAAATCTACATATGAGCGTTCGATCTGAATTGTTTACGAAAAATAAGTGCAGCCGCAACCATGCGTGGAAAAACAAGCACATTAACGTTAAAAGCTCAAATTGCAAGAAGGTTAAAGTTAAAGTTTATGAATATGAATTAGGGAGAATTTTACAAATTGCTGGAAGCCAACGGGCATAAAAAATTATGGATATGCAATGGAAGGCAAAACATTGACTGGGCTCGGCCTCTTGAAAAAAAAAAAATTAAACCAGACTCACGGGATACACAAATCTGCTTTTTAAGCAATGAGGTTATTTGTATTGCGTTCGTTCGTAATAACTACCCATTCACATGTCAGGTGGATCTTCGAGTGTTGTCGTTCGATGTACCTCCACAAGAGATTCTGAGTCGCGACTCAGTGACAGTCTCAGTCGAGGCAGTAATCTATTTCCGGGTCAACAACCCAGTCGTATCGGTGACGAATGTGAACGATGCACAATTCAGCACGAAACTGCTGGCTCAGACAACGCTTAGGAATGTGCTCGGCACAAGGACATTGAGCGAGATGCTGTCCGAGAGGGACAGTATTGCTAATGTATGTTACTTTTATGTATCGTTGCGTGAGTTGGAATGCTGCTGTGGTGGCATTCAATGTAGAATAATCAAGAGTGAAAATTCGTTTGGAATATTGAGTAGGATTTTTTGCAGCGATAAGTTTCATTTTGACAGAATATATCAGTATTCGGTGAAGTGTTGAAGCATGTTCCTTTCAGAAATTTCTAAACAAAATAGAGAGTTTAATTGCGTAGATGTCGTATGTAGACAGTGTATTGCTGTCGTTTGAAAGGTGATTAAGGTGGAGATGCTTAGTAGGGGAGCACTAGTCTATAATTCTCTTCGAAAATGTTATGCCAACATTTTTCATCTGCAGTCAATCTAGGATTTCTTTCAACTTTGCTGTTAAACAATACTGTGCCAAATGCTTGACGTAAAATGAAGACAACCATCGTCATGGTATTCTTACCGTTAGAGTCGCTTTCGTTGGTCTTTTTGTTTCGATACCTACGTAATAACTGATGTTACAGGTGATCGAGAAGGTGTTGGAAGAGGGCACAGATCCTTGGGGAGTTCAAGTGCAACGTGTCGAGATCAAGGATATTCGACTGCCTCATCAACTGATGCGCTCAATGGCTGCCGAAGCAGAAGCGGCCAGAGATGCCCGTGCTCTTGTCATACATGCGGATGGCGAACGCAATGCTTCTCGGTTAGTGTACACCTAATGGATACCATACTGTCGCACTTTATGAACCAACAATAAAAAATGCGGAATGATGAATGCATCGGTGTCCTGACCGATCCATTCTCCCTTATAAAATTTCTGAATGTTTCGTTTTGTGCACCCCGATTGGTATACGATATAACCGAGTGAATTGCGGAATATGCAGATTTTTTCATCGCTGGTATCTAGCTTCTTTCGGAAAAGATCAATCAACCAGATAACCTGCTAGCTGTTGGTACAATATGGTCATCAAATTTCGTGACTTTGGATTCAGTACTTGCAGGGCCTTAGCATTATGCAATTTGCAATTGCAGTTTGCAGGAGCAGATGAAAGCGAATATAATTTCGAAAGCAGCGGCATAATCTGGTTTCGATAAGTAACATATCAGCTGTGACAAGGGAAGTAACATACCAGTAAAGCGATTCCAGTAAAACGTTCATTTACGGAAATTCTAATTTTTTTTAGGTCTTTGGCCGAGGCGGCGTCAGTCATTGGAGATAGCAACGTTTCATTACAATTGCGATATCTACAAACATTAACGGACGTCGCTTCAGAGCACAATTCCACTATTGTTGTACCTGTGCCTATGGAAATAGCTAGATATTTTGTGAGGAAAATGGCCAAAAATAAATGAACAATTGCTCACTTTGCATACATTTAATTAGATTTTTATTGAAGCACTAATAAAGTATATAGTGCGAGTGAAGAAAGCATTATATTAACAGTGAAAAAGATCAAAAGAAAATAGTTTTTTCTGAGAGTTGTACATAGTATGGATTAAACAAAATCCTTAGTTATTCCTATGAGTTTTTTGGTTATAATTACTCTTCAGGTGCTTAATGAGCAAGTATTGACTCTCATTTTAGTTGATGATTTATATCCTTATATCGCTCCAACCTTTTTCTTTCCCGGATAACGCTTGATGATTGTTGACGTCGCTATTGCTTGGCAAATATTTCGACCGGGCGACCATCTTCGGAACTGCCGTAACTTTTTACACCTGCTAACGCTCTTTGCAACTGGTGCTACAACAGCCGTGACAGCCTTGAAAATGGCACAAAAGCTGAAATAAGAGTAAGGGAGAATGGACTGGCGGCAGTCATTAATCTCGCCTACGAGAAAAAGCTTTATGTCTACGGTGATATCCCATCCTAATACAATGATGTAAACAAACATGAGCACAACCGTCTACCTTTGTGTGATAGTTGGACAGATATGCTGTTGACTTCCGTATAGAAATGTCCCTTCCCGATTCCACTGAACGCTCACTGAATGAGGCCGAAATTCAAGCACTCTGAAATGAGTCAGCCTTTCGATAAAATATTTAACTTGTTATTTACACGTTAAACTTTGAAATGTATATAACTCGGCAGCTACAGCACATAGACAGTTGGTTATTCTAACATCTTGCTGAGCATTACAAGGTCTCCGAAGCTATGGTACCAACTTGGTATTAATAGGTGTGGATGCCCCATTGTTTACTTTACAAGTAAATCTTGATAACCCACGATACACAGAGAATAGGTTACACACGAATTTTTGCTGCTTATTCAAGCACTTTCAAATGCATCAATTTGGCAACGACATCGTTTGCCTTTACTTGTTTAACATGTTCATTTTGCAGTCCGTTAAGCATTCACCAAGGTCTAACGATTTGCATACACCGGCATTGCGGTTTAACATACGGATTTATGCGTTGCCACTATTTCAACTGTCCAAGGATGTCAGTTTGATCGAAGAGTAGAAGGGAGATTAGCTCGTTACGAGTTCTAAGAAACATTTTCTTTGGGAAGCAAACAATGCATATGTTTCCAAACGCATCTGCACCTAAGTTTATCCACAGCTTCCGAATCAAGAGAAGGGGCTAATCGCATTTATAGCTCAAAACGGGAATATTTTGCTCGGGAAAATAGTGGAGGTTTGAGAAAACGAAAAAATTCGCCAATAATGATCTATTAGGTGGAAGTACATTTTGTATTTTGCACAAAAGATGCGACGGAGGAGTGGACTCTTCTTCCTCTTCATCCCTCTCTTCTCCCCTTTTTGAGACTTGTCATTATCAGAATGATATCGTTGTTCGTTTAATGCTTATTTGATATTTCATATTATAAACATTTATCACATTTTTTGCCATAGCTGCAAATTACTGATTTTTGGTCTATTCATCAACAGCTTAACGAAGGCGCATTATGTAATGTTGCCAATAAGTAGCTCAACTCGGCAGCATTTATGTATTCAGCTCCATTTGTTAGATCGTATCCAGCTTCAAAACATGTTGCAATCGCAGTGTTGACAATACGTTCAATTTAGCTTATCCTCTATACTGCCTGCAGCTGTGACGAACATATTACAGGCATCAAATGTGGACAGCTTGTCTTTGCCATACTCTACAAGGGCTAAGTAAGTTCTCAAATCATTGGGTTACCAGCGCAGACGGAAGTGCCTCAGAGTGCTCAACAAAAAGTTCTGTGCAGATAAGCATACCCTATAAAAATACAACAGCTGCCGCGCTTAAAAGGCTCACTTTTTAGCTTTAACATGTGTGTAGTGAGTAAGAAATACAGCTGAATTCTTTCCCATTTGAAAGTCTCGTGACCAAGATTATGGAAAATTCTCTAGACGCTGTATGCCAGCTTCGCTTCTTTTTCAGTTTGCTGTGCTAGTTCTGGCATTCTCGTTTTCTTTCCTCTGCTCATCGACAGCTGAAGTAACAGCTCGCTTTGATGAGCTAAAAATGACCTACATTTCTGACTACATGAAGAGCATGAAATACAATATTGCCAAATTTTGTAATTTTTTTAAAGAAGACAACTATAAAAACAGGATCACGTGAAACTGGGATGACGAAATGCGCTCTTCCCTCGGTCTTCACTGACAACCGCCGACAGCAGTGTTTTGCTGTTACTAGTTTCAGCAGGCCTCTCTAATCCATCCTAGATGCTTGCCTCTCCTATTAAAATTATCGTTGGTGTTGTTAGATCGTTATGCTGATCCAGCTTAGACTTTATTTTGTTGGAATACCAGCTAAGCTCGTTGATCTTGATCTCCACTTTTTCGCGAATATTGAAGGATAACGTTGATTTCAATGGGGTTTTTCTGATACATTCCTTGTGATCGATAAGTGTCCTGAGTGCGCTGTCCAGTCATTCCCCATTTTCATAAGGGTTCATCAAGCGGAAAGGAAATAAAAACATCGTTTTGCATGAGGCGTGGATCAGCGGTACCACAGTTATTCCCCAGCACTGGAAGAGACTTTATTCAAATGTAGGTTACTTGAATCTTGTTAATTATTACTTCTTTTGCGGATGTTCCTGTTTGGCGGCAATGAAATTGCCATTCGATTTCGAGGATCTCCCATGCGATGGCTTCAAAAGGTGTCAGAAAGTGATCAACATGAGGATGGCATCCGTTGTTGATGTAATTTGCACTATTAGTGCATCGTCTCGGATTTATCAAGTCCAAAAATATGCTTGAATGAAGTGGCATTGCTAAGACGATAGAAACGATTTATTCCCTCACTTAAGGCACATATACATACAATAATTTTTTTTGCACTATGATATAAGAACAATGAACGAGAACGGTCCCCAAAAAAAGAGATCACAAAATTATCGTTGAATTTTCTTCGAAATCTACGCCAAGTATCACTATAGCTTGACTTTAGAAAACATATGAACTGTAAAACGATAGATAAATGTTTATAATGGATTAGGAACATATTTATTGCTAACAAACAAGTGCACGAGTGAGCGAATTTTATCACCGAGATAACGTTATCATCAATAAACTTTTCATAGGAGGCAAGTATGCATACTGTTAATCTCTATAGACTAGATATAAATCACTAGATGAGTTATCGTAACAAAAGAGAGCATATCACAAGAAAAAATACTGTATGCTATTATACTCTGCCAATAAAACCCTAGCAAATGCTTCTTATTGGAGGCTAGCGTGTTAATTTTAACACCGTTATTTGCTATCTATTACGTCTGGTAGGAAGAAGCGCGAAGCTCAGAGAAAGAATGATATTGACTCATTTTGCTCAAGTCATAACAGTCATTTTTTGCGAGAATAATACTCATTTGTCATATCTAAAAAATTATAGCGCAGTATCATCGATGCGAAAGTGAATCGATGTTTAATCCAATGTTATTTTTGCCTTATTTCAAGTCGAATTACTATTAGGGAAAGAAGTAGCATTAAGCATCGATCTTGAGACTGTGCCTCAATATTTTCGTTGTTAGGCTTAACATTTGCTAGGGCTAAGTTCTTCTTTTGTAAATAAATAGTAGATATAAGGTTCACAGCGGTGTATTTCTTTGAACAATGACCGATTTTCGCAGCCTATTTTGTATAATTAGGCTGTTTCTCTAGTAAAGAGTTCGAATTTTCATAAATAAGCCATAAGATTCATAAACTACACGTTGTCGAACATTTTCATCGATCAGGATTCGTGAGGCAAGAGCATTTCATTGAATATACCGAACTTTATGAATGGATCTCGGATCGTTTAAACACTAAAGCATACAGTTAAATCACTGACACTGCTTTATAGCGCAACGAAAGTGCCACACCTTTACTACAGAAGCAATTCCACTAGGAACAATCCATGCGAATTTGTTTTTTGAAATGGAACTCCAAAACAGCAACATTTTTCTGGCTATGCTGCGATCTTTGTTGCTTTTTTATTTGGCTTTTCATAAGGTCGCATGACCTAGAAAGCGTTTTTTCTTCTGCCATTTTCTTGCTATAAATTGATGTAGTAAGGAATTCTGTGCACCCTTTCGATAAAAAACTCCAAAGTTTCATTAATTACGAGTAATTTTTTTAAAGTCATTGGTATGCTTATCGTATAAGTTGCACATTGTGCCTACTTTTAGAAAATTTTTTCCAAAACATGGCTTGAAAATTCATTGCTTTCAAGTATGCTCCCTCGATCGTATTGTTTATATTGAGCTTAATGAACCAACTTTAGAACTGAGAGTATGGAGCACGGAATTTGAGGCCAGTCCCAATAGCGAATACTGCACTTGTGTTGCATTGATGACAGGAAGCATGTCACGCTGCTTCTCATCAATATTTTGTTGATGTAAGGCGGCCCTAATGGGAACTTGAGAGTAGAGCTCTTTAAAGCTTCGATTCCCTTCTATAGTTGTTATGTGAGAATTCTGCGTTTTTTTTTTTCTCTCAGAAAGGCATTACCATCAAATGTCAATGAACGAAATATATCACTAGTTGATTCGATTAAACTAGTTGCACTTTGCCTTAAGCGTTAAACGTAAATCGCGATTACCAATCAACAATTTTTCGATTAGCTGTCGCGCACTTAGCCAATTGACGTCATAGAATAAGAAAAGTAGTAGTTTTTGAGAGAACGCTTTGCGATTAAGCACCTGAATCCTCTTTTATATAAACCTTACTATCATCGACAAGATGCCCCATCCCATCAAATCTTTGAGTATGATGTTTGAATTCGCACAACAATTTCGAGACCAATTTGTCGGTACTAACTTACTGCTTGAACGGCTGTAATCCGAGTATCATCTCTTCTGAACGCTACGAAAAGCTCATTAAGATTTGCTTTAGCACGAAATCGATCTTCTCACCACAACCACATGCTAATCTATAATTAAGATCAGAATTTTTATGATGAGGCTCAACTTCAACGGGTACTATCTATGACGCATTAAGTGCGCTAATATGCCTAGCACTGGCGACTTTGCGCAGTAATCCTATAGAGATTTTAGTGTATTCAAGTTAAAAGCCTAATTCAGTTTTGGCTAACTCGTATAATTCTTTAATTTTACCATCATAATTCTGCTCATATTATACTTTCGTTAATCTATGAAGGCTTTTCTAGCCAATGCGTTAGGCATATGAAACTAAAACCTTTTGAAAAAGAAGCAAATTCACGCTTATGCATATGCATGAGTATAGAAATGATATTATTGCATAATGGGCATTGTTAAAGAGCTTCTATAAAATTTGCATGATTATAAAAAGAAAATAGATTTCCTCCGTTAAGAGTCATCACATGTTTTGAAAGAAGCAAAATTTTGCATAAAAATTATGTAGCAATCGTTGAAAGATGAAATCACTGAAAAGTGATATAAGCATAAGTAATGCCGAAACGATCTGTAGGCCATCTTTCATATATGATAGTTATCGCTCCTGCTCCCCTTACTACCATCATCCAGAGTGCAGCCAATCACATAAGCCATGATCTTAACCATTCGAAGCAGGTAATTTCGCAGGTAAAGGCAGGTTTGGACACTCAAAAAGGAAAACAGCTCTTCGTTGCATATTTCACTCATTTAAGTTGTTGAAAACTGTTGGCACGTAAAAATAGGTGCTCTATTAGTGTAAAGTGTGTGCGCACTTTCCGATGAGTGAGGAAGTCATTAAACGAATCCGGAAGCGTTGTGAAGTGAGTGTTCATCGTCGCTATCCTCGATTTGTGGGATGAATTCGCTGACGTGTTCAGTTTCATCGAATAAACTGTATTGAACTTCGTATTGGCCGATCTTCTCGTTTAGTAATACCATAGGCGTAAAACTGAAAACGATAATGCTCAGCAACTGTATAGATAATCCGCTAAATAGCGCCATATTCTATTGTAGGTACAAAATCAATTTTCAGTTGCGTATGTCAAAAGACATTTTTAGGAGCTTAAACGGTTGGCAAGCAAATCGTGAGCCAGGAAGGCTTCTAACTACTAACTCCTTCCTTTCCTCATCAGTTTATTATTTCAAATGAAAAGATTTATTACTAAAGCGCTCCAAAGAACATCATTCTTTCGCAGCAGGTGTTTTTGGCTTTTTTCGGAAATGGTCACGCATCATGAGGAAAAATTTTGATTTCGGCAATCATGATCGGTTCATCAACGTACTAAAAATGAGAATGCTGTTCATGGTTTGTTCTTTCAAAATATCAGCAGATATGCTCTCCTCTACAGTTTTGGCAGGAAATTTAGAATATGGAACGCTATTACAGAGATATTCTCAAACAGCGAGAATAATAAATTTTAGTAAAACTTCAAACGAACATAACAAACGAACATAACTTCCATCTCCTATGCACATTAGCAAATATGAAGACATATTTCCTAGTTGTAAAAGGATAGTTGGAGTAGACTCCTTGGAGTTCCAGGTTAACTCCTCCAAAATTTGATGATGAAAGGGCGATTCTTTAGCTGAGAGAAATCTGGTGCGATCATGTTTTTTTTTTCATAGGCAAAGAAATAAAGTGTAGGCATCAATTTGAACGCATTAAACGAATTTGCGAACCCACTATCACCTCTGTACGTCGAAATGAGGCAGGAAATTTGAACATATCAGCTGCTTCAGAAGCAGAGAACTGCACAGTGTGTATAAATTCGAACCATTCGGCTGAGTCACAAGGTATACAGTGCAAATATCGATGAGTTTATGGAAGACAGGATGTGCAAGAATGGAATGGAGCAGTGCAACTGCTCTAATGAACGAAAAAAGCTGAAGTGGAGACAAATGACCTCGAGGTTTAGACAACGAAAAACGACCACTGCCGAGTAACGGCAAGTCTATGTTCGAGTATGTACCACAACAGTAGCATTATCCATGGTATTGACATCTATCATTTGATGGTAAGTCAAGGAAGTTTCAATGGTGAGAACTAACCGACACCCCCATCGAATTTCTGAAGGTAGGAATGAGGTTCTCGCTTGGAAGGTCATGCCCGTTGCCTCGACGATGCCCTCAACGGTCATTATGAGTTCAAACTCGGCATGCGGTAGTGTATCGCGAGTGAGACCATAGAGTGGACTTTGTTCGTCGATAACATGCCTCACTATGATTGGCCTGAATAAAGTACAGATTATATCAGTCTCACATACCATCAAATGCGATTTCACCAATTTGCAAAATATTTGAAACCAACAACAATGTAGAGGTCAGAAAAAGGCATAAACTATTTGACCGTTCATTGTAGAAACAGCAATACTTACTTTACAACGCTTACGTAGTAGCAGTTTTTAATCCTTTTATGGTTACTGACAGAAACTAAGAAAAACAAAACAAAACAAAGTTAAGGATTTGCACAAAATATGACAGTTTTATTTGTTGCACTGGGAACGGCAATGGGAATAATATAGCTGTGGATTACACACAAGTCACCAGAAATTGTTGAATTACCCGCAAGAGTTATTTCATTTGCTTTAGAGAATGCGAATTAGAAAAACATTACAATTGATGAGTTTTGGGCGATCAGCAATTTTGATCGGAAAGAAAACAAAGCAAAGCGAACCATAATAAGAGCACTCGATCCCATCCACTATCATATCCGACGTTCATATCTTTCAGACCAATAAGCTCTCGCTGTCCATGCTGTAAATTTCATTAACTAACAGATGAGCATCAATGATATATACAGCTATAAAAGTGATAAATCTTATAACGTAAAGTAAATAAAGTGCTACTAACTGGGACTCGAAACTATAAACTAATAAAGCTGTTGACTGGTTCTTAATGAAATGTTTTATGATATCAATAACTTCTTGATAACATTTGATGCTGTTAATAAATGGATTATATTTTCTGAGGGGTGATAGTGACAACCTGTTGCTTGGTAGTTCATAGGGAAATATTAATTACTAAACGGGCCATCATGCAGACACTGCTTAAATTTTTGGCAGCGCCTCCAAATTATTTGAGTAGCCAGTGCATTAGTGTCCATTCTCTCATGCCGTTTAGTGACAAACATCCTGGCCCTATCCATATTTCTTCATTTACCTTGCTAGCAACAATTAAGTTGACGTGGAGGAAGTTCCCCTTCGAATCATCTTTCCCCATGGAGTGTAGCTAACGACGGCTGCACTGTTTAGCTAGCAAGTGATACAGCTTTCAGTTCTGTTAAATAGTGTCCATTAACGTTACCTAGATTAGCAATTCTAAACGGTTTAGTGCAAAATAAACAGAATGGAAACCGACATTCCCCGGGCAGAAAATACCCGTCGCAGCAACCTAGGGAATAGGAAAACTGGCACACAGAATTTTTTGCTTCCTTCACAGCTGCATAAATTTTCTCATCATTTTCTCTTGCTTCAATCATATGTCAACGATCACTTCCGTCAAACGAATTTATGATGGTGAACACCTCGACGCTGAATCCTTCGAAAATTGACATCTTTGCAAACTGTCGACTCCATGATGGAATAGAAAGCAGTCCATCTATAGGATCCAAAACGGAATGAGAGAGCATAGAAATGAACTGAAATCAATCCCTTGCTATCATGACATTATGACTTCTTTGGTGTACGCGAAGAAGTACGAAAGTTATGTGAATAAATGCGTACCTGGTTTAGCCTGCTGTATGCCATATAAAGACGAACATGTGACTCGGCAAGGAAAAGCCTTTTCTGAATATCAGCGATTCGAATCATTAGCGTTGGTCGCCTATCATGCTCGTCTACCGGGCCAATAACAGCTACCTGTGAAAACCGAATCTCCTGAAAATGAACAATATAAAAGAACCAACCGCGTCATTGTTCGCAGTTAGAAAGTTAGTAGGCTTATTAGTAAGAATGACGTACCATAAAACCATCAATAAACTCTTTTTGTCAATTGTCAGAGAAACGAAGAGTACTCCATTCTCCAACAATCTCTGCCCTCAGAAACGTTTGAAATATTTTGTTTTTAAGTAACTGGGAAACAAAAGTACTCTGTTGTTTCATGGCAGAATTCGGCCAAAAATTCTTTCTGCGCTAGTTATCGCTTTCACCAATTAATGAAACTTGTGTATGGAAATAAAACTTCAAAGGGAAAACTCTTGCAAATAAATTTTGAAGCGGTAACATGCGTATTAATCAAACATTTGAAGGTGTAACAGGAGTCAACATGAGTACTAATCAAACAGGATGAAAGACGGTCTCTAACAGTGGACTTAAAGGAAAAAACCACAACGACTATAAAAGTGGCAGATTGGATAGCGTGACTAACGTATATTTGCACAAAGAAGGAACTGATAGCGTATTACAATTTCATTCAGCGATCATTTCATCATACTTCAAGTTAGCATGTGAATCACTCAGGCAAAATGACTTGCCTGACGTCTCTTCTTTGGTCGTAATACTTTCGCTACGACGATACCACCCAGCATTGTTTGCAGAAGTACACCGACGATAAGCTGTACGCAAAGAACAAGAAATGCTGGAGGGCACATTTCCGTCATATACCTATAATATCGTTTGTTCATTAAAAGAATTTTATCATTGCGTGAATCTCAGTTGAAGATTGCAGTATGGCCAAATTTTGCAGGTAACGATTTATCTATTCCGAGTCAACGTCTTTAATTGTGAGTATATTGCAACTACTCCAAAGTAACATAGAACTGGTAACTAGGACTTGGGAATTTTGTAGAATCACAGGATTTTGTTTGCATCTTACTTAGCTGCGAATTTCAAGATGAGCCTAAGTTGTCTGCTGTTAATGTGATGCTTTCCGCATTAATCGCACTAATTTCAATTTGTAGGAGATTCGACAATCTCTATACAAAATTGACGCAAAAACTTGTCATGTAAGTTATGCGTAGGTTGAGCATTCCTTTTATCAAACAGAGTAATGCTTCAATATAATTCCTTTTTTTGGGGAGGAAAACCTTGAAAAATATGTCATTTCGCTATAAGCTACCGTTAATGGCGAGGTGGTCAATTTTTTGTCCATTTAATGAAATTTTCTGGAAAAATGCTTGTATGGTTGTTTGTCTTTTTTATCCGTTGGCTACATCAAACATATAATAGCCAAATCTGTCACAGTGCGAGCCAGCTATGTGATGTTGTGGTTTCTTTATGTACCTAGCACATGGCATATTCATTTATACCCGACTGCCCCATCGGGTAGTTTCAATTAACAAACTACCGTGACTAGAGCTACAAAAGTTTGTTTGCATAATCTAAGCTATAGGATGACCATTAACGTCAACTTTCAGTTTGCTCGGCCATATTAGATGAGGCACAGTTACATCAATGCGTTGGAAAACTTACGCAGATTTTGCACTTTCTATCTCACTAAAACGAACAGATCAAAGTGGTCAGATAAAATGAAAACAACTAACCGGTAGCCGTATCCGATCGTGTGTTGACTCTCCAAACTAAAACAATATTCGTTATTGCTAGGTATAGACCTTTAATTGTGTGAAAAACCTGAGAGTTCATCAGGACGGAGTAAAGAAATTTCGAATTTGTTGTAAATGCCTTAGCACTTCAATGTAAATTTTCATAATTTTGAGTCGAGTAAGAATCAAATCTCAGGAATTCTAGTGCAGTCAAATGGGTCTACGTTATCGTACTTGCCATGACAGCGCTATAATAATCCGATTATTTTGAAGAAAAATTGATGAAAACCTATGAAAACATGTATTTAGTATGAAATATTTCGAAAAAGGTTCCCATTTTTGTCAGCGATCCTCTAAAGAAATAGTATTTCATTTTGTTCAGATATACTTTCTTCGATTTATATCTCTGTCAAATTTTAAGCAAATAGTATGGTGTGCTTTTCAAGCAAAATATTGTTGGCTGATCATATCAAATTCATCACGCAGTTTTGTTGCTATTTTTCTCTTCCTCGGCTGTCTTGAGCTCAGTCACCTTCCCCTTTGACACTTATCACTTGTCTTGATATTCACACTAGCGAAATATTTGTATACTTATTCACAGTTCACCTACCACATTTTTTCGCTATTGGTATCTACGACAAAATAACTCTTTATATCAACAGTTCGTCATGTTAGAATAGGTTAAAATTATTTATAGTATATTTACCTGAATAAAAAGGCGCTTACGAGGCTGTGAACGTTGGCTATACATTGCTTATTTTCTTCTCTGTGCTGAAAAAGACGACTTTAAAGAAAAATGAGGCATCGATCACAAAATTGGATCAGTTAAGCAAATAAGGAAAGAAAAAGGGATCCCAATACACTCTTAAATGCATGAAATCCACGAGATAAACGAGTCATCATTGATGTAGTTTCACTAGCGGAATCTGCCTTTATCGGTCTATTAATGCGACATCAGAAGTAATGCGGCCTCAATCGGCTGGCGAAAGACCTCATGAGAGAATGGCCTTTTTTTTCATGCAATCCTATGATTGCTTGTACCAAATAAAAGAAATATTCGTGAGTGAATGGGTGAAGAGAGGAAAATAAATTACCATTGCATTAAAATGCGATAACATGTTTTATTCTATTTCTTGGCCCCTTTTATGGACAAAAACCATCAAAGTTCGATGCTGCAAATTTCCCCACAGCGAAGATTTGGTATTGGCATTTTTGATGAGTTGACGAATGATTGAATGGGAATGAGTGCGAGAACGACGTCTAAATTTTTGATTTTTCCACTTCAACGATGGCATTGAGAAATGAGTTTGGGCTGCTTTAATTCGTTGACTTTTTTTTGCGGCATTCAATTAAGCGCTTTTTGCTCAATGAGTAAAGAGTGCATTGAAAATGATGAATTCGTTGGCTTTTTTTTGAAACTCAATTATGTGGCTCATTCGTGAGAAAATCTAAGAAACGAATGCGGCAAATTCGACTTCGAATCTCTTCTTATTAAATCACCCCTCAGTTCTTCTCTACGATAGCTTCAAATCATGAACAAGAAAAAATATATGCTAGTAAACCTTATCATCATAGTTAACACTATTGGAAGAAATTCAAAACGCAATCGGCCATCTCATTGGTGAGGGATAGGTGCTTGTCATGAAATCAGCTAGTGAATTTTTTTATTGAAATCGATCAGATTGAAAGTCGAATGAAATTTGATAAGAAATGCTACTCACTGCTTTGTTGCTTTTTATGTGCTCTTCATGTACCATAAACCACATTATGTATGAATGGCATAAAGTCGCAGAGAAGCTTGCTTCTTATCGCGACAATTTGATAAACCAATTTCACAATTTACACAAGGAGAGTAAAATATGTAAAGTAACACATTTATAGATTTGCGAATACAAATATTTTGCACATTCGCTTTTTTTTCACCAGATCGTTGTAAAATACATTTTTTTTGGTCGCAAAATGCAAGTAAATTTTACAGCTCAATTAAGCATCAGTAGTTGTTTTTGAAGATGATCAATGTATGCCATATAAAGACGAACATGTGACTCGGCAAGGAAAAGCCTTTTCTGAATATCAGCGATTCGAATCATTAGCGTTGGTCGCCTATCATGCTCGTCTACCGGGCCAATAACAGCTACCTGTGAAAACCGAATCTCCTGAAAATGAACAATATAAAAGAACCAACCGCGTCATTGTTCGCAGTTAGAAAGTTAGTAGGCTTATTAGTAAGAATGACGTACCATAAAACCATCAATAAACTCTTTTTGTCAATTGTCAGAGAAACGAAGAGTACTCCATTCTCCAACAATCTCTGCCCTCAGAAACGTTTGAAATATTTTGTTTTTAAGTAACTGGGAAACAAAAGTACTCTGTTGTTTCATGGCAGAATTCGGCCAAAAATTCTTTCTGCGCTAGTTATCGCTTTCACCAATTAATGAAACTTGTGTATGGAAATAAAACTTCAAAGGGAAAACTCTTGCAAATAAATTTTGAAGCGGTAACATGCGTATTAATCAAACATTTGAAGGTGTAACAGGAGTCAACATGAGTACTAATCAAACAGGATGAAAGACGGTCTCTAACAGTGGACTTAAAGGAAAAAACCACAACGACTATAAAAGTGGCAGATTGGATAGCGTGACTAACGTATATTTGCACAAAGAAGGAACTGATAGCGTATTACAATTTCATTCAGCGATCATTTCATCATACTTCAAGTTAGCATGTGAATCACTCAGGCAAAATGACTTGCCTGACGTCTCTTCTTTGGTCGTAATACTTTCGCTACGACGATACCACCCAGCATTGTTTGCAGAAGTACACCGACGATAAGCTGTACGCAAAGAACAAGAAATGCTGGAGGGCACATTTCCGTCATATACCTATAATATCGTTTGTTCATTAAAAGAATTTTATCATTGCGTGAATCTCAGTTGAAGATTGCAGTATGGCCAAATTTTGCAGGTAACGATTTATCTATTCCGAGTCAACGTCTTTAATTGTGAGTATATTGCAACTACTCCAAAGTAACATAGAACTGGTAACTAGGACTTGGGAATTTTGTAGAATCACAGGATTTTGTTTGCATCTTACTTAGCTGCGAATTTCAAGATGAGCCTAAGTTGTCTGCTGTTAATGTGATGCTTTCCGCATTAATCGCACTAATTTCAATTTGTAGGAGATTCGACAATCTCTATACAAAATTGACGCAAAAACTTGTCATGTAAGTTATGCGTAGGTTGAGCATTCCTTTTATCAAACAGAGTAATGCTTCAATATAATTCCTTTTTTTGGGGAGGAAAACCTTGAAAAATATGTCATTTCGCTATAAGCTACCGTTAATGGCGAGGTGGTCAATTTTTTGTCCATTTAATGAAATTTTCTGGAAAAATGCTTGTATGGTTGTTTGTCTTTTTTATCCGTTGGCTACATCAAACATATAATAGCCAAATCTGTCACAGTGCGAGCCAGCTATGTGATGTTGTGGTTTCTTTATGTACCTAGCACATGGCATATTCATTTATACCCGACTGCCCCATCGGGTAGTTTCAATTAACAAACTACCGTGACTAGAGCTACAAAAGTTTGTTTGCATAATCTAAGCTATAGGATGACCATTAACGTCAACTTTCAGTTTGCTCGGCCATATTAGATGAGGCACAGTTACATCAATGCGTTGGAAAACTTACGCAGATTTTGCACTTTCTATCTCACTAAAACGAACAGATCAAAGTGGTCAGATAAAATGAAAACAACTAACCGGTAGCCGTATCCGATCGTGTGTTGACTCTCCAAACTAAAACAATATTCGTTATTGCTAGGTATAGACCTTTAATTGTGTGAAAAACCTGAGAGTTCATCAGGACGGAGTAAAGAAATTTCGAATTTGTTGTAAATGCCTTAGCACTTCAATGTAAATTTTCATAATTTTGAGTCGAGTAAGAATCAAATCTCAGGAATTCTAGTGCAGTCAAATGGGTCTACGTTATCGTACTTGCCATGACAGCGCTATAATAATCCGATTATTTTGAAGAAAAATTGATGAAAACCTATGAAAACATGTATTTAGTATGAAATATTTCGAAAAAGGTTCCCATTTTTGTCAGCGATCCTCTAAAGAAATAGTATTTCATTTTGTTCAGATATACTTTCTTCGATTTATATCTCTGTCAAATTTTAAGCAAATAGTATGGTGTGCTTTTCAAGCAAAATATTGTTGGCTGATCATATCAAATTCATCACGCAGTTTTGTTGCTATTTTTCTCTTCCTCGGCTGTCTTGAGCTCAGTCACCTTCCCCTTTGACACTTATCACTTGTCTTGATATTCACACTAGCGAAATATTTGTATACTTATTCACAGTTCACCTACCACATTTTTTCGCTATTGGTATCTACGACAAAATAACTCTTTATATCAACAGTTCGTCATGTTAGAATAGGTTAAAATTATTTATAGTATATTTACCTGAATAAAAAGGCGCTTACGAGGCTGTGAACGTTGGCTATACATTGCTTATTTTCTTCTCTGTGCTGAAAAAGACGACTTTAAAGAAAAATGAGGCATCGATCACAAAATTGGATCAGTTAAGCAAATAAGGAAAGAAAAAGGGATCCCAATACACTCTTAAATGCATGAAATCCACGAGATAAACGAGTCATCATTGATGTAGTTTCACTAGCGGAATCTGCCTTTATCGGTCTATTAATGCGACATCAGAAGTAATGCGGCCTCAATCGGCTGGCGAAAGACCTCATGAGAGAATGGCCTTTTTTTTCATGCAATCCTATGATTGCTTGTACCAAATAAAAGAAATATTCGTGAGTGAATGGGTGAAGAGAGGAAAATAAATTACCATTGCATTAAAATGCGATAACATGTTTTATTCTATTTCTTGGCCCCTTTTATGGACAAAAACCATCAAAGTTCGATGCTGCAAATTTCCCCACAGCGAAGATTTGGTATTGGCATTTTTGATGAGTTGACGAATGATTGAATGGGAATGAGTGCGAGAACGACGTCTAAATTTTTGATTTTTCCACTTCAACGATGGCATTGAGAAATGAGTTTGGGCTGCTTTAATTCGTTGACTTTTTTTTGCGGCATTCAATTAAGCGCTTTTTGCTCAATGAGTAAAGAGTGCATTGAAAATGATGAATTCGTTGGCTTTTTTTTGAAACTCAATTATGTGGCTCATTCGTGAGAAAATCTAAGAAACGAATGCGGCAAATTCGACTTCGAATCTCTTCTTATTAAATCACCCCTCAGTTCTTCTCTACGATAGCTTCAAATCATGAACAAGAAAAAATATATGCTAGTAAACCTTATCATCATAGTTAACACTATTGGAAGAAATTCAAAACGCAATCGGCCATCTCATTGGTGAGGGATAGGTGCTTGTCATGAAATCAGCTAGTGAATTTTTTTATTGAAATCGATCAGATTGAAAGTCGAATGAAATTTGATAAGAAATGCTACTCACTGCTTTGTTGCTTTTTATGTGCTCTTCATGTACCATAAACCACATTATGTATGAATGGCATAAAGTCGCAGAGAAGCTTGCTTCTTATCGCGACAATTTGATAAACCAATTTCACAATTTACACAAGGAGAGTAAAATATGTAAAGTAACACATTTATAGATTTGCGAATACAAATATTTTGCACATTCGCTTTTTTTTCACCAGATCGTTGTAAAATACATTTTTTTTGGTCGCAAAATGCAAGTAAATTTTACAGCTCAATTAAGCATCAGTAGTTGTTTTTGAAGATGATCAATCCATATGAAATATTGTACAATACCGCATCTTGTGTTGCACATTGCGTGCATAAAATGTATTAAATTCTGACTCTAATGTTCATCGAGTTAAAACTATTGAGAAGTTAGGTAGACATAGTTATATATGCGTTGACACAATTTCGCCTTAATGTAATCACTCGCTAAACTCATTTGTCAAAAAGCTTCACCTATTAGTAACGGAGCTAACAGAATTTATCTTACAGTTTAGATTGCGACTCTTCCTAGAATCTCACCAGATTCTTTATAAATCATAGGTTGGAACTACAGGATGGATAATCGACACAGATGCACACTCGTGAATATAGAAATGATGTCACTACAACATTTGTTTCTTCTAAAGTTTATAAAAGTGTATCGAACAACATCTGCAAAAGCTAAACTCTTTGTGCGAGACCGTTTTCAAATCCTCGTTGATTGCTCATTTTGTTGTTAGATGAGCAAATTAAGTCTTTCAATATCGGGTCCAGCTATAAATGTGTCTACTGTATTTATATAGAACATTTTTAATGATCTCGTTTTTTGCTCCAAATGAACGTAGTTATAAACTCTACTATAATACAACAATATGCATGCAACATTAATACTCTAAAATTCTCACATCGTTTAGTGATCACCTGTTTTTCTAAGTAGGAAGCCTAATGGGACAAAGGCTAAACTCACCTTCAGTTCACCCGATACTAAAACAATAAAATAGTAGAGGAATCCAAAGAAGACCCAACTGAGCATAAAGCCACCGGCAAAGACAAGGAGGATAAATCGCCAGCTATCCTCGATGATGAGGTGAAACCAATTCCTGGAAATCATTTCATGACTGTCGCCTCTTGAAAGTATTTGCCACGTGGAATAACATTCACTATCGATGCAGCAAGTTTGTTGAGAAATGACATATGCCGCCAAGAATCTAAAGAATAAAAGATTAGCAATCATTTGCCTCGATATTATGCATTTTTTTTATGGTCAGTAAGCGCAGTGCCTTATCAGTGTGAAGGATGACGTCAGAAATGTAGTATTTCTCAGCCGTAAGTGATCGTACTTACATCCTGGAATGAGATGAATTACGCTCGTATCGCCTTTTTAAAAGACCCCTAATACTCTAACAGTAACCACTGAACTGCTTGAAAGTGGACACAAGAAACCATTGTTGCAAAGGATTGCTTCTTTGGACCCCGAGTCAACTCCACAAATAGCTGATACAATATCAGTAAAATTTTTCATAAACGCTGCCAAATAACTGAACCTGCCAGCATAAGTTTGGCATGGCAAGTGTCAGCCATTTGCAAGGCTGGCACACATGAGCACTTTTGAATACTTAACTCGATGCTGATTTTGCACAGTCGTTAGAGATATGCATGCCAAAAGCAGGAAACGACGGAAAGAAATCACATTTTATACTAAGAGTTGTGTGCAAGAGTGGGTAAGTGCGGTTCAGAATGCAGAACGCAGAAATCACCGGCTTTCATGCGTTGAAAGTTTACTATCGATGCTGAAATCTCCGAAGATTTCATTCCTTCTCTGGGAGATAGATTTTGCCGGAAAAATTTCGTCGTCCTGCGTTCGAGGATTTAGAGATAGTGTTGGCGTTCACTGACGGATGGAAATTAAAATCTTGATTTCCTGCTGGTATCCGCTGCGAATGGAAGAACAAAGATCACGTCAAACTGCGAAACAGTACGAAAATGCTAACAACAGCACCCCAAAACTTTTGAAAATAATTCATGAAGTGAATTGAAAACGGAAGAAATCCAAAAAGAGAGAAAGCATAATGCGGAAGCTTAGGCTTTTTTCATTTCTGTTCTAGTTATGAACTGAAAGGTGCAGCGATTTGCAGACAAAGTTGAAAGGTTCAGAAATTGAATGATTTGATAGCATGCAGCTATCGTCGCAAGCAGTTGGCTCTACGAGTCTCCATTTGTATGCGTCTGCTTCCTTCACAAATAAAAACTTATAACTGCGGATCCGTTTTGCCGTTTTACTTGTGCATCACACTCCTTTTTCGACGAAAGTTTTGAGGATGGTGCTGAGGCTCAATTTGTTCTTAAGAAATCGGCTTCATAAATCGTGATCCATTCATCTTATGATGCCTATAAATTTTCCCATAAATTAACCTCGCAGGATCGATTCCCGGAAGGAGGAATTCTTTTTCATATGTTAGATACGTTCGATTTACTAGGCGTAAAAATTAGCCGCAAAGACAAGTTTAGGAACAACACCATGGAGATGATGCTTTGTCGATCTTATCATAAAGGGGAACCAAATTTTGGTGAAACGCCTTCTAACTTGACCGCATGATTCGCTTTAAAAGCAAGTAATCAGTTCAACACAAGATTTCAGATCCCGCTACAGAGACCTTTTCCAAAATTTCAAGACTCCATCCAGAATTCATAAGTTAGAGTTCTCGAAAACGCAGAGGTCTAGATGATTCTGTCTTTAATTTCGAAAATCTTCAGCCTCATCGGTAGTGTACAACATGGTTGATATAAGAGATGGACTCAAGCAACATTATCTGTACACCGTGAACTATAATACCATGCATGGCGCGCCTACTTCGCCTTGCAAAGTAATGCAATGTTGCACCTCCAAACGTGGATTTCAAAGCTCGTTGCATCACTGTGGGGCTCGAGTTCGAGAAACCACTTAATTGTCATTGAATAGTTGGCAGTTCGGTGAGAAAAACTTTTCCATATGCGTTTCATAGTTTCAGAGTGGTGCATCCATCGATCTTCACTTTAATGCCTCTGTGGCTCTGTTATCTTACTTTTTAGAAGATGTTTAGATATGTAATAACAGCTTGCCTGTATGTATTGCGGATAGGATGTGGAATATGTAAATGCTTGAGCAGACAACTTCCATCTTTGGAGACGAGGCGCGGCTGAGGGGGCTCGATGACGAGCATAGGTGTCTTGACGGCACCATTGTTGTTCTCCATCAGAGACGCCTCGCTCTTGGCGCCCAAAGAAGCGTCCCCGTCTGCAATCAGCTCGTCTTCGCTGGGCCGCCTACCGCGCAGCCCGCCGATCAAACCAAACACCTGCAAGCTTTACGCTTTTCACAATCTCAAAATAAATACTGAAAATAATTATATCAGCTGAAAAAACACAGTGTGCAAAAAAAAGACGAGTAATAATCTATTAAAGTGCGCAGTAAGTGTGCAGCAACGTTCACAGAGAAAGCTTATCTGAGACGTATAACATAATCGCGATTTTGTTTTTGTACCGCATCCTGCCCACTTTTCAGCGATGAAACGAGCGGACCTCCACTTCATATAGACTGCATTTTTACGTTTCGCTTCCATGAGCAAATGACTTCATAAGTTGCCAATCAATAATAAAATATGCTAAACGCCGCCATCATTTCTCAATTGATCCAGCCACTCGTTAAAAAAACATTAAAAAAAGCTTAACCATTTTGTGAACAAATCGATGGAACATGAAAAACCAACTATTGTCAAATGCATGCAAATTTTAAATGGACTTTAGATGTTTCTAACACTTTCCGAAATTGATAGATGAATGGAAAGATAGGATAACAAGTAAGTCAAAGGCGTAGATTGTAATTAACACAAACTTCATTATTTCAGCTTTAGCAGCCACCGAGATGAAACTAATTGTGCAAAGACGTAAACACACGCACTCGCACATGTATAGCCTTATAACAATGCGCTTCACAAACGTAAACTTGAAAAAACGCTTAAAAGACAACAACTTAATAGAACTGCACCTTATTCAAGAAGTATATTAGTAAGAGCAAAGCAGTATCGCGTTAGTAGATAGTTATTCATACAGTCATTTCAGAAGTAGTGGTAGCCAATGGTTACGTTCTACTCCCAAATATTTTGGCCACAAAGCGGCTCTATGTCTATGCTAGCTCTTCAAATGGACAGCTTGGGGATGTTAACGTGATGGGAATATTGCTTGCCGAAACCACTTGAATCATTTTTTAATGCAAATGCTAAATGTTCGCGATTGAACTTACACGACTGTTTCCCTTTTGTTTACCACCTCTATTCGTTTATTTCAAAATTCAAGCTGTATTAAATTCAAATGCAACTTTTTTCGACTTGAGAAAGAACTTTCGACTTTTCTCAAGGCATTTAAAAAGATGGAAAACCTCATCAGTAAATATTCTCAACTGCAAACATTTTAATGAAATAATGTGATCGATTTGATAGGCGTTTTTGATCGTCATTATAGATTATCAGAAATGTTTCAAAAAAAAGAAGGCAAGTGCAAACGCGAAATATCTCGACGTGTGGCATTAAGCTGCGCTCATAAGCGCCATCAGAATTGAGGAAAATGGCACTATAAGAGTAGAGGCGGGTATGAAGATGTGGACAAGAAGCTTTCGCTCATGCGATGACGCATTTAAAGTGCCACAGGAAGCCTTTTTTCTTTCATGATTCACCCGGAGGCTTCTTCAACGGGCAACATTTCGCTTTGAAAGCGGACGATATGGTTTCTTCCGTGCATCCGTGCATTCACCTAACGGATTATACTCGTTTAAGAAATCCTATTTCATAATTCCTTAGCATAAATGCACTAAGATAGTGATCTTCTTGAATGTATATCCATCCCAACCTTTATTCTGCAGTTGGCTTCCATCATCCTATATCATAAAAATTTCGAGGATTTCGAAATTTATTGAAATATTAGATATGCCACTACTCATCGCCTGGGTATCACGTTCTGCCACGTAGAACTCTGACAGGCGCTTCATAACATGCGCGAATTCTCCTTGCTCACATGACGACATGTTTCATATCGCTCAGCTTGAAAGTATTTGTTTGTGGAAGCAATCCAAACGGAACGAAGTGGTCAAAAGTTTGCCATAATCGGACATGTGCAATCGCGCAAATGAAGAGTAGCATGCACATGCCATTTTTTATTTTACGGCAGTTTGCTCAGCTTTTCTTCTAATCTCTTGACAACAAAGAAATTGAGTGGATTATGAGCATTGCTATTGGAAATTTGTTGAATCAACTGCGTCTAAACGTAGGAAATCAAAGGAACTCCGTGAACGCACATATTTGAAAGAAGCAAGCTTAAGGGCTGAACATGAGCATGGTATATACCAATAACATCCTAATAGTTACTGCGAATAGCTGATAAATAACAGCTTCATGTGACCAGGTTGTGCATACATCAGTGATTAGGATGCATATGAGCAGGACGGTTTCCATTATGAATGCAGTGGTAAAAGGCCAGAATCAATTCACAGGTAACCCATCGCTGACTCATGTTTAGAGCTGTACTAAAATATGAGGTTTCCGTGAATTATTGATTTGGTGAGGGGCCTAACGGGGATAGGGACACGAAAAACGTACCACCGAGGTGCTTATCCTATTGTCGTCTTTTTGCAGTGGCTAATTTCGAGCGACTTAAATGCTTTCGTTCAAAGCATTGCATTTTTGACTGAAAGAAACGCATTGCCAGAAAAAACGAAATGAAGAAATGAAGAGTGTAATAAACTCGCCCCATTTTCAGTATTGTAGGAACTCTCCATTTCAGGCGAATGGCGTCGCAGTTGTTCGGGTGCCGTTGATGGGAGGGATGCTCGATTACAATAAGCCACAAACTGGCGAATTTAGAGTCTGTGTAATGAGCTAACGACGGAAGCAGCACAGACGCTCCTTTCAGACGAGCAATGTTTCAGTGAGCCGTTTTTAACGATTCTTTATAGCAGCTCAATGAAGTATCTATGGCGCAAGCGATCTAAGAAAAACATTGCAACGCTTTGCATTCACCGATTGTTTAGCACGTGCAAAATGCCAACGAAATTGAAGACCACATCGGAATGTAGTTATTCGTTACAAAAATTAAAGGAATATGCACAATTTTTCTCGCTAAAAATATTTTTGCATAGTTTTTCTCAAACGAAAGAATCACATCATTAAGATTTGAAAATGTAGATTGTGAAGAGAAATAAATAGAAATTATGTGCATATGCAAGCAGCAGTGATTTATTCGAGAGATGATATTGAGATGATTTATCCGAGAGTATTGATTTACTGTGTTCGTAAGGATTAATTGAAATTACGGAAAAGATCCTCCATAAGAGTATATTAGTCTGTTGAAATTATTAATGAGTATCAATACAAGCAAGTAAACACTACAGTAAAATTGCCGTTGTTTTCATGAGTAGGAGTTACATAACATGGAATACAATTATTGCCATATTGTTTGTTAAGAACGGGATATCTAAAATAAGAAACAAAGAATCACGCTAAAGCGAGCTATAACAAGAGACTCCCGGTGGGCGTCAACATTTATCGTATATAACATGAGGGCATATTGGAAAGTATTAGACCGCTGTAATTTCTGCTGTAGACTTCTACATCAAAATCGTTTATTATTGCTAACGATTAGGAGATACTGACCACTTTCTGCTGTAGACCACTTCACTAGTCAATCACATCATGAAAGCAACCGGCTGGTAAATACTTTAAACAGAACAGCACAATAAGGTCCAATTGCTTTTGTCAGCCAAATGAGCTAATGGAATGCATAAATATTGAACAGTGGAGAATAAACGCCGCTCAGTGGAATCGATTCATTCTTCGACTGAGAAGTAACACGAAGTAACGCCTTCTGTACAGAGAAATACGAATGAACAAATTTGGGAGAAAATAGAGTGTTAACGATTAAGCACTACCCATCGGAACTAGGAGCACTAAGCTTTATCCAATAATCCATCAGTGTAACATTTGATGCATAGGTTGGGATCTTTGAAACGCCGGAAATGCGGATCCAGTCATTCTACTGAATTCCACTCACGCAGAAATATCATTATGTGCAACACGTATCATCATAACAATAAAATATTGACCTAACCTGCTAACTATTTTTTATCATAAGTAGGTAATGTTAAAGTTTTATCTCACTGTTTCATAAACGGGACATATGCGGCGATAAAACGATAGTGACGATTATGAATGAATAATTTTTAGCTCATTTCTGAAACTGTGCATAAGTGCGAAAAAGAAGACAACAATGAGAGAATGGCCGATAATTCGACAAAAATTTCTTTGCCATTTAAGTTGGAAGATGAAACGTTGGATACTCTTCAAGCAATGCTTATTTAGATGTCCTATTGAAGAGCCTCATTTGTTCAAGAATTTGAATGCTCTTCAACAACGAGGGAGAAGTTAGTGAATCTTTGCGCTGGCTCATTTCGACTCGATCATACAAGAAACTTTGTTCGAGAAACACTAGTTCTCTGAAACCAACAAAATTCTTAAATAGCATCGAATTCAGCATTAGCTAGCTGAAAAGAACGCTCAAAGTTTTTAACAACTTGATCACATAGAGATTATTATTGCTCGATCATAAGCAAACGTGAGTGGTTTCAATTCAGAGTGAGCTATTTCAGACGATAATCAAAAAAAGAAGGATCTAGAGTCGGAATAAACTCCGCCATATTTATATGTCAGCACATTCGTTCTTTGAAATCGCAATTGTTTTCAGTTGCCGCTATTGATCACGTCTTTTCGATGGTCGGGAAGCGATCCATTCTCTTACACGATAAGAATGCTTTAAAAAAAGCAATGATTGCTACATTTGTTGGCACCGATATGTGCTGATTGTATGTAACTTTATCTTGGCCATCGTTGATCTAAAGAAATCTTTCCATGGAAGCAATATTGCAG
The DNA here is from genome assembly GCA_006503575.1 of Baylisascaris schroederi. Lineage (NCBI taxonomy): Eukaryota > Metazoa > Nematoda > Chromadorea > Rhabditida > Ascarididae > Baylisascaris > Baylisascaris schroederi. The sequence continues at coordinate 148,219 of QEWY01002778.1, forward strand.
CCTATAAGCGAATCGCCTAAAATGGTCTAATGAGGCAAACACTATGAAAGCATCGCACTTATGGGCTAGCTGGCTAGTAGAGCAAACGCCATCAAAGCAGTACAAACGTGCTTCAGTAAGGATATTGTTATCACAGGAGATGTAACCGCTTGACAACAATTTCAACATATGCAAGAATTCATTTATCTCTCAAGATGAAATTGCTCCCCATTGATAGCAACGAATGGCCCATATCCAATCAGTTGCCGTTTGCAAAGTTTTCCTTATCTTCAATACTCACCTGCAATTTGATGGTCGATGCCATACATTTTGATCCACTTTGCAGTATCGTAAGATGCGAGCGAATTGTAAAATACCACATATGCAAAGCAGAAAGCGGCTATAGAATCAGTTCATTGTGTGCAATAAGCAATGAACTTGAGCATTTTCGAATCTTTCTGTAAGATACACCTTCTGTGGGTGGATCGAACCCTGATCAAGATTAAGAAATGCACAAAGTTGGAAGTTTGCATGGAATTGCAAAACTGGTATTTATACATCATAGTATACGTGCATTTGACGATTTCGATTGTGCCCCGATTAAGCTGGAAAGCTGCTCTTAGAAGCTAGATGGCGGACATGTAAATCCCCTGAGTGGGGCTGAAAGATTCAAAATGTTTCACAGTTCGTAAAGTTCAAAGTCGGATCGGCATTTGTTTGGTTAAACATAAAGGTTGCCGTTCGATATGCGTTCTGTCGGGAGGCAAAAAGAAAATGGAGGTTGAAAAACTTCAAACAAATCGAATAAATGAAATCGACGTAAATATAAACACTCCTTTACACTTTTTTTAGGAATAGACTTGCAAAATGAGCCATTCAATAACGAAAGTACTTTTCACATTAAACTGATTTCCTCCAAAAAGAAGGGATTTGCTTAAACACGAACGAATTTGTTCGAGCACGAACACATTCACTCTAAAGTAGAAATTGCGACATGTTAATCAACCAGAGCTGATTACACTTAATGTAAAAAACGACATACTACATTTTGAAACAGAATTTGCATTATATTCTATTCCTGACATCGGAAGTATGCTTAATGCAAGCCGAAAGAAATTATGCAAAAAAAAAAACGAGGGATGAAGACTATTATGCAAATTACAAGCTTTGTTTGTTCATAATGTTCCCTTTCATATCTTTACTATTTCAAGATGGTTGTATTCTACCGCATAGGGTGACTCCGTGCGCTAAATTTCAAATTGATCCAGCAATTTGAAAGAAGTTGTGGTTACTTAGATACTATTGGGGAAGTGAGGGCACCTAGCCGTTGATAGGATTGTATTTCGCACCATTCGAGTTGCAATGGTGCAATTGTCAGGATTAAAAATTAGGGGCTTGGGCGATCACCTCAACTGAAACACTGATAAGTTGGCGTGCTGGCTTTATCGCATATTATGGATCTATGGGACAGGCCAGCAAGACTGCATGAACGTATAATTCTGGCACTTTGCATGCAAAATTTGTGGTGTATCGTAGTGCCTATCACATTGCTCGAAGTTGAGTTTACATGCTGCCCTAATCTAAAGAATGGATGAATTTTTTAATTCTTCAAGTCTAGTTTCTTTGGCCCTCGATGAAAACCTGTGGCAATAAAAAATGCAGATAAACACACAGACATATAAGATGACGAACAGACCAACAAACAGACAGACACAGAGGCACATTTATAATTGTGCAAATGCAAGATATGAGATCGCCATTTGCATGACCCGTAAACGCGAATTCGAAGCAACGCATAAAATAGAAATGGGTGAACTGTCTTTTTTTATGATGAGAAGAAAAGAGATCTGTTTGAGGAATGCAGTAATGCATGCTCCAACAAGTGACATACTCGTTGATTACTTGCAATGGATGTAGGAATTTCAAAGGAGCATTTGAAATAACGAGGCTGACTTCAATCGAAACGTTGCTCGAGCTATTCACCGTTTTTCATTGAAGCTTGCAGGAAAAAATTTCTCGTTCTAAGGACGAATCAGTGAGTCAGTCGCATTCGAGACTATTGAGAAAGATCATCAATTACACTAGTGTAGGATGTCAGTCTTTTGCAAAAGAAAAAAAAAAAGATATTTAAAGATAGAAGCAAATCTTAAAAAAGAGTTGAGGTGAACGTTCATGATGATAAGCAAGGTGGCATCCATTAAGCAAAAACTCGTAGAACTTCCTGAGGTCGGAATCCTTTAAGCGACTAGTGAAGGCAACGACAACAGGTTCTAAGATGATATTAGCAGAGAATTTATCCTTACCTGGCCGTTCCGGAGGAAAAGAATTGTGAACTGAATTCAAAGTTGAGACTTCCAAAAATAATTTGAACCTATAAACTTATGATAATTTCGTCGATCAGAATAAGAGAACATCAGATCAAATGCAACTCCAGATCAGCCTTTAGCAATTTTAAAACAAATTATGAGACCTGACCCAAGACGGTGACATTTGACATGATGTCAGGCCGGAAATGTGTAGACGATTTTCATAGTTCAAACTGAACAGACAAAAAAAAACTTTTTAAAACGTCACTCTTTTGAATTGTATTTGCAGGTTTTCCAGCGTCTTCACTTCTGATTTTAAAAATAGGACCGAACCGGACAACCAAATTCAGGAATAGAACAAGAGAAAACAATGGATGTCTACCTACAAGACTCCACAGCGCATCACATTGAGTCCTCTAATGTAAAGAATAGTTTACTAACACTCCCAAATCTTGGGTCGGACTAGTGTCAAAATCTCTATGGTAGATAATGGGCATTCAAGCTCCAAAGCAATGTGCAGTATGTGACATTTTTCGCTACTAATTCAGATTGCCAAGCTTTAGACGATCTTGATCTCACCGAAGTTCTTTAAAATGTGGAAGCTGAGTAGAGCTTTAAATCTTCAAATCATCAGCAAAATATTTACAGCTACCGCTCGAAGCTTCCATGACGTCATCTACACAATAAAAATAATGTAAGACATATCCAATACATTGCGGATCCTCGCCAACGATAAAATATGAAAGGGGAAAAAATTCGCCAGCTTTACTTCAAAAGTTTTTGCCATTCAGAAAACAACAAATCAAATTTAGAAGTATACTACAATTGTCATAAGAAGACCTAAATAAATTTTTCATGGATGACGATATCAAATGTGGCAAATGTCTCGGTACGACCAAAGTATACAACACCAGTTCGAGTTCGATCATTAAGTGAGAAAAGTATCATTGCAATAAGTCAACAAATGTGAAAGTGTTGATTTTCCCTGTTAGAAACTAAACTGGCACAGGCTGAACGCATTGTCCCGAAAAGAATGATTGTGAAGAGAATCCCGAAGGATCGTCTTTGTGAGTTTGCAAATCGACATTATTGAAGAAGTAGGTCTGTAATTGGAAATTTGATGAAAATGCGGATTCTTAAGCATGGGGGCAACTATTACAGTCTTCTGCAACGAGGGGAAAAAGTGCTATAAAGGGGGGAAACTATTGCAATCGAAGGAGTATTGAGAGATGACATGAAAGAAGTAACAGGAATTAGCAAACACCATTCACTCCAAGACAAAAGAAGGAACGGCATCAGGAGTGGAGAGTATTTTATCAATAAGAGATCTGATGTCGTTAGCGAAGACCACAACGTTGATACACTTGTTGGCGCTGATTTCAGTTTGAAGCTCTAACGGGGGAAGTAGGTTGGCATGGTGATGCAAGAAACATGCATTTTACCGAATAACACATTCTTCTGAAGTTTCAGTCATCTCATATGCTCGAGGTTACTGGTATTAGATAGTCCATCTAATACGAATATCATGAATAATTGCATACATATTGGCTGCTTTGTTCTATCCATTGTACACAAGAATAGACTTGAATGCCAACGAATACAGCAATATAATACAGCAGAAGATTTTAATTTAACATTGGTGCAAGGCGAAGGAACAATTCGAAATAAGAGAAAAATTAGTAATTGTAATATCACAAACTGCAGTAAATGACTCTAGCAGTAATCGAAATGAGGTGTGAAGTATTTTTTTTTAGCTGCGGAAAGCATATTGCATGTAATCTGATCGGTCTCACAGTGCAAAAAACGAAGGCATGCTCGAGGAGCTGCTAGGATATGTGCTTTTTGAATACTTTTTATCAAAACAATAAAGTTTTGAAAAAAAAACTCCTGAAATGACAGAACAATACATTCAGTTTTTGAAGTGAGCTAACCGTCGCTCAAATGTTCCGCATTAAAAACCGCTTTTACGCGCCTCTACAATTTTGCTGCCGCAAAACGCATTAGAAGCCCCATTATGTCCACGCTTATGTATATGTATGCATCTTCGTTTGTCTGCCTAATTGTATCGCTTCTGGAGCTTTTGAAATTAGATTCGTGAATGAGGAAATGTGCACAATAGTTTGATCTGCTATGTCAAGATTATGGTCGATCGATCAATTCAGGAAAAAGCTGAAAGCGTTGAAAAATCTTATGCTTTATAGCGGTTCGGATATCCATTTTACGTTGTCGCGCTGAACGAAAAATATTGTTTTACTGAACGTTAATTCGAACGATGGAATCACTTAAAAGAAGGGGATCGATTGGTGCTATCGCTAGAAGAAAGCCGAGAATTCATTCATGAAGCGTCAATTACGTTAGAGACTTCATGCTTACTAACAAAATTGTAATGAAGCGTCGAGTACGCAATTCAAAGGAAAATTAAGATAGCTGAACAATCGTGACAGAAAGGTTAGTACAAATATTAACATTCTAATTAAACTGAAGAACGTTATTTAAATCACTCGTAAATGATTCATTTTATATGATCCGATCGGCATCACATGAAAAACCGATCAGCTCTTGTAGCAGAGACAGCGAAATAAGCATAGACGTGGTGGGGTAAAACGCTTTTGCAAATCAAATTAGCGAATACTGTTATCAACGATTGTTGACGCACTCTGATGAGGCGAAAGTGCCTTGGAAAGGGATTTAATATGCACCGTGAACTTTATATACGATCATTCATCGCACAAGTCGAAATATATTCGAAGCAGAAAAACCTCAATAAGGCGGTCTGTGCTGCCTATGCATTAATTCCATGTAGCAATTAGGGAACATAACTCAGGTATGGATTTAAAAGAACGACACATGATGCCTATGGCAAAGTTTTTGTGATAAAATTAGCATATATTACATCAAATGTGGAAGAATTTTGAGCCAAACGCATTGAAATAAACTAAGAATGAATTTGAAAAACACGATAGCGTCGAATGCTACAGCGGAAATGAGCTTGCGCAAGATCACTTTCGAGATCTGTCATACACGCAACCATGTGTGAATACAACAAGTAGGTGAAAAATTGCCCTAATTAGGTGCAATAAGATTGTGGCAGTGTCCGGCTCAGCCAGTTTTTGTGGCAACTTATGTTCAGTAAACACACTTATGAAAAGGCACAAAATTTTCCATTCATTGGATTCACAATTGTGGTAAGAGTACAAGTGAGAATGTTGCTTCTACGAGATTTTTCTATGAAGCTTTTATTACAGCCCAATAAAGCATTAATTTATTTGCATTTTCGCCGGTATTTTCATGCGCTGAACAGACGATGAATAAACCTAAATTTGATGATTGGAACAGTTTTCGGCATTCTAATATATCCAAAAATTCATTTCCTATCTATCGGAAATACCGGAATTCTTGCGTGGGATTTTTTCCACAATCCTGACCGTGCGGGAAGGAAGCTGAGCTTGCCCTGGAAAACAGGATGATGGTGGGAAGGGAAAATAGTTGCGACAAATAATAAATGAATGCCTGAATACGAACTTGCCAGCAAATTGCAAATTTTTAGTGCTGCCTGTAGCGAGACCTGACAAAATTTTCTTGAAACTTTGATAACTGCAACAATTTTACTCCATCCAACAGCTGAACTCTGCGATGAAAAAAATGCTTTGCAAAAAATTGCAATATTGCGATTAAAAATTATAACTTCATAGTGGAAAAAATTCTTTCCAATAAGAAGAAAACGCTAATTATCGCAAAGGGTGTAAGAATACCGCATTCGTGTTATAGAGAAAGTTGGCTTGAGATAGGTGTCAAAAACATTGCAATGGGCGAGAGGCTACTTCTATATGCAAATTTTGAGTATGAAGTGCTCGTTCGATGGCCAACGTTAGTGAATTTTATATTCTTTCCTACGAGTGTTGAATTTCATAGCACTCTCTCAATTAATGCAGCTTTATAAGTTCCGCCCAATATAAAATAAGAATGATTATTGATTGAATTTTGAAAGCTTTATACTTTCGGTGCAGGAGTGTTGTGCTTTATGGTCGTGTGAATAGAAATAAAGTAAATATTAACGGCTGGCAATAAGAATACACGTGGGAGGCATTGAGCAAGAAACGCCAACGTTGAAACGAATCTGAAGCAAAGTTTGCTTTAAATTGTGCCGAAACTCGTTTACTCTTATGATTCATGCGCCGTAGATAACCGCGCAAAGGAATCGAGAAAGTGGAGAATCGCGCCAGAAGAGCAAAACAATGTCTACTTTTGCATTCTTCTTATTTGATCAACCAACTTCTTAAGTTGGTGAAGGTCATGAATGTGCGGACGGCTTCGTTATATCGAATAAATTTCAGAATCAAGAAAACTTATCACATATTATTGTTTACCTCTGTAGGAAGCAATCTAGTTGGCAAATAAAAATTGTCGATGCACGCCTTGCATTATTAGTTATTTTCTCTCTTCTTTTGAAATAGAAACCTGCTGTCCTATTCTTTGTTTAACACGAATAAACAACAGTATCAACGCTAACTTCAAGAAGGTTATTATTTCTTGGAGATGATGTGGAATGACATAGAATGCGTATCAAATGTCCGGCTACAGTGTCATCTAATCCCTTTCCTGGAGCTTAACAATGAATCTGAGGAATCGCAACCATAGAAGCGTTAAAGAATAGAGAACATACTGATCAAGTGCCATGATTACATTGGCATAGTGGGTCAAATAACGACTGACCTTTCATAGAAAGCGATAACTATGAAAGTCGAAGCGCCAACTTGGCAAGAAGTGGATTCCTTAAATAAAACTCATCGATCGATAAGACGCTGCGAAAAAAAATGACCATTGGACGATGTAGTGAATGAGATTAGCCAAAGGCAAATAGAAGCAATAGCGTAAACGGACTGAGAGAGGATGTTTTCGTGTGGGAAAGACCCGAAAATTAAATTCACTGTGACGAATGAATGACTCAAATTCACTAAGACGGCCGCTGAGGTCACACACACTCTTATCGAGAAAGCACAGCCAAGGAATCCACTAACGGACCAAACATCGAGTAACTGGTTTTCTGTTTCCGAAATTATTGGGTAATTCAGATATGGCTGCTCCGACTTTTTTTTTGCCTACGAGGTAGTTGTCAAGTAAGAAGGAACAGCTAGCCGGTATGATGATTGCCTGAGGAAAACGCGTTTCTGAATACGATTCAAAGAAGATGTGGAAAGGATCTTTAATAATACGGTTCAAATGAAGGCAAACGACCGTCGCATCAATCACAGCACAACTTTTGCAGTCTTTATTCGTTTGTGAGCACTTATATGGGCGAAAGATCAGCTAAGAGCAAAGGTTCTATCAATACTCAAGTTGTTCAGAAGTATCTTCTAAGAATTTCGACAAAATGCAACAACATTGACGGAGCTGCACACGTGTTGAAGTGAAGCGTTTCTTTTTCAGTTTCATGATGTTAGGGAACTTTCTGGCAAAGAGGCGGGGTTTGGCGGATGGCAGCGAGCCACTTTCCTATTTGGAAGAATTGAAGAGGGCAGAGTTTATTCGAGAAGTTGAGTTCATTTCAAAAGAGGTGAACGAATTGTACGACATTGAGTGAGCCATTTCGCATTTTTGGAACGTATTTGATCAAGCAAGATCGCGTGAAATTAGCCAGAAAGCATATGTGACACTTGTTATGCAAGATTTTATTCTACACCGAAAGCAGTAGAAATGTTCGGCGGATAAAGGTAAAGCCCATTGGCCCCCTCAAAAGCGTCCGAAATTTCATGGCTAGAACAACCACAAATCCTGCAGTTCACTCTATTTTTTCGGTGGAAGGACACCGGGAGCGAATTCAGAGGTTATTTACAGCAGTGGAACACAAGATCATAATACTCTCACTTTATCACTGCCTACCTTTGCAGGGTGGTCGTATTTAGAGGGTAGAAGTGTTCATCTTTAAAAGCGGATAGATATCAGGACATAAGTATGTAATTTAGAGTATTCCAGTAACGGGCATTTAAACTTCAAATCATTTTAATATGTGCAATGGGTGAAGTGCTTGATCAATAACGAACGTTTTGCATAGCTCATTGTTTTCAAATGAACACACGAATGCGATGACTAAAATCCTAGCCGCAATTGAATGAATGAAGTTGTTGGGAAATATGTCGGAATTTGAAGATATTGACAGTGGAGGATTACGATGTTGACAGGTTAAGTTTGAGAAAACCGCAAATCATCAAAGATTAGACAGCATAGATCAATGTGATGAAAACATGGAAAAGAAAACAGCAAAACTAAGGCCAGTAAAATATGAGCGCTTAAGAACGCTAATAATCCTCTGGCAGTTCCTCAGCGATGCCTGATGATTATGAAACACTTGATTCCATTCAGCGTTTCATCCGGCTCTATAGTGAGTTGATATGATATTTCCTAAGCGTTTTCGCAAATCAGACAACCATTGAAGCTCAGATTAAGAAATTTCCTAAATATGATGGGCATCTTCGATAGCTCTCGTAAATTGTCTCGTCGAATTTGCAAAGGTTTACAGATATATTAATAGATAGTTTCAAATTTATATGCGTTTTGCAATCGATCTGGTTCTCAATTTATATCAATCGAACTCTTTTATTATGGCCGGATCGCTAGAAATGCTCAAGAATTGCACACTTTCATAATCTGCTGACATTAATCGAGATGATCGGTCTGTCGAACGGCATCAAAAAAGCACATTTTGTGCCACCTCAATTGGCATACTCTTCCACTTCTTTAAATCAGTCAACTTGCGGGAATATGAATAACCAACAACCTTCAAAACAGTCGTTCCTCTGAAGCTGCTCGATTGTTCGAACATACAGCGATAAATTCGCTGTCAGTGTACCAGAGCCGCAGTAGATTAAAATTTCCAGGCTTCATGGCAAGCGTAAGATCGAATAACCAGCCTGAAAAGAAGCGAATCAAGTTAGAAACTAATTTTAAGCAGCAAACTTTAGGTGTGTTAATTTCAGGTTTCATGTCAGATCAATTGAAGAAATAGATGAGCAAGAAGATAGACGTAAATGTATATACATAAATCACGTAAATAACTTTTAGAGAATGCATCCGTCGCATAAAATTCGCAAAAATCCTACGAAATTGAGAATAAAGCACATATTTATTGAAATGCATTCAACTTTTGTCGATTATTGAAGTAGAAGTTTTTTAATCGGCTTCAGTTGCTAATATCACGTTGAGAATTGCACGCACAAAATAAATCACAATGCTTATATCATTTTTGAGGATGAATTCTCAAAACGATTAATTAATTCATCAACTATCGTACCAACTTCTTAAAATAATACAGCCATTACAGAACTCATTGAAAATGCTAAAACGCGCCACTCTCTGATGGTGTTTGCTGATTGAAAGGTGCTCGCAGAATTTCCCACTTTCTTGGAAGCAGAAATATGTGCCAAATGTTCATGTTGTTAAATCAATTTCACTTCTTACGTCCATTAATCAACGAATGTAAGTAGCGAAATGGGAATAATTGAATAATTAATTCGAACAGAAATCGTACAAACTTTGACTGTTTGAAGTGGGAAATATCGATAGAGCAGTGTTTCTCTAAGAATCAGCTTTCCCACATGATGCATAAGTATTTCGATGCGGTTATAGGAACCTAAGATAGCTGCACTGGTAAAAACTCAGGCATTATGACAACTATTGTTGTGAAATGTTCGAGTTTCAGAATTCTTCCCGCCTATGAGCGTCCTAAATGAGGGACCCGATGATTCAAGTTGTCAAGATGAAGTAAGAATCATTCTCTACGATATCGAATTTTGAGTAATATGCGTGCAAAAATTTGGCAATAGCTCATAACTTGCAAAAAACTTACTTTAAAAAAAAACATACACTATCGGAATAATCGGATAGTCGGCTTTATTAAGGACTTTATTTCATGTCATTACTGTAGTTCATTAAGTGTTCATTAAAAATATGTATAAGTTTTGTAGATGGTAACACAAGGTGGTATAAGAAACAGCAAAAAAAAGTTTGAAGAAAAGCTCAAAAGCGACTTATTCGGAATAGCAGGAAAGTCGAAAGGAAGCTGGACGAACCAAAGATTTTATATCTCACCTAATCAAAAGCGATTTACTTGGATGAGTTTTGAAGAATATAGTGATTGAGTGATTTCGTTGTGTGAGTAATAGAAACGAAAATTCAAACGTATATCATATCACGGATGTAGATCGTATAACACAGACTTTTGAAATCTCTTGTGCTTCATAGAAGCTGTAAATATTTATTTATCTTATTCGAATGTAAAAAGTTTTGCACATTATTCATCTTTTATTGAATTGGCTTCTATTAAACTATGATATGATATGCTTAAATTGCTCGACTGGATGAAAGGCTATTTCACTGATAGTAGCAAGAACAAGAGATAATGAATTTACTGATAACACTTAAAGAGAAATCACTGCATCAAACTCATAACACACAAATGGAAAAAAGAAAGAATCTAAAGAGGAGCTCATCCATTACAATGAAAGTTCGTTTTTTATTCGGCATTTGAGTGAAAAGATGAATTGAATGAATTGAAAAGGCAAAAACAACGATACTGCACTACAAGCTTCATTAGTTTCCTGTATGAAATGCATCAACAATATGAATAAAAGTTTCCCACCTAGCTGAATTATTCACACATCGCAAACAGTAGAGAAAATGATTTGATTGAGGATGAAGGCAACACAAAAATGCAACAAATAAATGAAGCATTTGATTTTTTTCGATAGGAATAAATTTTAGTGTTCACTATATCTTATTTTCATCTATTCATCATTCCACTATTCAAGGAAGTGGTGAAATTAATTACAGAAAATTCGTAAGAAAATAAAGCTTGAGATTTTTCCAGAATATATCTTCAAACTGAAAAGTTCGTATATGGCAGATTTTGATGACATCGTTACCATGCAAGCAATAAATTTTCAGCCGAAAATTTTTGACTTGAATTGAGACAAAAAGTTATCATTAGACATTTATGTTGTCGCAGAATCATTTGAACTACGCTCAAAAGCGAAAAAAAAAATTTTTTTTTCGATTGATGAGAAAGAATTCCCTCAACAACCGAGTCGGTTGGTGAGGAAGAATCGGTGAGGAAGAATCGATGAGGAAGAATTGGTTGGTGAGGAAGAATTGATTGGTTAGTTGGTGAGGATGGAGAGTTGAAAAGAATACTTGTGCAACAGCAAGGAGGAACCACTTGATTAGCGTCAAGAATTATGCAACCCGGTGAAAGTGGTTGAATACACTTGAGTGAAAATGTCGATTTGGGGATTCAAAATATCGAATAAAAAGTCAGTAAAGATATAAGAGCAAACACTCGGTTCCTTAGATGTTCTGCTTTTACATCCACACTTCAAAACTCCATAAAATGAAGGAAAAAAGCATTTTATTGATGCCGACGAAGAGCTATCAGCATATGGTTCTATTGTTACTTGGGGACAGTAAAGGATATTAAGTTGTATAAACCAATTTTTCATTTCTTCAACAAGATCAGCAATCTCGACAACCTCAGAGATGTAAGTAATTTTGTTCACGTACTTTTATTGCCCAGAAACTTACATATATGCGTGTTACGAAGCGACTGCTATTGTGGGCATTTCGCAAAAATCAGTGCACGCATGCCTATGTAGCATGTGTCTGTACACTATAGAAGTTCCAACTCATAGGGTTAAAAAAAACTTCTGGAAAAATCCATGAGAAAGTAAGAACGGCAAAATGCTTCTCGAAAAAAAAGTAAGGCAATCACGGTTGCATGATGAGACCTTGGCGTTCGAAGCGCAACAATATCACTAAAATTAAGCTCATTATGTGGCGCATCGAGCAAGTAGCTGCTATCAAAAAAATGTTGTCTCAGGGAACGCTTAATCATTTTGCCTAGACAATTTTCGAGTATGCCATCGCTTGATTTATGATATCGTAACTCCCCACATTGATGCATTTATCAATATGACAAAGATGGACCTTCCCCTACTTCTACCATTCCCGCAGACTTAACGCATATTGGGTTTAAGATCTCGCTGATCGGTTAAATTGAATTGAGATATTACATCATAGTATATGAAACAGTTGAAGAAAGAAAGCTGAAAAATAAATTGTATAATAGCTGAAGAAACATTTGAATATATTGCGATAAAGAACAAGGAAACGAAATAACAATGGTCAAAAGTCGTTACTAATGACGTCATTGAACACAAACACACATCACGCCATATGAATGCAAACGTAATAATATATTTCATGCTAGGTGCGTAAATATTGTTTATAGTTTAATGCTTTCTGTAGTCCGCTGAAGTTAATAGGTCGTTGAAAGTACACTCAAGAGATTTGACAAATGTGATCCAACACGATTTCGGATTAGTTACATTTTTATTCCTTTATATTGATTATGCCGATCACATCCTCTTTTGTACTTGAATGCGGCAAAAAACGGGTATCCTGCAGGACTGGGTCGAAGAAACGGCATAAGCTTGAATCTTATGCCCTAAATTTCATCGATCTGACATTTATGCTACGTGGATTATGTAGCGACGAGCAAGGGTCACATGCAGGATGCGATATGGTGACAATACGCTCATTGCATAAAGTTCTGAAGTGATTCAATCATTCCTGAAACAGAAATCGTTCAATGAAACAGCTAACGATTGCCAACATTCATAGTGCAGATGCAAACTGATGCAAAAGATGGATGAATCAGATCAATCCACTAATATTTCAAGCAAAGTTTTTTATATTATTCTCAACGAGTGCACTTTACAGAAGAGACTATGCAGCAAGTTGTGTTAAACAAGTCTCATTGTAAGAGTCTGACTTCAGATAAGCATGTCCTACAAAAGTAAAAGCAATGCGGTATGTGGGTACCCCTCAATGCTGGTTCGTTGAAAAGCATGCAAGAGTTATTACTTCCTTTCGGCATAAATTTCAAGTGAAGATGATAACAGCTTAGCTGATAATACAAAATAAGTCATAAGAATGAGAATGTGATGCACATCACTGCGTCGTACATTAAGATTGTTAGATTTTCAAAGAAATGCAAACACGATTAGCATAAGAGTTGCATGCATTTGGTTGATGATGAGACTGCGCATTGATTTTCGCTTGCAATAATACAGTTGGAGACTAGTGCCAGAATACAGCACAAAGAGTGACAGTGAAACGCAAAAAAGTTGTATGATAGACGCCAGCTGGAGAGATTCCAGTCGACTGGATGCTTTTCACAAGATTTTGTAGTAATAATCATAGTTTTTTTTTCATGTTATTTAAAGCATCTTTAGAAGATGATCACTGTGGGCGGCTGCGGATCACCGCCAGCGACTCGGCAGTGGAATGGAGGAAGTCAGAAAAGGTAAAGATTGGTTTTGTTCAAGTTGCTGCATTCATCATTTAATAGTAAGACATTGAAGTGGCGAAATGCCCATCTTAGAGGAGTATCATGCGAACCACTTGGAATCGCAAGAAGTCGAAGGTGCTGCGATGAGAACGGATCTAAGTGAAATCACTCTTTATAAAACCACATTATATGCGAGCTAAATATGCGATCCATAAGCAAGAAGTGCCACATTTGAAATGAGTTCAGCCAGCGGCAGTAAATACAGTGCTTCAACAAACTAATAATACCTCTCGGGAGCAAGGACACGCTATTAAACGAATATATTTGTGTCGTTTAGAGCGAAATAATCGTTAACAACTATTACAAGCAAATATCCACCATATTTTATTGTATGTGAGGGAACAGATGAGTGTTTTATAACTGGAACAATTCAAACGCAATTGAGTCTTTATCCATCTTGCAAAAATGAGAAGGACATCAACGCACACTTCTAACTACTTGGAGTTTTTTTTTTTGCTCTCTTGCAGTGCATATTTTGCTGCAAGCTTCAAGTGGGATTTGATGCGTTTTTTTGAATGCTGTGCAGTCGACAGAGATCTTGATTCGAGGTATCAACGGATTACGTATTTCCTACTAAATAATAAAGTTGCTCGCCCAAATCCGCTGTCTTCTTTTTCCCATTCACGATGGGATCGCTCTGCTCCTTGGGCAAAGCAAAACGCTCAATCATCGTTCTATCTCTCCTCGAGAGATAACCTAAACAAACCCAAATTAACTTTATTGATAGTATTCGAAATACTGACAACAGATCAATATTAAAATACGAGATCACTAAAGAAAACATTATTCAGAGATCATCATAAGTATAGAGAAATCATCACTTGCACAAACGATGCAATGCTTTCTAAATCAAATAATGGTTAAAGTACGACTCTCAACAACCTTAGTCAAATTATCGTTGTATCGTAATGAGTGATCACTTTCGAAAGGAATCGTTTCAAAATTTTTTGTAAATAGGCAATATGCAACATCAAACATTGCCTGTAATGAATGAACTGAAAGCAATAGGAAGCAATGCTACAACATCCTTTTTGATTGGTTAATTCTTCGCATAATTCAGTAAAAAAAATTAAACTTTCAATCATAAGAAAAGCAAGCTCGAGAAAACAATAGAAAACCTGAATTATATCACAAAGCTGCAATCCTCTAAATTATGTGTGAGAAATCGTTTGCCTTTAAGAATAGATGACTCATGCACTCAGTGAAATTAGTTATCATTGTGATACTATCTTGATATGATCACTTTCTCAAAGGTTGCTTCGTTAATAAAAAGCTGTAGAGGTAGGTAATTGTGGCAGTATATTTCAGAGAGAAAGTTGCATTGTATTAGCACTATATTTCGTATGCAAACTGCGTAGTGAAATAAATTTTAAATGAATCGAACGATATATAATCACGATAAAATAGAACAAATAAATCATCGAATGATTGTTGATGTGAAAGCAATTGTATTATATTAGTGCTCTAAATAAGCTTTTTATGCGTTGGTTGTTAATATATTCGTGAGAGAAAAGTAATAATTGAGAGCGTAATATTGAACAATAAGTAATATTCATAAAATAAGCCAAGCAAGTTTAATAATGCAAAATACAAGAGAAAAATAAATTCAATAACGAATATTTTCTTCGTAGCGTTAGAGTGACTGTGAGGAAATTTGATATATTACAACTAGTGAAGATGACGACAAGTTAAAACTACATCGGTTTCCGAAGCATAAAAGAAGGTACAAGTTATAGTTGCTGAACGATATGACATAATTCTCTTGCTAAAAAAAAAAACAATCAGAGCCAGCATCCATATAAACCATTGATGTTGCAAAATTTTATGAAGTTCTCGCTTATTTATTTATTCGTTCATTCATTCGCTTGCACAACGACTCATACAGAGAAAACATAGCAAAAATATATTCGTGACGCATAGAATTGGATGAAAGAAGCGGCCAAGGAAACATATGTGCATTCCTTAGGGAATGCGCAAAGAAAGTCTACACGAGAAGTACGAAAGAAAGAAAACGAAACAACAATTACAAGAGTATAGGGAGTAGACTATTTGGAGTGTGAGATTTGAAATTAAGTGAAAATTCAAACGATTTGTTCTTCTCACAAAATTCTCACCATCATCTGCTTTTACGGTATTTCCAAGGAAAATATTCTAGTAGCGCACAGCATAGTAATTAAAGTTTATCTTTATTAGATACATGCATATATCGTTTAATGCAGCTCACTATGTTGAAAATGATGGAAGGTGAATCATGAAGGAAGCGATATATTCCCTCATGCATATTTCAGAGTAAACTCATCAACAAAAAATTTGGACGTAACTATTATCCAAATTGTTTGGGCGGAAAATCCGTTGAGGAATACATAAAAAGAAAATTCCTGAGAACCAGATAGTATATTTTTGATTTAAGGAGAGAAGACATATTTCACTGTTAGTTTATGAGGAACCTATCGTAAGGTCAGCTGAATGCATAAGGTAAAGGTGGAAAACATACAAGCTGCAGTTATAACAGGATGGGATGCGGAAGGGTGTTGACTGCGTGGAATTTGCACTGCAAGAGCGATTGAACTTTTGTTATTGTTGATTCTTTACTTTTACATGCCTCTTGGGCCTTCGAATTCTGAACATAACATAGATTGCTACGATTTTTTTTGTAGGAACGCTTTAATTGAGAAAGTGGCCTTGTTCTTGCATAAACTAAAGAGGAAGATTCCATTTGTGATGCATAATTCTTTGCCATATCTTTTGAGGCAAAAACTTCCTCAAGCTGTAGCTGTGATGTTGCCTGGGCAATGTCCACATCATCATGCTTTTAATGGTGATCTCTCTCTATTTCTCGATCTGCTTTTTTCTCTATCCCTCCTTCCTCTTCCCTCTTTCTCCGTCTCTGTCTTTCCGCTCTCTTTTTCTCTATTTCCTCACTTTTCATGTTCTCCTTTCTCCCTTTCTCTCTATATATACACACATAATGCCCACATGCATATCTGCATATGCCCTATGATATATATATATAAAGTTGTGAACATTGGCTGTGCTTTCTCACAGCAGTTGGCGGATGGGGTGTTATACCAAACAGGAAATGAAGCATCACGACTAGCATATTCTTCATAAAAGTGTGGAAATCAGGATCAGCTCATTGAAAGAAGGCTTTGAAATAAAACTCCATTAGCAAATTCATACCCTAATTAAACAGTTTTGGTACCTAAAGTCATAACTAGTGCTCCCCTCTCTGACCACCGATGCGCACGCTTCGTTGAATAAAAAATGATTCTGTGCGGAGTTCTCTTTAAACAGTCTACCTACTCGACTCTCTGCTGTTGCTCAGCATCTCAAATGAATCTCTGTCCTTAGTCTCATAGTTCCACTAATTTTGAAGGCCAAGAAACAATACTTAAACAAATAATGAAGTGCAAGACATCGTTTTCTATTCATGCTGAACCCCAATACGCACCGTTTATGAGATATTTACACGTTTTTGCAGTGTGAATGACGAGTGCTTCTATGTCATACTCGAATGAGGTAGTTATCGAAATTTGCACTATTCTTCGACTTGTTTCTGCTGAATATTTCCTGTTCTTTCGCAAATTGTCGTTCTTAAGGCACACTGTACTAACGGCATGTCCGAGTATGCATGTATGCGTGTGTTCATTAGTCGGTATGCCTGTCCGGCAGTTTTAACTTTGAAGCAGTTAGAACTAGATTATGAAATTTATTGAAACCAAACTCAATGAATTTTGCAAATTTTCAGCAGCATTTCGAAAATTGAATGCACTTAAAAATTAAACAGATCGCATTTTGGACCTTTAGGAGATGGACAATACGAATCATTTGTGAAAGAACATTTAACCAATGTGGATTACACAGGTTCACCTCGCAAGGGCCCAAAATACTACGGTGCCACTCGATCTTTTTCATTTTTTAGCCTACTCGATATTATGAACGTCGAATCAAAAAATTTAGATGTTTATTCAGCAAAAAATTTGTACTACCTATTCAATCTATGAGATGCAAACAACTTTTGAGTGTTTTCAATCATATGTTCGCAATTAATGAAGCTATTCGCAAAGGCCTACACGCTGCTCACTTAGTGGACACATATTTTCTCTACTTTCAAATCTTAACTAATAATGAAGCAATTTTGAAACTATTACCTATTTCGATGGCTACAGTTCAGAGAATTCATACATGTTGAGGAATAAGAATTATTATTTTCAATAAAGTCGAAATCTTTATATGAACGCTAAAACAAAAAATCTTAATTGCAAGATTGATCAAGATCATTACTACAATTTCCAAATATTAATAATTTCCTATTCCCAGGTGATGAAGATGAGTCTGCGATGTAATCCCACAGGCGAGCGACAACTGTTTAACGCATATCATTGTGAGGAAACAGTTGGCCCAAACTAAACGACGATTATAGTTTCCGAAGTGTTCAACCCTAATAACTCGCGCATAAATGAAGGCGACAATGAGTAGCACGCCGGTACAATGCTTCAATCATTTTGCCGAAGAAATTTCGAATAAAATCATATATGATAATGAAAATTTTCAAACAACTTAATGTCATTTTCATCCCAAAAAATTCTCATAATCGAGGCCGATATCATGCATAATTAGAGGGAAGAAGGTGAAAGTTGGTTTATGATTCGTTCAAAAAGGAATATGATAGTGTCGATAGAATACATAGTTGGATTGTTGGTGAATGTACATCAGTGTGATTATTTTAGAACTTCAATGAATTAATGTTACGACAATCACCTCGAAAGGTTGTTCATTTCATCGATTATCGCACTTTTTTTTGTCTTTTCGAGATTTTCAAAGTTGTTCCCATTGATATGGTTTCCTGAGAAAAAAATATTGTCACATGGAAGAAATTGTCAACTAGTGGTATGAAATTCGTACATTTAATTATAACTGACTACATAAATCAGCATATCGATATGCAGCAAGTGCATATTTGAATCCATAGGCAACTTGAAGCAAATGAAAGCATGATGGAAGGGCACAAGCGGGAGGCACGGCAGTCAGCACAACGCGAAGTGGAGTCAACTAGAGTTGAGTGAACTGGGCTGTCCCATTCTTTGACTAGCAAAAGTTGAACACTGCATGACGTATGAACACAGTTCACATCTTCGAAATGAGCGTTGCATTCGCAGAAATAGTTTGTTTGTACTTTGAAAATAATTTAGTTTGTTGAGGTGGTTTGAACGAAGTAGGGGAAAGGGGCAAGGGAGAAGGAGGCGACGACGTTAGAAGCGCAAGGTGGGGAGTCTTGCATAACTGATAGTAGAAAGGAGAGAGCAGTGCTCTAGGGCAAGCTCTTTCGACGATAGGCTTGAATGAGACCGACGTTACACACGGTTGCGCTGCTATCCTGACTCTAAATTTTCAAAATGATATTCAGTGCTTATAGTAACCCCGAGAAAAATAAAATTCGATTTTCTTGATGGTATGCTCGACTATTCACGTCATTGACCCAGACCGTGTGTGCAAACATTTAACCAAAATCTGGCAATCGATGAACAATACATAGTTGCTGACAGCCGATAGAAAATTTGCTCAACGCACACTTTCGAGACATTTATTTATCGCTTTTCGCCAAAATGGTGACAGATGAAGCAACTTGAGGAGCTGTATTGCAATAATACGAGAAACTTTAGATTTTTGCCGGGTGGAAACAAAATCCCTAAGCATTCAATCATGTGTTAATTTCCCCAACATATAACTGGACGATCACTTTCTCTCGTTGCAATAAAAACAATCATATTTGCTGTTGCTGCAATAATCTCACCATTCATTTCCTTTCGCTACTAAACTGATAAAAATTTGAGGAGAAAGCAATTTCTAGAAAGCCTCAGGCATTATTTATCAGCACAAAAAATTGAGTGCACTAGCTTGTGTTTGAGCAGCATAGGTAACGGAGCATGCCATTGAGCATTTCAAACTGACATTTTTCACCCTACTTAATGTTTATGGTTAATTTAAGAAATTTTTGCCTCCGCTATGAGATGCGCCGTTGTTGTAGCGCAACCGCTGAGTACCTTCGCATCGCCCTCGCCGATCCAAAATCCCTTATGTCTGACTGTGCATGAGGTGCGCGAGATAGTTGAGGAGGATGGGTGGAACGGAATGCGGGCGAGGTAGGAGTGAAAAGGCATTACAAGGTTGACTAGAAGGTTGCTTGTGATGATTCATTCGCGTTCAATAAGCATTTGCAGAGGGAAAGAGTAAACAGTAGGGTTTCAGGATTGCTTTGTTGAAGTGAACAATATTCAAATTGGAAAGGCTAATACTGCAAAAAGTTTGAAGGGAAAGTTTCCATCAAAATAGGGTACTTGAAGCTACCATTCTTCGATCTTTCTCGTCATATACGAGAATACCGAACTCTTCAAGAAGTCTTTTTGAGTCGAATATGAAGATGTGCTGTGGGAATCAAAATAGTTGCGGTTTCTTCGGCATTGAACTTCAATTTTACAACAAGAATACAACAAATACAACAAGAATATAAGAATACAACAAGAATATAATCATGTAGTAGTCATCATAATTTGCAAATACAACCGCGCATCGCTATTTTGACCAATAGGTAGGAGTACTATGATAGTATAATGCGAATATATTCGGCAAAATGCGATCATATCAATAATACAATATTTCAATTAAAAATATGAATATATGAAGCATTACTATAGAAGCATATTGCTCTGTATACAATCAAACCTTCAATTCTCAAACTACAACCCGTAATAACTACTAAGCTCAAAGCAAGCTTGCGCTTAACAAAGAAATCAATTAACATAACACATTTTCTTACCATCTCTCTTGCGGAGCTAAGCCATCTATTACCATTGCACTCGTATTCATATTGGCCTAAAGCTTGTAAGTGACTGCAGCCAAGAGCTGTTTAGTAGTGAATAAGCAACGTTCGTAAAAAAAGAAGTGCAGCATCTAACAAGAGTTAGTAAGGTTTTGAAAGCAGCGTTCGATTTCTCTACCATGTTGATCATTTCATAGACAACCGAGTTTTGTCAATTACGAATAGCGACAATGCATCAATTGTACCCCGCTGATTTACTTATAGCGCAACCAGCTGTCCCCCTGCTGATAAAATGGAATGTACTTTGAGAAAAACACATACTGCATAATTGTATCGTTTTCTCCTTCCTCGTTTTTATTATTTTTCTAGCGCTTTGCCTTCAGTTATCTTCATATATGCCTCAAAATAGATCGTTATTTATTCGAATTTATCTAGTTGGCATTTGCTATAGATGAACTCAAGAAGATCATGCGTATGTAATCAATGATCGTCGCGAACAATGCTCTTCTGTAATCTGCAGCTGAGAGAGTGAGTTGTGCTGTAGAAAGTGGTAAGTTTTCAATTCTTTGTCAAGCAAAATTGCGTTTCATTTTATTCTATTTGATTACGTTATTTATTACAACAGTAAACTAAGAAGGCTTTACACACCAAAACAAATTCAACATGCAATATTTGCAATGTGTTTCATTTGCCCGCTCTATAGAGAAAATACTGCTGTTTACTTGAAGAATCATGCGTGAATTCATATCGATGCTCCTAGATCACCTATATATTCTTTTAAACCAGTCATCTCTATGAAATGTGCGCTCTTTTTCCAAGTGGGAAATTCACATATACAGATTAAAAGTATTACAAATATAAAACGTGCTAAACTCACGCATTACCTCTATATTGATTCACTTGCCTTAAAGTGCTACGGTACAGAAATCATGCATTCTGTCATACGTCTCCTATGACGGAAAATTACCTCACAAACGCAACCTACCTTACAAACACCCTTCGGTGGTAATGCAGCAGATAATTCTGCTAATGACTATTAGAAAATTAGGATGTAAAGAGGAATTTTTTTAAAACAACAGCTGAGGAGATAATTTCAAATAGAGGTGCCGATATGTGGAAAACTTTCAGCCGTAGTTTAAAGTTTTGCAGAAAATCGTTTGCGCGATAAAATTTTTACCATCTATCACAGATATGCATAATTATAACGAAGTATGATTAAGGAAAAAACAAATTCAGTTATCAATAATGATGAAATTAACCTCATAGAATGGTTCATTTGATTCGAAGTAACGAATGCAATGAAACATTTAGCACTGAGTATGAATGAATGCTCTCATACATTTCTTCATATCCTCATCAACAGTGAAATCCTATTAATTTCGTCTATAATTTCCGGAGTAGATGATTGGCTGTAAAATGCTATGTGCAACATTTCGTAAGAGAACACTATATGCAATCAATACCGTAGCTGCTTTAGAAAAAAACCTTTATTATTGTCATGTTTCATCAACGTTAATATATATCTGATTCGGTTTTCAATTACCTGAATAATACATTTTTTTGCTTTGCATCTTTTTCATACGCTTCACACTTTTTATTAAAAAAATATGGCAGTGATCAACAGTACCAGTTCATATCTATATACCTATTGGCTCAGGGCTTTCAACCAGTGAGAAAGAAAGCTACTGATGTGAAGTTAAATCCACATGACAGAATCATCTCTCACCACTAATTCCATTCAAACTGATTACCTCTTATAGAAGAAATTGAAGCCTGAAGATGCTATAGAATTTATGATCAATCCTGTTCCACTATAAGAACGATCAAAATGATAATCGAATTGGCGAGTTCATTCCTCAGTATGCAAAAGTATCTGAGAGCACTTGAATATCTTAAAGTAAGGTATTCTTCCTCAAGGAAAAGAGTCATACTTTCGAACACACTCCTTTAATCGCAATGAAATGAAGCGTCAGCATTGAAGCTTACAGAGACTGATGCTTATGTTAACTGAATGGTGCATAGAAAATTAATTTACTGAGAAAGCAGTTGGTTTTATTTCCTTTCGGAAAATTGCACTGCAAAATTTGCTATTTTTCAAAATTTCTTTGCTCCAGAAATGGTCAGTGAACACAAGATGCAAATAATGTTTGATAATCAGTACATATAACCGGTCAACTATATAAACTACTAAAAATAAAAATGCAGCATAATATAAAAATAAAAATGCAGCATAATACTTTGACATTTCCATAGATCCCACCACTCCTCAAATCTTTGAAAAAAGATTCTTATTTCTACGATTGATTATTGCCCCTTCCGAGTTTAGCGTATCAACATAAAATAAGTAAAATGAAGTGGGCGAAGAGTACACTCATCAGATTTCATAACCTGCAGTTGTTCGTGACTTGATATTACCCAACAGGCAGACGCATATGTTTGCAAACAGACAAGACGCTGTCAATAACATGCATCTTCGAGTGTGAAGACAACCTTGTGAGAAAAATTTGTTGCAGAGATGTGCTCATATTCTTACCTTCCCAAACTTTATATGATTCGTCAAAGCTGAAAAAAAAACCCATTGAATTTCATAAATTCTTCGAGAAATAGGAAGCCGAGTTGAAGAGAGTGAATTTATATTGCGTCTCGTTCCCCTAACTATTCAAATGCATAAGCTTCTAGTAAATGATAAAATGCGGTGGAAGATCTTATTGTTCAAATGATCGTACTGCTAGCATAAGTCTGCTAAATTTTGCTTATTTTTGTCAATCGACCAACAGAGAATGGATGTGTTATTGGTGTGAAATGTGTGGAAATTTTCTGAAATTTTCAAAATGTCTCTTACTCATTCTGAAGTTGATGGATTAACGTTAAAGGCTTACAGTATCGGTCTTACGGTAAACGCTGTACCCAAAGTATTTGGTAAATTGCTTACGGTAGCTCTCAAGTTTGAAATATTGAATAGAGAGATAGATGCTTCACATCACACCTGCGCACAGACGCCAGACTGCTATAATATGCTTGGGAAATGACACTTCCCTTAAACGCATGAAAACGACGGAAAATCACATTTACGCATTTGCTTCTACAAGGCAACCAGTTTGGTCAACAAGTGGTGAGAAAAAGCTGTTGGTTCACTCATATCGCTCACTTATGGAGAAAAATTTCTCTAGTTTCCTTGCTGAGAGCAATGAAATAATACATCACCTCATCGAGATCGATAATGGATTTATTTCACTTTATTCCTTGCAATAGTAGTTCTTAAGGATCATGAAGTGCAATGCTCAATTCAATTTGCGCCAATTTGTTTGAATGATCCGATTTTTTCCACAATGAAATCAACGACTTAAGCGATTTGATTTGTTCTCGAAAAAACACTCAAAGATTATAACGAGTTCATTGTTTTTCTCTTTATTTGATTGCGAGCGTTCTAATCGACTCAATGTTTTATCGCTGAAATTATACAACGATTTAAATGACTCAATTTTTTCATTTCTTGAAAAGCTTTCCATTGCTTAAGCAGCTAGTCGATTAACTCTTTTTTTGCCACATCTTGTTCGACAGTTTAAACGATACTAATTAGTCAGTTCTTTTGATCACTTAATGAAAAGTTTAGTACGCGCAACTACTGCTGAATCAAATCAGTTGCAGCAAAAAACCGTGAAGGTGAAAACGCCACTGATATTCAAACCTGAAAGGAAGTTAGCAGTTGGGGTGATATACTCAGATTTGAACACCATTGCTAAGGTTTCCAAGTGGAGAATTACAAAATTTGAAACCCATAAAGGAAACTATTATGCAAGAATGCTTCCTATATGAATGTTTCTTAAGCCTATTCAATAGCATTAAGAGCATGCTCGAATTCATGAGTACAAATAAACGCATTACGCCTTAATAGTTGCGTAGTATACGCTATGTAAAGCCGCAATAGAAAACTTTCGTTTTTTGTAGAATTCATGCCTCAAAGAAGCAGCTGACTGAAATAACAGCAAGTGTGATTAAATAAGCAATAAACTAATTAGATCATGATCTATAGCAGATAGCAATATATTCATCTATTTCATTTCAACGTAATTGCGGATGAACAACAAAAGCGCTCTAAGATTCAGCGAGGAACAGCGCAAACATTCACTGAGCGTTTTAAAGAACATGACGCCTATGCTGGTCATCTTCTGTCCCCGTCTCTTCGTATTTCTGTGATCTTAAGTTGCGGTTCTATGCTTGATGAGGTGATAATACCTCTATTATTTTAAGCAGTCTGGAAAGTATTCATTCTCAGTTCCCACTCTTCTGATCTTAAGAATTTTCTCCACCAACAGAAGAGTTCTTTGTTCTCGTTTATTCCGCAAATGGCGAGGCGCGGCGTCATGTTTAGTTACACTCACAAATCTCCTCTCCATTTCTCGTAGTGCTATCGCATGGAATCCCGCCTAGATCTCAGCATTAAAATATTGTCTTGCATCTTATTCATTGCACTAGGTCAACTTTTCCATGCACAATATACTCAAATCCCCCTTTCACGTCCTAATAGAGTCATTTCCCAAAAAAGTTTGCAGCCGCATCGAGAAATGCACATAAGTCGGTCCCCACTGCAATTTGCTTCGAAAATAATCATGCTATGAAGCAGAGACGGGGGGAATTATTTTCCAATCACCTGGTTAATTTTCATATTGAAATGAAAAACGCCAATTTGGAAACAAGTCAAGAGCTTGGAACTTCAACAGTGTGGAGAAAATTTGGCAGTTTTTCAAAGAATATCATTCCATTTAAATGCTTTTTTTCCAATCAAACAGAGGGTATAGTCTCTTATATTGTTTTCTGTGAAAAAAAAACAGCAATATTGATAATAAGAAAGACGATAGTCTTGCCTGAATGCGCCAAACATTTAAAATCTTTTCAAACAATTTCACATTGATTTTATGAGCTCGTTATGCTAATATTGCTCCTTCTCATCAAACCGCTCTATGCTCAGATACACACAGATCATGAAGACTGCTTGAGAAGCAAACACTCATTGGATGCAAGTAGGCGATGAATGATCCATATGCTTGAGATCAGTTCGTCTTCAACCGACGTGATGGACAAATGAGACCGACGAATAAGTCAATAAAATTGAACCACCATCTCTGAAGCGACGACGACGCCAAATTGATGCTGCCTCAAGTCAGCTAAGTTGAGGAGCATATAATTTCATCCAGCTAGCCACATCTCACAGCCACTGCTTCATCTATTTCATTCGGTTCCATTGAAAAATGCATTCGAATAACACGCACATGCATATGCATACAAAAGAATGGTATATTATGGAATAGAATACACCTAATTGCGTGGTGGATTTATAAATACGTTCTACTGAAACTAGTAAGATAATAGGATTGATCAAGTTCATAGGTATTATAAATCAACCAGCACGACTGCACTTTTGCTGTTTCACTCATATCAAGCATTTTCAAGCACTGGCATTAGGCTTTTTCATTGACCCTATTGTCGATGCAAATTTCTGAAAAAATTTGTATTTCGCACTTTTACAAACTCGTAATTTCAATAAGGAATTTATAACACACTCCTTTCCTTATAACACGATGCACTTTATCTCATTTGCTATTTGCTACTCTTCACGAGAATTTACCACTTATGTTGCTGATCAACCGAGTGATGATGCACTCTTATTCTTCATAGATTTACATTATAGGTTAGCTTCGCATTGCTTTATCATTTCCTGATTTTCGTTTAACATCTGCCGGTTCGCAGTTTTTTGAGTAACATTTTTGCTTCGATTTCAAATTTTATTGAATAGATCTTTTGAGCAAAATTTGAGGAAAGTTGATGATTATTCGGCGGAAAACAACGGTGCTGCATGACTGATGTAAATGAAGATCCATTTCTCAAATCTAGCCTACATTCAAGAGTGCCATTATCGTCTAGAATCTTTTAATCACTAGTGCTGAAAGCGAAACAAAGTTGTGCAATTTTCATTTCGCAACTCTTTCGTAGACACCCTTTGAGACCTTCGCCGACATTTCTTCTTGTATAATTTTTAATATTCATTAGTTCATCCTCTTACGGGAAGGAATAACGTAACTATCCTCTCATCTTCTTCGTCCCCTCATTGTTTCTGTAATCAGAGATTCAAAGAATGCCAGACAGGTAAGATTCAATAAGCAGTTGAAAGGAGCAAGGATCGTTAAAGAAATCTTTCTTTTTCGGTCATTTTCTTCGAGGCAGTCCTAATGAATCAGTTCGTTCCATTCACCGAAGGATTCATTGGAAATTAAACCGGTAATCCCACACTGCCTCAGAATTATTCATTTAGCTATGCGATCATCTTATCGCTGATAATTTGTATAACTGTCAAAGGCTGCTAACAGCAATAACTTCTTTTTCGAAAAAGGGTTTTGTCGCATTTTTCAAGTCAGCCGCATGAAAGTGATAATGAAGAGATACTCGGAAAATGAATGTTCACAATTCTTTCCCTGGAACCTAGAGCCAGAAATCTAGGCAGCCTGTCAGTTTTCAAACTTAGCTCTCTTGGCGTGTCACCAACTCTTAGTTGTTTGATTCTCCCTTTCTTCGTCATTTTTCACTTGAAAAACTTCTTCGTTCATCAATGTGCAATACGGCTAGAGCTTCAGTGCAGATTTTCTTATTCATTTTCTTTGCAACAAACAGCGATGGTCGTTCTCAAAAAATGAAACCGCAATCTCCAGTGTTCTGATGGCGTTTATGCAAGGTTTCTCATGCCACATACAATATTTCTCTGAATAGAGCACCTGGGTTCTTTTGCAATACAACATGCGCAGTCTTCTGTTCAAAAGAGCATGTCATTCTTTGATTAACTGCGAAGAGGAGTGTCTTCTATCAAATTTTGGAGTCGGAAGTCGTATTGTTGTGTTAGTCTAAGCGTTCTGCTTGTGGAAACGGCAGATTACTGTGACTGACGTATGCAAACAACAAAGTGTTGTTCAACTTAGTACTGAAAGGTGAAAACAGAGTACAGGAAAGATGAAAAATGCAAAGGCAACTACATTTTCACATTTGGAACTATGTTATGTTAATCGAGTGAATAGTTGTTATACAGGATATGAACTTGCTCAAATTGAGGCATCTGACTGTATTGATGCCGATAGCGGTTATCCTCTCTTTTTCCTCTTCGACTCATCATTTATGCAGAGGAATCGAGTAGAGAATTTATGGGGGAGGGGGCAATAAATCATTGGCCAACATTTCAGTGCAAAGCGCACCACGTTTGTGGTTAGCGTTAAAGCAGCAAGCTGAAAGCTGAAAGCATTTATCGCTAAACACCTTTGTTGGCACACACAACGTAACAACCAGTTGGCGCATTCGACGCGTTTACATTACGAATCGCTCACAAAGGGCATCCTTTGTTTGGCTTCATTTTCTTTCCCATATAATACTTGCTTATAATTACCAACCAATGTTATTGATGTTGCACGAAATTGAGATTTATATTGCTGTAAATAAAATAACCATGCATTTAAGTTGTTACAGTAGTAACAGATCAGTCGTTTTCATCAGTGCTGTGAAAAAAAAGCAAAATCGAACCTTACGGCTCATAATATACAATTACGGTAATATTTTCTATAAAATTGCACGATTCTTTCATTGTGTCTAAGCTGTAACGAACATCATGCTGAACGCTTATTGGCGCATAGTTGCTTCACTCGTAATTCAAATACATTGGCTGTAAGATATAAGATCTAGTCGAACCAACGAAAAAGTACCAAAAAGCTATGCCTCAAGCATTTCGGCTTAGAAAGGATAGCTTCTCGTACAGCGAGCAACTCGCCGGCTGTTGTGTATATGCTCAATGAACAATCATTGAGTATGGAAATCCAAACTTGTTAGATCATTTTGCTGTATGGAGATAGCCAGGATTGAATTTAAAAATTTACTTACTTTTAATTTCGAGGTGTATTTGGTCTTCGCCTTCATTTGATTGACTCCTCATTTCTGTTTGTTGTACAAACCAAACTTCCTTTCTCCATCGAATATCCAATTCTCTTATCTTTTTACTTCCTTGCTTACCACTTGCCACATTATGGTGCCATATGACTGCAAAACATTGTAGAAGTTCTTTTCATTGCAAGTTTATGTAGCGTATGAATGAGTCTCTCTCTATTTCTAATTTAAAGCGCATTTTTAAGATTGACTCATACAGTATTTGGATAAGCTCGAAGGAAATTACTTTTATTTGTTCGGAAAAAATTGTTACTTATTACGCATCATTCTCCTTCCTCGCTAGGGTGCACCCTGTACCGAAATCCAACAATAGCGGGCGGGCGTGAACTCGCTTCATGAAGCGCATATATCATTGTCTTCCAGTAGAACAACGATGGTCTCGTGGTCTAGTGAATTGGATGTAGTATGGATGCATATAAATGGAATCGGATATACTCGACGTCAGGAAGGCGCTAGCCGGAAAGCGCTGCATTTGGTGTTCTCACTTCTGTTGCCAATATGGACTTTGTTATAGTAACACATATCATATTTCATCTCTTTTTTCTCACCACCTTAAATGATAGCATGTTCTGAAGATGTCATCTACTATGAAATGCATATCAAACCTTGAACGCCAACGTTTTTCTGCCTCAGTTTCCAAAAAAAGAAACTGTTTTAGGGCTGCGTTGAATGTAGTTGCCGTATTAAAAGCTAAGCAGCTTCAAGCAAGTTTTTCTCTCTCTAGCGTGCATTTATTGTTTCCTTTCTTGTTCACAAGCATATCATTGCATTCCGATTGAAATGCTGAATATATTTTTTGCGATGAAATAATTCATCGAAACAATGAAATCTTTTTGCACCAGTTTCATGCTTTAATATTTTTCCTCTTCTGATATCCAGTGGAAAAAATATATCAATGAACAATGAGCAGATTTTGTGCGCGAAAAAAATAGATAACATGTGTAAAATTTTTTAGTAGGTTGAGAAGATTTCACTGTAGTGTAATGTATCTTTGTGTACCGTTTTTCATTGTTGTATCTTTGAAATTGCAGTGTTGAATTCGCATAGACAGAGTCAATTTCGAATGCGACTAGAGAAATGTCTAGATGTCTGAACAATTCGTCAATGTTTTTTGATGACTTCAGTGGGCGTTTTCTTTTGAAAATCAATTCTGAAGTAGAGAATTTTTTGATGCCAATGATGAGAACTCACTAATTGCATTCTCCTATTCGAGCTTTTCAACGTTTTTTGTATTTTAGTTTGCAAAGTCGATTCCTTATTCTATTATTAGACTGTAAGCGTTTCAGCTCTTCTGCACACTGAATTTTTCTAATAGTTTTACCACCATCAACATTATTGAACATTTATTTGATAGCTTTTTGTGAGACGTGAACTCGAATATTTCGATTTAAGACTCAGATGAAAATTGTGATTGATAAAGGAGTAGCGATTTTTGGTTTATGATTGAAATGCTTAGCAAATTATGTGAATTAATTGATCATTTTTCTAGCAGTCGTGTAAACGCTCAACGTAGGCGTTGTGTAAGTTTTTCTTTTGACGTAAACGCTCGATTGAAAAAAAAGGATAAGTGAAAACTCAGTTAGCTAAGTTTTTAAGTATGATATAGGATACCACCCATTTTCATGAAATGAATCAATTCCTCTATCCATTATCGGCTGTTTATGCAAACAATAACAGTGGCGCGAGTTTAAACTTTCAAATGTGGGCATTTAAGCTCACTATAAAATTTTGCTAATGTTTTCAAAGAAGAAACAACCTAAAATGCGGGAGCGAGGGACTTTTAATTTCAGCGCAGCTGCACTTGAGAATCATTTATACGAACACTGCCAGGCTTATTAGCACATGGGAAGAAGTGAATTCTATGGAGAATAGCATGAGGACATTCAAAAGTATATGGACATGACTTCATTCAGTAGGAAAAACTAATCGATGTTGATCGTGGAATCAAGGTCTGCGCGGATCAAGTCTGCTGTGGAATTACATTTTAGAAGAAATTCCTATCTCTGAGACAATATATTCTAGATGCGCTAGAAGGTGATTAGTATGGTTCATTGGGTTCCCATTATCACAAGCGAATGACTTGGGCATGCCAAAATATTATTTATTCAAACAATCATTGATATTATATTTTATTCTCAAATCTCTTCTGGGGGCTTCAATATTGATGAATGGAACATCGTACACTTTTTTCGTCATTGCAAAACGAACAGTGAAACTGACAGCTTCGAGATATTTGCCAAACGATGTGAAACAAACGTTCCTTATGTAATTGTAGAGAGGAAATTTCCGGGCACTTTACAGCATTGCGGTATGAAGTTACAATTACACATCGTTTGGAGAATAGATCAAAAGTGAGCCGAATCATAGCCACTTCTGAACACTATGGAAAAATTCGTATGAAAAATGTGATTTCTTGCAGCAGCCGCTCACAACGTTTTTGCAGTAGCTTCCAGTCGACATCCGCTTGTATCTGTTCGTTGCAAGAGTTGTTATAGTCTAATTATAATGTTCAACTGTCCCGCTTTAATTTCTCACTTTAATTTCTAGGCCGTTCTTCTCTTGCAATCGTATATCTTTAGGTTTCATAATTTTTGGAATCTATTTCCACCGGATTCCGTTCCACAGTGGTTCATATCCTTCCACTACCACCGTAATGAGTCACGAAAACTTTTGTCATCACAAGGTGTAAAAACAGGTAAATTGCAATAGGAAGTTCATAATGTTCGACCGTTATTACTAATGTGGGTGCATATTTGCCGACAAGTAATTGCACCGCATAAATGCATTTAATTTTGAGTAGTGAATCAACGGAAAGGATGTTTAATGTCATCGAAGGTTTCTGAGCCAGTGAATCTATTGTGGTGATTTAGGTTGCAAATGTGTTCTTTCGTGGCGACAGCGTCTATTGACACTTTCGTTGACATAACGCCACTTTGTATATGTCTTGCATCAATAATTTCTTTCTTATATTTCTGTATTTTGTGAAATGGCCTAATTTATTTCAATACTTTTGTGCTTAATAACCAGTGACTGCAAGGGTCAACCATTCGTTATACAGTCTCTCTAATGCTCTTTTACTATTCATAGATTTATTGCTTTTGCTGATGTGTTTATATCCTACATCAGCCCTTCCAATCTCACCTATAGTCACACGGAGAATCATTCCTTTGATGAAATCCTGTGTGACGCGCAAAATTTGTTTCAATCTTAGAAACCTTTCTAAGCGAAATAGTCAAAATTGGAAAAAGAATGCTGCAGGAAGATCCTTCCTCTATCCTCTTCAAGGAAGGCTAAAGGATTCGCGAAAATTGGCAGGAGACAGCGTGAAGATTTGAGACTTGCAGTTAAATCGTAAGCCCGTCCCCAAGGTAGGCGAGGATGAGATTCTCTGAGCTTTTATCAAGCTCACGCTTCATCTAGTAAGCGACTTTTTGTGATGAAATTATGCCAGCCTCTATTCATTTCCACTAGCCGTTAGGCGTGCTCTTCGAAAAGCGATGCAAAAAAAAACTACCTGGGCCAATGTGCTGTCGTAAGTGTATTTTTAGACCTCACTGTCAGCTGTGAAACTGCTTTTTGCGTATGATAAAATCGCTGCTTCTCTAATATATTCTCCCACCAAAATGAGTCGATAGTTATTTTTTACACTTGAATCGGCAGACATTTCTCACGTCAATAAGTCCTAGCCGTCATTCCATATCCAGCCGTACTCGTTGCACTGTTTCTAATGATTTCTACATCAGAATGCGTAAATGTGTGTGGCCCCACATATCTGCTCTAATTCATTTTAATATACCTTCACCAGCATTTCCTCAAATTTTGTCGTCTTCTATGAGTAAGTACCGGCTGTTGAACATGACATTCCTTGAAAATGTAGCACTCAACATTGTTATGTCAAGTGGTGCACTTCACGAGCACAATGAATGGCGTTCTCTGCGATGACACTCAATCAACCTTGTAAAACGCTTGTTGCACAACACTTTTTTCATCTTTTCGACGTTTTTACCTTTTCTTCGATCTTTTGGGTTGCTCCCTAATTGCTGGCAAAGCTTAAAGTATATTCAACTGGATTCTCACATCGGTTCTGAGCATTTATTTTATTTTTCAATCAAAACTTTACTCTCTGGAGGCAAATTGATTAGGACGTTATGGGCGTATCGTTTCCCTCCTTGAATATTTATCTTCTTCCAAATGCTCCTTTGCCATGAACTTTTACAATTCCGTATTCCCAAGGCTTTTATTCCACAAATTTGCACTCTCAAAACGTATTATGGTGACCTTAGGTGTGTGAATGCGTGCACCTGTGTTCCTGTGTGTCTTTCTATCTAGTAATTTGAACTCTGCGGCCACTGAAACCGTAGTTATAAAATTTCATATATAGAGTTTAAGCCATAGATGGCTTCATTGGCTCATCCATGGAATCGATTCATCGCCTTCAAGAGGATCGTGGACACATCATAGTACCTTCCTATTTCACTGCCAGTCACTTCGATAAACACGCAGGAAGCGTTAAACATCCTGCAAAATTGGTCAATACAGCGTGTGCTTTTGCAGCTGCGCTCATCAGACCATTTCATCTTAATATATAGAGCACAAATAATGAACTTCCGGAATATGCACTCTTACTTCAATTGTGCCGGTGCATTGTGCAAATTTCCTATGTAACATTCGTCCTTCAGACATCAGTGGTTTCATACTGAGTGTCAAATTTCAAGCACATTTACGTTTCTATAACACCTTGTAGATCTGATCGAGGTTTTAGAACTCTGATTATGTCCGCAAAATTGGACCACAAAATTTCCTTTTTTACTTGCACAGGTTCTTAAGTTGACGCAAGTGTTTACCCTAGAGAAAAGTCTATACGATCACATACGTTTACAAGTTGATCGTAGGCTTAATGTGCTTTGTAAGTCAAAATTCACAAATGCGCATGAAAACAATATTTTCTATAAGACTTAAAATTCCTCCTAGATATGAATATAATGATGGGCAAATCTTATTTTTTTATTGGGAAACGCTGAAGATACTGGATATGATGGGCGGAATTGCAACGGCTCTTCCCCTTCCAGCTTCTCTAATCCTCTAGCTTGCATTCTTCATTTATTGCATTAATCAAAATGCTTGAAATCAGTTTTAATGTTTATCTTGCTATAAAGTCGAGGAGATAGTCGCATATATGTCATGATGTAAATGTGCTTTCTATCTATCTTTCTTTCATTCAAATACATCTTTCTTTCATTCAAATACATCTTTCATTTAAATTCATATCTTTCTTTCATATTTCATTCAAATACACCGTTTACTCAAAAATATTGACGACTGAAAACAGTTTTTGGTCATGTCTCTGTGCAAATATTTCGGGTCGTTTTGCCTATCGAACCACCAGAAGAGTGTAATGATGATGATATCTGACTGAGTAAGCTTATGTTTCTGTGTCTGCTTGTATGCGCGCCTTCCTATCTGAGTGTCTGCCTACAAATGATGGTAGCAGCTCATGAATCACGGGAGATAAGTTAATGAAATTCTCGGCTGAAAGTGTTTCCATTAGTTAGCCAAGCCCTTAAAATTTGCAGCTCGTTTATGTTTCACATTCCATGAGATACTGCCAGGGATGGTTTTGTTGGTTGAAGATTTGGATAATCGGCCATTTTCATTAAAAAAATCGTTATTAAATTCTTGATGGAAAAACATATCGTTATGTGAAAATGCATAATTTGACGCATTTTACGTCTGAAAATCTAAAGTCATTATGGCGCACTCGAATCGCCGCGTCGATCGTTCTTCACGGCTCGAGGAAGGAATAATGAAGCGAAATAAGTGCATCAAAGAGTGAATTTAATCGCTGTCGGCGAAATGCTTCAATTGCTGCTGTTTTGTTCCTTGAGTGCATTGTATGCGAAGGTGAGTGACTCGAAATGACCATTTAGTTCAGCGTTCTGGAATAAGGATATGAAAATGTTTCATTGATCGATTGTAGAAATGGCGATCAAATACGATCGTCATTCACATTTTCTTGCAGCTTAGATATGAAACATTGTAGGATCAACGAATCCACAGTTGTACATACAATCTAATGAAAAATCGCTCGGAGGTATACGATAAGAGGCGGCATTTCTGCTTCTTCCGAGTGAACATAACTTAATTAATTAATTTTCCATGTTTAACAATACGATCCATGTTGCTGACTATTTAGTTAATGCACTGACTATAAATAAAATTTAGTTAATGCAAAGAATGGAAAAATCAAATGAATGAAGTTCATTCCGAGAAATCTCTAATAATGGTGTGCATGCGTTAAATTGTAGTTTCAATTTCAATTGATGGTTAAAGCTTCCGGTTAAAATCCGGTGCTGTGCAATATTTAATTACCAATCGAGCGAGACTAATAATGCGACAGTGTTCATAGACCAATCTTTTCGACGATTTCTTAGAATTGCCCACTGTCTAGACCTCACTCCATTTCACTTTTATATTTGCATAGGCAACATGACATGTATGGATTTTACTAGACTCTAATCCACCGGTTGCAAGTTGCTAATTTTAAGCAGAAATGACATCGAAAAATGCGTAATGTTGCAAAATCAACCTCGACCATTTGCGACTGTGATTTATGATCTTCGTGTAGACCATAGCTAACGTTTCGCAAACAATGACAAAATTTTTTAAATCATGAAATGCAGTGAATTTCTGTCGTGAATTGCAAAATGTTTAAATCTATCTGGAATGCTCATTATCTCTTCGAAATAATCACAGCTGCATTTGCAACCATGACTACTTTTAAGGCTTACATGTCACACACTGGAGGAGCTTACGCACGTGATGGCACCTAGAAGCAAGCTTCAAGTCAACAGGAGTTTGGATCACTAAGATAAATTAGAAGCAAGAAATCTTATTCCCGTTATTGCAATGAAAAACGAAGATCGAGTCGTTTGAAATCAGCCAAATGAATTTTGTCTCGGCTGAGGCAAGCAGCATAAAGTGGACTTCAAAATCATCGTTGCGCCCGCTTTTTAATAGCAATTGCAACATTTTATTCTTTGAAAGGCATCAATTTCATCCGCCGTTTACATAATATTTTTAATGAGTTTATTGCAAGCAACTTTGGTAGCAAATGCTATCCATTATTCTAGTGTTAATGGATATCATACAAGTAGGAGGTTTGTTACTCGCAAAGTAGCGAAAATATTTACCTTCTTCCAATTGTATTATGTAAGAATGAAGGCTCAATTCGGCGAAATGATCCCTATAATGCTAACGGGGAGGCGCGTTAACCTTCCGTTTTTCAAACAGTAGGTATATGTCCTCAGGTACGTGATGCATAACGTTGTGAAAAAAGACTTGGAGAACAGGCTCCAAATTTCGTGATCCCATTATGCCGCTTACCGATGATGTGAGCTTCAAGTTTGCTTTCATTTCTTCCATTTGATGGGACCTATTAAGATGATGTTTTAGACATTTTCTCTGCAGAATGCATATTTCTGTTCACTAGTCGTTTTCGATTTCCATGGAAGGGTCATATATTTGTTTTTCATCAATTTAAAATAGATGTGCCAACCTAATATAAGCAATACATGTATTAGTGACCGAATGACCACTAGGTGATGGGTGTTTGTCTGCTTTATTTGAATGGCCCACTTTCGTCAATGCGATTGCATTTGCGCAATTCTCACATCACATTTGCGCTTACTAAGCAAACCCTCTAAACGGTTACATTTCCGCCATATACGCTCGTTCGAATGTTGCTATTATTATTTCTATGTTGTGAATGACAGTTGTCTAAATGAATCAGAAAATGTTCTTGAATGAGTCGTGATGTAGATGTAATCTAGTACAAATAGAATGTCATCATATTCAACAATAACGCTATGCTAGTTTAGTGCAACTACCTATTTTCATGCTGCTGAATGTCAAGGCTCGTCTATCATTTCCTGCTATTCTATACCATCGTAATTCATAGCTTTGCTTTGCAAGTAAACGTCTAGTTCGACTTCTTCAGCTCGACATCGTTCATCTCTCAGCTCATCGGCAAGATCTTCAGGTAGGTTACGGATTCCGTTGACGCTTTCAACTTCCCGTGTAGTTGAGTTCCAGGGTGAATATTCTTGACAAATGCATTCAGTGTGCGAAATCTGAAAATTCGGCGCGATGATGCCACGTGAAAATCAAGCAATGTAGAAATGAAGTTTTGTTTCCGAAGCATGTTAGAAAAAGTATTTGGAAAGGACGGTTCATGATCTATCGTCTGGTTTCTTCTCAACTATCCAATTGCCATCAAATTTCACAGTTGAGGTATTTGGGAAAACATATATTAAAAAAATGTTTATTCTCAAGAACTCGCATGATCATTTCTGTAGTGGTTGCAGAATCATTTTAATTCACATTGAACTCTCTTACAAAAAGGCACACGTTATTGCTGTATCGTGAAGATCACTTCGCAACCTGTTTGACAGTTTCATGTGCATAAGTTCTTCTTTAACAATTTCCACTTGTTACAAAGAGAAAACTCTGAGCTAGAAGGTTAATTGCGACCTCGAAAAGCCTTTAATTCGTCCATCTCTTATGAATGGCCACTGAAGTATGATTAGTAGCCTTAAACTATCCATTTGTGTAGCAATTATCCGGGATACTTTATCTGTGTTCACATAAGCTGAGCTTTGCAGCTTGTAGGCTGACTTGACCTCCACCAGCGTCACATAAATTTGCTCAATCCTGAAGCAACCGTTGTTTCCGTGGCGCATCCTATGGGGTGTCGAAAAAGTCTGCCCTACAGTGTTTGACTTTGGTTATGCAATTCAACGATAAGGGACTTAGGTAGGTTTTTCACGACGGTGCCCTTGTTAATTGCTTATGTTGATGAGGTGTTCCGGAATGATTTTGCTGGAGCAATTCAGCAATTCAGCAATAAAAATGACTAGAAAGGTTTATCAGTGAAGTGTGCATCATATAAGGCATAAAATGAAATGAGAACGTCATAGAAAATGAGTCACTGAAATTTTTTTTTGTGTGATGAAAAATCGATGCACTGAATATGAATAGCTAACATGAATGTTGAATGTTTGCGTTCAATGAGGATACTTAAAAATGATTTCATCAATGAAAAAAAAAATATCGCAAATAAAAAATTCATGCGCCAAACAGGGCAAAAATATTAACACGCCTAGTGGAAAGTAGAATTATTCAATAACTTTTTTTTCGTTTATTTGGAAGTGTATGCACTTTCCTCGTATTTTATCAAAACGAAATCGTTCGCTCCAGAAAATGGACTCCCATAAAGTATTGATTTGCGATTACATTATTCGTATTGAGACTTATGAAACTCGATTTGTGTCAGTTACTATACCTTTGATGATAATGAAACTAATATACTTCGACGGTGTGATAAATATGTAATATGGAAAGCGCACTAACGGATCGGCATTGTATGGGCTTTACCACTCGCTCCAAAAAATCGGTCATAGATTGCCAATAAAAAGCAAATAATGCACAGTGACGTACTATTCTCTCTTCTAGACGAACTATGTTATTTGCGTTTACAGGGCTGCACCTGAAAACCACAAAAACCACATCATAGCAGCGTCGTATTGGTGATTACATGCATGCTTCTGTCCATCTGTCTGTCATGCGTCTGTCCAATTTCATCAGTTACAGACGCTCCCACCAACGATCTGCCGTCCGTTGCAATCTCTTCCTTGATCTCTTTCAGTAATCCCTCCATAAGTGAGTAAAGACCACCTCGGAAAATCGGGAGGACAAACTGCCGATTCAGCACAGCTCAATATTCCCAATACTCTTGGTTGAAGATTGTTTGTGCGCTGTCCTCAGCTCTCTTGCCGGACTTTCTCCACTACTCTTCAAGCGTCATTAGCAGGACACTCCACTTTGCCGACCATTTCCGATCGCTGAGCGCTTTCATTAGTAGAGCATATTCACCTTCATGCCGCACTCTCAGGTGTTCCGTAGTATTTGTCGAATTCAGGCGCGCTATTTCGCGCCTACCACACCTCGNTATGCTATAACCGGCATCATTACAACTACAACGAAAAGTGCAGCACTTTCAACACGATGGCATCATACTCATAAGTCATTTCGGAGTCACTTGAATGTCGCTGCTTTGATTACAGAGATCACGTCAGTCAAATTACTTATTCTCAGTATTTGTAGCGGCCGGTCCAAAGATATCAAAAGACGCACAAATAATGTGGAAAAGAGCACTGTCGCTAAGCTGTTTGCAAGTACAAATTACCAAAATTCATATGGGAAGAACAGTGCACTTTTGAAAAAAAAAGAAGTGATTAAATGCCATTTGTCAGTGGCAATAAATGTTTATTTATTAACGTTCCTCGTTATGGTTTTAAAAGTTGTGATACATAAAAGCTGTCAGAAAAGTGTGCCAAATAGGCTGGCACGATATTTGCTTTTGCATCCGGCACATCGCATCAATCAACTTTACAAGTCATCAAAAGAAAGTGAAATATGCGCAAAATGATGCCCCAAAAATTTAAATGCTCTAATCGCTAACACAAATCTTCCACAGAAGATTTATCTTTCTGTGCCCACATTAGCGTAAAAATCTGACCGCTGTGAAATGTAGGTAGTTTGTTGGAACATTGATTATAGTTCCGTTTACAGTTAATGAATCAAAACAAAGTTATCTCTTAATGTTTGCCTCTAGCATACATTACTCAAATCAAACTTCGCAACTTTTCCTGAATAATTCGCAGCTGCAAGTGTCAAGCACACAGATAGACAGACATGCCCATGCGCATAGGAACGACGTTGCCACAGCTCATTTTGGTAAAATGAGCTTGCAAAAACTTGTTGAAAAGTTCAAGGACGCAAGTTTGCGATCAGGTTTATTTTGTCCCTCTTAAGGTACTGCGAGTTCATTCGTAAGAAGCCTGCGCAATCGGTTTTTTTCTTTTTGCCTAAGAAAAAGGAATTGGAATTGGCACTTATATAGTTTCAGTGAAAGCGGTGGTGATAAATTGAATATATACATGATTGTTGTATCATATGACCAGGATGCACTGCATAGAATAAAGCAACAAATAATTGAAAGTCGTCGTTGTAATCCACTTATGGTGAACGATTTGAACCAGAATACTGGTGTTACCAATGCACTCAGTCAGCACATCACCGCATAGAAGAGATCGCAAGGTGACTTTTGTTACGGAAGTGTTCGATAGTGACATAATAAACACCGACGGGATAGGTAGCGATTACAGCAGCAGAGGTTTTAATTGTTAACTTGAGAGGCTGCTTGAGAAGATATGGTGAGAGGATTGTTTGCAAATTCCTGTCTTCAAAAGAAAGCGATGTTCTTAGTATGTGCGAAACTCAGATAGGGATGACAAAATAAAGTTCAACCTCTTTAGTGAAGTCTATTTGCCAACAACACCTAATGCTGATGCAGTTCGTATACCCAAGTTGTAAATACAACAATAATCTTTTGAGTAATTGTGAAAACTATCATAGACACTAAGAACTATAATTCATCTACAATTCATCTAACCGTACATGTAA
Source organism: Baylisascaris schroederi (assembly GCA_006503575.1). Lineage (NCBI taxonomy): Eukaryota > Metazoa > Nematoda > Chromadorea > Rhabditida > Ascarididae > Baylisascaris > Baylisascaris schroederi. The sequence goes on from QEWY01002778.1 coordinate 188,225, forward strand.
GCGGCCAAAACTAATTCATATAATTCCATATGTCAAAACTAAGAACTTAGATGGAAAATAGACAAATAAACCATTTACAAATCAGGTGAATGGATAATTGGAAGTCCTTTTCAATTTATGATCGAAACTTAATAAGTCTTTAGGATTCTGTTCCAATTCTTGCGATACATACATTGGATCGTATTGGCGAGATAGGCTTAATAAACAAGTGGATACACT